>CM036639.1:7368583-7415070 GCA_020746105.1 Trogon surrucura
TACACATGCATGGGTTCCCATAATGTCCATTATGCAAACGTTGTGTAATGTTTTTTTCTTTCAGAAAAAGTTGCAGATAGAAACATGAGTCTTAATGTGTCTACAGCGATTTGACGTGGAGCTTTCAGAGTATTTCTCTAACTATGGTTATGCTGCTAATGCTGTTTTTCGGAATATCATGTTTACTCTACAGTTCTCAGAGACCTCTTCTCTGGCAAACATGGGATCTCAGACATCCTGTAACTGCATTGGCTGTGGACAATTGTGTGAAGGTATCCAAAGATGAGGCCAACCCTTTGGTCTCTTTTCCCTCATGCCCGGCAGGTGCCTACTCCTTCCTTTGGACTCAGTAGGACTTGCTGTGCTTGTCTCTGCAGATTTCACTCTTTAGTTCACGCCGCACTTTTGATTCTGTAGTTGGAACTGTTTATCACAGTGACCCAGTTCTTTTCCTCCATCTTTCTTCCTTAGGAATCAAAGTGACAGAGCTCTGTAATCTACTGCTCTTCTGAGCTTTTCAGTATCGAGTTAAACCGACAGCTGATGATGTGAGCTGGTTGCTGCCTGCTCTGTGTTTAGCTGGCTTGGAAATTACACGGCATGGCAAGGCCAAAGCATGGAGGTGTGGATTTATTGCCTACTTCTCCCAAGAGGGATCTCTCAAAGATCTAATGGAATCCCTGGGGGCCTTGCACAACCCAGAGCCAGAGTCATTGTACCAAGAGTTTCAGGCTGCTTTGGTGGCAAAGAGAAGGGGATGTTGTGAGGGCTGGATGTGGCTCCCCAAAGCAAAGGGCATTGAGGAAATATTCCCCTGGAGATCTAAATTTCTGCTACATGATCTGAGTTGTGTGTTGTCCAAAGAGACAGGAGTATTTAGGAACCTGAGAATGTGATCAGGCATCTGAGGGAGAGTCAGTCCCAGATTTAGTCAAGTCATGCATGGGTTTCCACTCATGGAAGAGCTGTTGGACCTTCAGCAGTCATCTCCATCATGTTTATTCTTTAAAACCTACTGCTGACAGTAGACTATTCCATCGGAACAGCTGCATCACATCTTCAGCATCATCCTTATCTTAAAATGAGTCTCTTTCTGGAGGTGCCAGTTTTTCCATGATGATTGAAGGGAGCTAAAATACTAGATTAGTTTTATCTTATGGCCATGCTGTTCTGTCAGCCAGTGGCTTATGCTCAGGTGAAAACACCTCCCCAGTCCTCCTATCTGCATATTGTGTCACATGTCCTTTCACACGATGTCGCTTCTTAAAGCAGAGATAGATGATCTTCTGCCCCAAATCCCCCACCTAGACTTGTTTATATTTCCCTGCTTTTGTGCTTCTAAATATGTCCCAAGTGAGAAAACACAGGCCAGTGCTTTACAATTTGATAGGTTCCTCAGGGAAGCTGTGGCAGCCCCCTCCCTGGAACTGTTCAAGGCCAGACTGGACAGGGCTTTGAGCAACCTGGCCTAGTGGGAGCTGTCCCTCCCCATGGCAGCAGGGTTGGAATGTGATGATTTCTGATGTCCCTTCCAACCCAAACCATTCTATGATTCTATGATAACAGTCTCTTACTTGACTTCAGCCACAGTCCATTGCATGGAAGAACTGAGTTCACATAGTTTAGATGAAAGAACTTGAGAAAAAAAATGGTTAGAACTTCCATAGGCAAGTATAAATGCAAAGTTATGGGAAACTTATTTTAGGCAGGTATATGGAATGAAACTGGTCCTACCCAAAAGGCAAAGTACATAGAAGTCCGAGTCTGGCACATCTTGTAAGACCCCCACATGGACAGACTTATTCGAAAACATGAGCAGAGATATTTAACTTCCCAAAGGAAATGTTATGGATCGACGTGTGATCTTGGTTTAGACACACATGCCTTTCAACTTTGTTTAAAGCACATTCATTAGCACCTGATTTAGCTATAAAGAATGGAGACACTCTGCTCAGGGCAAATGTACGCGTCAGTGCACTCAGCAGTTCCTCATGTTCATTGGCAAGTAAGTATTTTTTCCCGGATTGATACTTTACCATGACAAATTCACATGAAAATGTGCTACTGTGTGGACTCAGACACTGACAGTGTGGTTGCCTTGAATTGTGGCTGTAGCTGAACCACGAAATCAAAGGAGGCATTTTTCTTTGCTGGTGTGTGTGGCAGAAGCATGAGCCACGTTTGTTCTTCACCTGGCAAAATCAGTGAATGCGAAGTAGAGCACGAAATCGGGGCACATATAGTCACATGTAATTCCTTTAGAACACAGCACAGAGTATGTTTAGCGTGTCAGTTATCAAATGCAAAACCACGTTTCTATCTCCTTGTGGCACGCCGCACAGCTCTGTCAGCTCATGTCTGTAATGAGAGCTCTTCAACAAGAAATTGTTTTTTTCCTGGTGCTTTGGCATGAATGATATGGCAGACGTGTTAGAGCCAGGTATTTAAATCCTCATGTAGTAGCTTCAGCACTATGAAAGTCCATGAAGTAGTAGCTTCAGCACATGCAGTGCCCACACCCAGGATGTCCCTGAATTTCATGTGGAATTCAAACACAAGTAGCGGGATTCAAAGGCTTTATTTAGTGTCTAAGGAAATAACATTGTCCATACAATACTATTGCTGAGTTAGCAGTTTGGTAGCACATAATCACACAGAATCACTGAGGTTTGAAGGGACCACTTGAGATCACCTATCCTAATCCCCCTACAGAAGCAAGGTGTTGGGGGTTGACCCCAAAAGGCAGCTGAGCACCACTCAGCACTTTCTGACTTCCTCCTCGGTGGCATGGAGCAGTGACTTGGAAGGGTAAAAGTGCCAAAACCTGTGGGCTGAGATAAAGACAGGTTAACAGGTAAAGCAAAAGCTACACGTGCAAGCAAAGCAAAGTAAGAAATTCTTTCACCACTTCCCATGGTCAGGCAGAGGTTTAGGTCTTTCCAGGAAAGCAGGGCTTCATTACACATGACGGTTACTTGGGAAGACAAACACCGTAACTCCAAACACCCTCCCCTACCTCCTCCTATCCTCCATCTTTTATTGCTGAGGGTGACTTCATAAGGTATGGAATATCCCTTGGTGCAGTTGGGGTCACCTGTCCCAGCTGTGTCTCCTCCCAACTCCTTGTGCATTCCCAGCCTGCTCACTGCTGGCGTGAGGTGAGGAAAAGAAAAGGCTTTGATGCTGTTTAAGCCCTGCTCAGCAATAGCTAAAACATCAGCATGTTGTCAACATGATTTTGGTGACAAAAGGCAGCACCATATGAAAAAAATGTTATGAAAAAACCCTGACTCTAGCCCAGCTGGACTAACTGCAGTGTCCACCCATTATTCCATGCCAATTACATCATGCTCAGGACCCACATTATCCAATACAACCTCATTAATCCAGAGAATCACAGGATCACAGAATGTCAGGGGTTGGAAAGGACCTCAAAAGATCACATAGTCCAGCCCCCCAGCCAGAGCAGGATCACCTACAGTAGGTCACACAGGAACGTGTTCAGGCGTTGCCAGCCTCTTTCCTGTCCTTTGATTTACGCACAGATATCATTCCCCTGGACTATGGGCCACTCCCATAAAATGCCCACAGCACGTCCATAAATTGGCCACTGGGGTCAGTTAGTTTGTGATTTGGGCTCTGTCTGTTACGACAGCTGCTCGGGTCAGGAGAGTCGGTGTGTTGTGTGGAGTTAGTGGGCACCAGAGCCAGCTCAGGTCAGGTCACTGCTGCACTCACACTGCTTGTTGTGAGGCTCGTCGCCTGTTGGTTTGGGTGGATCCTGCTGTAGCACTTCCTAGAACATGCAGCTCAGGTCACGGGTTACAAATTGAAGCTGCATCCATTACAGTCTCCAGCCCTGCTCCCTGGACCTGGCCACAGGGTTTAACATTGCGATGAACTCCTGCCCTTGCCCCTGTTCTGGCGTGGGCTTACCCACAGAGCACAGTCCCTCAGGGGGTACCTGCTCCAGTCTGGCCTCTGATGTGGGTCACGCTCTCCTCAGGGACATTCCTGCTGCAGCTCGGACTTATCCCCACGCTTTGAGGTGCACTTGCTCCAGCGGGGACTCAGGCACAGCCCACAGGCCTCTGGAGTGGAGTTCACCCTGGAGTCCCAGCCTGGCCAGTCCCGCAGCACAGGAGCAGCAGCGATGCCCTGGCTGGTTGCATCCCAGGCGACTGCTGGTGGCAGGATGTTCCCAGGCACAGCAGAGTGAGGTGACCGGCAGCACCGCAAGCAGCGAAAGAATCCGCTGACAAACCCTGGGCTCTAACAGACAAAAGGGCAAGCAAACCCCACAGCAAGCACAGGAGCCTGACAATTAATAGCTGAACAGCTGGAACAGCTGGAAATTCGGTCTGGCACACTCCAGTCAGATTCAACATTATCTGGAATCCTTTGAGCTCAATGCTGGGCACCAAAAAGAATTTTTAGTGGCTTAACCCCAGTGGGCAGCTTCACATCACTCAGCACTCGCGGGCTTTCCCCAAGTGGGATGAGAGAGAGAACTGGAAGGACAAGTGTGCGAAATCTCACGGTTTGAATCAAAGGCAGTTTAATTAGTAAAATAACAGCTGAGTGCACAAGCAAAGCAAAATAAAGAATCCTTGACATAGTGCAAGCACTGTTCAGTGAGAATTAAATGGGTGTTGTGTTATCAGCACTGGTTTGGTGACAAATCCACAGCAGCACCGTGCAAGCTCTTCTGAAGAGAATTAATGCCCTCGAGATCCAAGCAGTACACAGGGTCAGCACAACCAGGTTGCCCAGGACCTTGTCCAGGTGGAATTTAAATATATCCACAGATGGAGACTCCATCACTCCTCTGGGTGTAGTGTCCAGCCAAGATCACAGTAAAAACAGAAAGAGTTTCCCTGTGTTTACACCAATTTTCCTGGATTTCAGTTTAGTCTGAACTCAAGAAAACACTTGCAAGTTTCCACGACAGCTCAGAGGAGGCTCTTGTGATATTTTTATTATTTTTTGTTAGCATTTCAGATACACTTGTTCCATGCCAGGTTATTAAAGACACACTCTTTGACTGGGATTGTCGCGTGTGCTGAGGGACAAAGCCAAATCTCGCTGCCATTAGGAACAATCTATAGCCCACGTATATTCAAAAACCAATTAACTACGATGCAAAGAAAATGCAGAAAAATGAACAAGTGAGAAATGCAGGAAAAGAAAGAAGATCCAGCACCATGGGTAAGCCAGAGCCAGGCGTTAGATCACCTTCGGTTGGTACAGACAGACATCCGCCCCTGTGCACACAGTCCAGATTTACCAGCACTGCTCGTACGTCTCTGACCATCGGACTTTTCTTCATCCCTTTCACAGCTCTTCTATCAATCATCTTCCATTGCCAAGAACAAGCATTATAGTAGTTCTTTTATCCCGTTTCATGTGTTTATTTAGGAATTCTCTGTCTAACTCTTTGTCATCACGCACACTACCTGGTTTGCTATTTTTCTGTGGAAACTCTCACTCTCTTTCTCCTTCATTCTCCTTTCTTCCTCTTTGTTATTTTTAGATATTTTGTCATTTTTAGACTTTCTTTGCAGACACAAGTGCCTCCATCTCAGCTAATTTTAAAGAGAGCCTCTTCAGCCCTTCAGAAACTCTTATTCTCACAAATATGTTTTAAATGTTCCAAATGATTCACTCCTTAAAGCACCATTTTATAGGGGAACTCAGAGAGCTGGCTGGGAAGGAGAAATCAACATTGCTTTTGCACAGAGCACGGTATAAAGACTAACACCAATTGGCCAAAGTGAGAAACGCAGCATGGTAAAAGTAGAGCAGTATAAAAGTATAAAAGCACAGCATTTATAATGATTCTTTGATGCATTCTCTTATACTGAAGGAAAAACTCTCACATTCAGAACTTCTTTGTTTAAGGCAGACGCTGATTTATCTCATTTAGAATCTTCGTCTTATTGTTGGATACATTCTGCCCTGCTTTCATAAGGAGATCTTGGATGTCTTTCTCAGGGTAGGATGTGGTAAAGGTGGTAAACTTTTTTCTGTATTCTTCTATTTTACCTAGAAAAAAAAAAGATAGACAAAATAAGTATCTAAATGTCAAACACAAAACCACAACATCACACAATAAAAGCATGGGTTGGAGGAAAGCATTAATCCTTGAAGATCTGCCAGCTTCACAGAATCACAGAATGTCAGGGGCTGGAAGAGACCTCAAAAGATCATCTAGTCCAGCCCCCTGCCAGAGCAGGGTCACCCAGGGCAGCCACACAGGAACGCGTCCAGGGGGGTTTTGAATGTCTCCAGAGAAGGAGATTCCACAACCTACCTGGGGAGCCTATTCCAGTCTATTCCACCCTCATATTGAAAAACCTTTTTCTAATATTTTTGTTGAACCTCCTATGTCCACAAACAGGTTCTTTATCATGTAAAGATCCTGTTGCAGCTGGTGAAGGGAGAGGAGGAGATCAGTCAGTGTCTGGAGGTGCCTCTTTCATCACCTGCTTCATCACTTGTCTGAGAGAGGAGGCTGAATCTCTCTCTGGACCTGCCTGTTCCTCACCAATCACTATAAAGGGAAGCAGTGGTAAATCTCCCAGATTGGATAATCAGGCTTCCAAATGGGATACCTCCCCAGTTCCTCTTTGGTAGGGGAACCACAATTTAAGTACATAACAAGCCAAGAAGGGTGCAAAATCCTTATAGCTCAGAACAAACGTTGCCAGTCTGAGAGGGTGAGTGCATTAATGCCCATGCAAGCTTCTACCCACTACACACAGAGCCTGCCTTGCTTCTCTTCTTAGGATCACAGAATCATAGAACAGTTCAGGCTGGAAAAGGCCCTTGGGATCATTGAGTCCAACCATTAACCCTACACTACAAATTCTCCCCTAAACTGTATCACCCAACACCACATCTAAGCGACACTTAAACACATCCAGGGATGGCGACTCAACCCCCTCCCTGGGCAGTCTGTTCCAGTGTCTGACCACCCTTTCTGTGAAGAATTTCTTCCTATTGTCCAGCCTAAACTTACCCTGTTGCAACTTGAAACCATTCCCCCCGGTTTCGTCCCTAAGGACCTGTGAGAAGAGACCAGCACCAACCTCTCTACAATGTCCTTTCAAGTAACTGTAGAGCATGAGGAGGTTCCTCCTCAGCCTCCTCTTCCTCAAACTGAACAGTCCCAGCTCCCTCAATCGCTCCTCATAAGGTCTATTCTCCAGGCCCTTCACCAGCTTTGATGCCCTTTTCTGCACTCACTCCAACACCTCGATATCCCTCTTATACTGAGGTGCCCAAAACTGAACACAACACTCAAGATGTGGCCTCACCAGTGCTGAGCACAGGGGGACAATCACCTCCCTACTCCTGCTGGTCACACAATTTCTAACACAAGCCAGGATGCCGTTGGCTTTCTTGGCCACCTGGGCACACGCTGGCTCACACTCAGCCGCCTGTCGATCAGAACGCCCAGGTCCTTTTCCCCAGACAGCCTTCCGGCCACCCGTCCCCAAGCCTGTAGCCTTGCAGGGGGTTGCCGTGACCAAAATGCAGGCCCCTACAATGGACTCTATTGAAATGCCTGCAGTTGGCCTGGGCCCATCGATCCAGTCTGTCCAGGTCCCTCTGTAGAGCCTTTCTACCCTCCAGCAGATCGACACTCCCTCCCAGCTCGGTGTCATCTGCAAACTTGCTGAGGGTGCCCTCAATCCCCTCATCTAGACCATTGATGAAGATGTTAAACAGGAGTGGCCCCAGCACCGAGGCCTGAGGGACACCGCTCGTGACTCGTCGCCAACTGGATTTAACTCCATTGACCACAACTCTTCTGTGTTCATTTGTGGTGGCAGCCCTGAGTAAAGAAGGGCTCTGAAAGGCTTTTGGCACTGCAAGTGGAGGAGATGAAATGCAAATAGATAGAGACAAAGTTGCATAGAATAAGTGTTACCAGGACAGTTCACTTTATTGAAGAGTGGGAAGTGCATGACTGTAGGGCACGACTTGTTTCCTCGGAAGACGTAGCAGTCAGACGGGTTCTTCTCATCCAACTGCTGATCATCTATCTTGGGAAATGGGATTCCGTTTTTCTGGCAGTAGGTAGCTGTTTTCCTGATAGTCTGGGGGACAAAGATATTGTACGCATTTTTCATTTGTTTCCTTTTTCCTGAACTAGATTAAATGAATCCTGTCTCCAATAATAAACTGGTTGCTACAAGGCAATGGTTAGTAGTTGGTTAATTTCTTAAAATAAACCTAGTTTAAGGTATAATACATGTAAATGTCTATGGTTTCTTCAAGTATTATCTGAGGAACAGACTAAGTCTAGAATACAAATTTAAATCAAGCAGTCACTTGTGGGGTCACTTCTTGCAAGAACCTTTGTTTAGCAAATGACAGCTACACCCAGAAAGGCAATGTGGCTGTGCTGAAAGATGTCAAAATTAAGAGGATTTGCCATCTCTAAAACAGTCTGAAATCACCACCAGGTTCACAGATCTTCAGAAAAAATTACTTTTCAAAGCAACGGCTCCTGTTGCCCTACCTCTCTAATGATACCAGACCTTGCTACATGTCACTTATGTGGATCTGCCCATCAAAGGCAGACACTAACCCACGTGATCCGAAGCACACGTTAACTTCCAAGTTGGCTTGATTTTGCATGAAAGCATTGACTGGGTTACGCACTGTGTTGCACAAACGTTGTGGCAAATACTATTTGTAGCTGCTCAGGAGTTCAGAAGAAACAAACTTGGGGTCTTTTTCACTCTTCTCTGAATGGGTTGGCAATATTCTGCTCTGGATGGCACAAGGGCTGTGAACAGTGGCCACCTTCTCTAAAGCTTCCCAGAATCAATGGCATCTGACACCGTTCCTTCCAACAACCCTTCCACAAAGAATGCCCTTCACAGCCAAAAATAGGGCCTTAGGCATTAAGAACACTCACTGCTGCCTTCTGCCACGGACAGGCACTTACTGACCCCTTGCTGTGATAGGGAAGAATAACAACATTTTGAAAGCCTAGAAAATCCTTTTTTAAACTCAAGTTCCCCAGGCTCATCCCCTCGACATATATGTGTAAAGAGAATACAGTGCAGAACCAGTGTTGCACCTTTCCCCTCATTTCTATGGAAATTTGTTTATAAAAGGAGAACGGAGATGAAGCCTATTAGGAGGGAAAAGCCTGCACAAAGGGAAACTGAGCAAAATTCTGACAGTTTCTTATTAGATCTCCTCAGAGGTAAAAGCAGTTTGTCCAAAATGTTCTGGTATCTAATAAGGACTTCTCTTACCTCTTAATTAGAATTTCTGCTTTGGTGAATCACATTTTCCAAGCACCTTTACCTTTACCAGGTGATCAGGCCCAGTCATTTTATGAAGGGCAGTTCCTGTTGAACAAACCTGGTCTCCTCCTATGACAGGGTGACCAGCTGGTTGGATGAAGGAAAGGTTGTGGATGTTGTCTACCTTGACTTTCATAAGGCATTCGACACTGTTGCCCACAGCATTCTCCTAGAGAAATTGACTGCTCTTGGCTTGGATTGGATATTGGAACAGCCCCTCCAGGGAGGTGGTTCAGTCGCCATCCCTGGAGGTCTTTCGGAGAAAGGTAGATGCTGTATTGAAGTACATGGTTTAGTGGTGTTGACAGGGCTAGGAAAGGGTTGGACTCAATGATCTGGAAGGTCTCTTCCAGCTGAAACTGTTCTATGAGTCTATGAGTCTATGGTTCTGTGATTCCATGATTCTATTCTTGTTGAAGAAGGAGTTGGGCTGGAAATTTCCCATGGGCCCATGAGCTCCATTTAGTTTCAGACCTTGGTCTCTGACCCCTACATGCACTCTATTCTAGGGGCACTGCTCTCCTGCTCAGCCACAGTCATGCTTGTGCCTTAGCCCTCTCGATCTGGGCCCTGGCCCAAAGGCTGACTTCCCAGTTTGACCTTGGAATGGTGTCAGCACGATGGAGCTGCTCACCCTCAGCACACCGGATCCTTACCTGCCACCAGTCCTGAACCATGTGGACTTCTCAAAATGACCTTGGACCTGTCTCATCACAGTGAACTTGCCTGATGAGTTCAACCCTTGGTTGAACCTGACTGCGATCTCCAAGCCTGACCCATTTGACTCGCTTGGATCCTGTGAAACTGGGCACTGGCTGGCAAGGCCCTGCCCTGCCTGCTCTGTTATCACACCTGCCTGCCCTTGCCTTGGGAGCAGCTGGCCCTTGGAGATTAGCTCAGACCTTCCTGAGCCTGGTGACAAGCACCATGGAGCCTGGCCCACACTACGACTCCTCTACAGGGGCAACTGTGTCCCTGGGCACTGATATTCCCACACTGCCAGCCCCCCACCCTTTCCCAGGCTCCCGAGCAACGTCCCTCCCCAAGCCCGCCAACCCTCCAAAGCTCACCAGTGGAAGCTCAGAGAACCCCCTTCTCACCCTCTTCACTTCCAATCCCTCTTTAGACCCCAGCCTAAACACCCCAACCCAACCCCAAATCTCTCACGCCGTGTTCCCTCCCCTGTTGCCAGTCTCTGCCCTGGCTCTTGGCCCTCTGAAATAGCCCACTGACAACCACAGCAATGAAATCACTCCACACCAAGGCCTTTCTGAACCCAGACCTCCCAAGCAGGAGGACACACTTTGCTGGGATGGAAGGCTGCTCTCAGGGTCCTGAATAGGCCTTAATGGTCCTGAGGCCTCCACACGTGCCTTTCCCCTTGGGCCAGGGGCCTCACTCCTGTTGCACAAGTAGCAGTGCTCAGCTCAGGCACAGAATTGCCTGGCTATGGTCTTCATTGAGCCACACTCTTACTCTTGGACCAGCTTGCCCCTTGACATGCTCTTTTATCATTCACCTTGCCTGACGACTTGGACTCCCAGTTGACCCCATGTGCCATCCTCGGACCTGCCCTGCTTGTCTCTCTCAGGTGTTTTAAGGCTGGACCCTGCCTGGTGAAGCCCCTGCCCTGCTGGTCAGCTTATTGAGCCAGCCTCCCTGTCCCAAAGGGAGGAGCTGGCTGTTGCTGCTCCCCTGATACTCTTACTTATAATCCAACTGAAATGGGCACTTGAAGAGATCACCTGGTCTATTTTCAACACCTAGAGTAAAGGTTCAAAGGTTTCAGAGCCTCTGGATGCAGCTGTCTCCACTGTTCATAATGTGGCCACACTGAAAATACCCAGAGAAGGAGCAATCTGAGATATCTCAGCACAATTCCACCGAATTCCCTCAATAATATGAAGGACTTCAATGCCAACACCATGTCTCTTCATCCGGCTCACCAGGATGAGGTTGCCTTTGATAAGTGTCATCAGCTGCCCTAAAGGAAGGAGTAGCATCACTCACAGACAAATTCTAGTCCACTCTAAGGCAAAAAAGGGTGGATAAGAAATTTGTGAGCTTCCCCCAAAGGATCTTTGATAGCCTGGCAACCCTGGTAGGTTACCGTACAGTACCTGTGAACAAGACAGACAGAAGGGCTCACTCCCTACAAGTACGGGACTCTGCCAAATGCTGAGGAGAGAAGCACAATGGGATGATCAGCGCACCAACTTGTCAGCACCTGTTCAGACATTTCTTTAAACATTTCTTTGACAATGGTTGTAATGTCTCTCTATAGTCCCCAACCCAAAGACCCCAAAGGAGGTTCTCCAAAGCCACAGCAGAACACACGTTACCTCAAAAGGATCTCCAGCGCTGAAATCAAAGGACATGATCAGATCTGTTTGCCGCTCAGCTCGAAGGACCAGGGGATAGGCAGAGTTTATTGCCAGGCCAGCATCAATCAAAGACATTATTGTGTTCTTGCCCAGGTAAGTGGGCTGAATGTTAGCTAATCAAATGGGAAAAAAAGAAAAAAAGCAATGAGATTTCATAGAGACATAGAAGAATATATCAATATATATACCCATGACCAGCCCCAGGTGTGGAAAATTTACACCAATCACAATAAATCTATGCATGGTTAGAATCACTCAAGCTCCACCTGCAAGGTAACAAATAATGTAAAAACTGCCCAAGAGAGGGGGATGTTAGGGAAGATTCCACCATTGTCAGGGAAGACACCACCATGGACCACCTGTGACTCCTGGGATCAGTCGACAGGCTGAGCCTCTCTTCCCCCCATAGGGACACCTTTGGGTAAGGTCCGAACATTTGGTCTCACCAAGTGCTGCCCCGGGATACTCAGGAAATCTTTATAGAGCTGCTCATAATCTATTACATCTGTAACTTTTGCCTGTGCTTTGCAGTCAGTCACTATCACTGGCAATCAAAATGGATTTGTGTATCTGTTGCCTAAATAAATCATATTTGATTCTGATCTGACCATGTGAGTCCCTGTTGACACTGATCCACGGAGTCTGGCCGTGTGAATATTCCAATCTGGCCATGTGAGTCCCTGTTGATAATTCCAGGGGTGCCGCAAGATCAAAGACATTGCCACCCTTGTGAAAGACGACCTCGTAATTCCAGGGGTGCCACAAGATCGAAGGCAATTGGCCGTGTCGCATTAGTAACGTGGAACTGGGCATCACTCAGAACCTGAGCCCAGCCGCCCCCAGCCCCTCTGATATCTGAGGACAAGCGGGAACACAAGGGGGTTTAGCTTCTGCCAAACTGATTTGAGGCTTTTTCCAACAGCAATTGCTGCCTCCTTTAACGTGACTGAAATTGGCACCTGGCTTTTGCAACAGAAATTGTGGCCTCTTGTTCGCAACAGGAATTGGCGTCTCTCTGCTTTTAACGCAACAGTGCCGAAGGTTCCACTGTTAAAAATGAACACCCAGCTAGGTCAGGCAGTGGAATCTAGAGACCAATGCTACTGCCCGTGCGTCAGGAGCACAGCTCAGTTTCACAAACTCAGCTGTGCAGTTCCAGCTCCTCAGGCTACTTCTTGTGCCCTGCAGGTTCTCCTCCAGAAGGGCACAGGGCTCCTGCAGGTTTTGGTTTGTGTCTTCCAGCTTAATGCTGTTGCTCCTTGCACGAAAGGGCAACGTGTGTGACAGGCGATGCCCGTGTTTATGTGACAGAATTGAGCTTAGATATCTGCAAGGGTGTCTCCTATCTGGATCCCAGTAGTGTGAGATAATTCTGCTCATGACTGGTTTATTTACTGCTCATAGTGGAATCCTGTGGAGAGTGGATCCTGGAAAGGAAAGCTGCCTAACACCCTGTTTTAAGAAGGTAAATGGCTTAACATCACACAAACACAGCATAAAAACTCTGCCAAACTCCACACATTCTGCCCCATAGATCTAGTTGAATAGCATAAATACTCTGTATTTTCCAAATATAAAGAAATCATAGTTGTTTTTTGATTCTCTTACGGCAGTTGTAAAGGAAGTTATTCATTGTTCCCCATTTCCAGGTCGCCACACAGCAGGCTGTTTTATACGCCATTCTCACGGATCCAAATTAGAAGCTGGGAAGAGAGAATAAATTCAGAACCTAGGTGAGTCTACAGAACTTCATTTTGTCAGCTGGTAGGACAAAATCTATGGAGAAGACTTTCGAGGAGTGGATGAAGGGAACTGGGGCTGTTTAGGTTACGCACTAGCTTAACGTTACAAATGTATTTGTGACTATTGGAAACTAGTCCCTGGATGAGAACATCACTGGCACGTTTCTGCGATATGGTTTTCACCAGATCTTTCTGCGGTGTCTGACCTGAGATTTACACCAGAACCGAAGTTCACAAAACTCCAAAGCTGGAATTTCTCAAAGCACAAACAAAAGAAAGAGTAATAAAAGATACTAAAAATGAGATAAACCTGCCTCGGACTATGTGGGATGGAAGTAACTCATTTTCCAACTCATTGCACAGTTCAGCACAGCTCTCCAGTCTTTCCTCCTTGTTTTCGTATCCCAGTTTTTATGTATTGAAAGGCACAGTTGGTAGGATGCACCTTGCCCCTTGTGTTCTTGAAAAACGAGAAAAGAAGAAAAAGGAAAAATGAGAATGCACAACAAAGGAATCACCATTTGCAAAACCAGATTACTGAGATGCAAGTGCTGGCAAATCTCAGCATCATTCACTTGCCTGACAAGAGAGCCAACATTTTCTTGAAGACTTCCGTGGGATCACTCCCGGTTACAGCACACAACTCCAGGTCTAGCAGAAGGAGAACGGCCTGAGCAGCCCTTGAGGCTTTTGGATCACTCTCTAAGAAGGATAAAATAAAATTTACATCAGAATGGAATTTGTCTTACCAAACATCTGAATAGACAGTAACTGACATGGGAATTCGTGGAGATGTGGTCCCTGCACTTGGTGGAATCCATAGAAAGACTGAGCTCATTCCTCTTACCCTAGAGAAGTTGTTTAGGCTGGTGAGAGGAGCCATCTGCCAAAATGACTCGTGCTCTTGGTTGACAAAAAAAAACCCACCTCACACTGAGCATTCATATCTGGACATACCAAGATTCAGATGGCCTCTGTGTTCATTTTGGAAGAAAAGATCTATGGAACAAAGTAGCAGGAGGAGGAGCTGTACTGCAGTTTGGAGTAGGTGGGAATTTTCTAATATGCCTCAAACACTTCATTCCCGTTTTGCACTTGATAATTCATAAGTGCTTTCCAGCAGGACGTGCCCTAGTCTGTCCTGGTGCCTGGGGAGGAATAACACCAGGCACAGGACTCTGCACTTGTCCTTATTGAACCTCATGAGGTTCCCCTTTGCCCAGCTCTGCAGCCTGGCCAGATCTCGCGGGATGGCAGCACAGCCTGCCTGGGTGTCAGCCACCCCTCCCAGTTTTGTATCATCAGTGACCCTGCTGAGGGTGCCCTCTGTCCCCTCATTTAGGTCATTGATGAAGATCTTGAGCAAAACTGGAGCCAGTACTGATCCCTGGGGAACACCACTGGCCACAGACCGCCAGCTCTCTCAGCACACATAGAATCACAGAATCATAGAATCATAAAGGTTGGAAAGGACCTTAAGATCATCAAGTCCAACCTACAGCCCTGCAACACCCTAACACTAAACCATCTCCTGAAGTGCCACATCCAGCCAGTTTTTAAACATGTCCAGGGATGGTGACTCCACCCCTTCCTTCAGCAACCCATTCCAATGCTTTACCAAATGGATTGGAGTGTTTTCAGTTTCTCCAGGAGGTCTCTAAACCTTTTCTCATTGATGGATTTGAAAAATTTCTTCTTGTTATCTTTCACCTCCCTAGGCAGTCTAACTTTTGAGAGAACCTTGGCCTTTCTTGCTGAGTCTCCACACACTCCAGCAGTATTTCTATAATCCTCCCAATTAACCTGACCCTTTTTCCACATATTGTAAATTTCTCTCTTTCATTTGAGTTTTTCCGGGAGCTCCTTGTTTATCCATGCAGGTCTCCTGTCTCCTCTACTTGATTTTTTTTTTTTTTTAAGGGAACACATTTAACTTGCTCTTGGCAGAGGTAGAGTTTGAATATTGACCAGCTGTCTTGTGCCTCCCTACATTCTAGAGCCCTAGCCCATGGGATACTTCTGAGCAGATCTTTAAAGAGAACAAAGTTAGGTCTGTTAAAGTCCAGGGTAGAAATTTTACTTACCACCCTTCTTCTTTCCCTAACAATACTAAACTCTAACATGTCATGGTCACTACAGCCGAGACTGCCCCAAACCTTGACATCTGCAACCAGACCTTCTTTCTTTGTTAAGACGAGGTCCAGCGTCACACCTCTCCTTCTTGCTTCTTCAGCCACCTTCAGCAGAAAGTTGTCATCAATGCACCACAGAAACCTTTTGGACTGGTTCTGCTGGGCTGTGTGACCTTTCCAATGAATATCAGGGGGATTGAAGTCACCCATGAACACCAGGGCACGTGGTCTTGAGGCTACTTCCAGCTGCCTGTAGAAGGCCTCGTCAACAACTTGTTCTTGGTTTGGTGGTCTGTAGTAGACACCCACAACAGTATCTCACGTGTTTGCATGTCTCTTAACTCTTACCCATAAGCTTTGAACACTTTCACCATCTCCCTCCAGGTTAAGCTCAATGCATTCTAGTTGCTTACTCACACAGAGAGCAACTCCACCACCTCGCTTTGTCAGTCTATCCTTCCTGAAAAACACATAGCCATCCATTACCACATTCCAGTTGTGTGAGCTATCCCACCATGTCTCTGTAATTGCCATGAGATCAATAGCTCTGTGACTGCACCCAGATTTCTAGTTCATCCTGCTTATTCCCCATGCTTCTTGGTTGGTGTACAGACACTGCAGGGACTTAGTTGAGGAGCATCTGTTGCTGTTGTGGTTGGTTTGGTCATGAAGTGCAATGGCACTCACATTACCATGTTGGACCCCATCCCTGCAAAATTAAGTTTAAAGCCCTCCTAAATAAGTTGCCCAGCCTAGCCTCAAAGGTTCTCTTGGCTCCATCTCACCCTAGCAGGTTATAGTCATCATAGAAAGTGCCATTGTCATTAGAAGCCAAAACTCTCACAATGGCACCGATTACGTAACCAGAAACAAATGCTCATTTTTCCTCTATGTCTCGCTGCCCCCTTTCCTGTAGTGGCAAGATGGAAGAAAAGATGACTTGTGCCCCAGTATTTTTAGCTTGTGCCCCCAGAGCTCTATAGGCTTCCTCAGTTTTGCTCAGGTTCCTGCTCTCAGTGTCATTCACACCCCCAGGGAAGAGTAAAAACTGGTATTAGTGATAGGTCTTCACAAGTTGTGGCACCCTTTTAGCAATGTCATGGATTTTTGCACCTGGGAGTCAGCAAACTCCACATGATTCTTTGTCAGGTCAACAGATGCGTGTCTCAGTGCCCTTTAACAGAGAGTCTCCCGCTGTGATCATCCATCATTTCTTTTGATGATGACTATTGCATTTTTCTGGTGGGGCTTCATTATGTTGTAGATGTTCTTGAGTGTTGAGAGACCTTAAAGCATCATATCTGTTCTTTGCACTGATGTTAGAGGGTGTGGGATGATGTTTGTACTTGCTTTTATGGGTAACCAGGGTCCTAGATGTCTCATTGTCAGTGGTGGCTGATAAAGTACTATGATTTTGCAACCATCTATCTCTATCCATCTCAGCTCCTCTGATGCTTCGTAGCCTTGCTACTGTTTCTTGTAGTTCAGCCACCTGGTGCAACAGGTCGTCCATCTGTGAGCACCATGAGCAGTTATCTACCTTCAGATCAGCAGAGGCATCTAGGCACCTGTTACAAGCCACTGCCTGCACTGAAGCATCTGACTTACCCAGGTCTGTCTGAGTGGATGCATCAGACTTCCCAAGGCACTAACTCCATATTAGCACAGGTCTTAAACAAGTGCCTATCACTAGGGCAGATGACTGGCCAAGACCAGCCACTAAACCAGTATAGTGATGTTGGTGACTGCTGCACTCCCCGTGTGCCCTGCTGGCTGCTCTCTCAGTCGTGTGTTCTCCCATGCCATGCTGAGATGGATAGCCGCCTCGATCTGCACGGTCTGAGTGAACTTTCAGCTTCCCCATGTTTAAATCTCCACGGTTACTCTGGCAAGTGTCCAGCCACGTCAGCCTCAGCCTCCCTTGCAAGCTAATCTTTGGAAGCAGGCTGGCCAGACTTGGTAAGGCGGGCTTTAAACAGAAGGAGTCAGGGGGAGGGATAAAAAATGGTAATGCCCATGCCACCATCACCGCTACAACCAATTGGGGAATAAATCTGGCCAATCAGAGCAGTGTCAAATGTGCCTCATCTGTCTCCCTAGATGAAAGACTAGCCACTTAAAGTGAATGTACACTAACGCACATAGTTTGGGAAACAAACAAGAGGAACTGGAACTCTGTGCCCAGTCAGAAAACTATGATATCACAGGAATAACTGAAACATGGTGGGACAACTCAAATGACTCGGGGATCGTGATAGATGGCCACAAGCTATTTTGTAAAGACAGGCAGAGTAGAAGAGGAGGAGGAACGTCTGAATGTATAGAAATCAGCCATGGTAATTGTGGTAGTCAAATGGGGGGTCAACATGAGAGGGGTCATCTCCAAGGGAGACCTTACAGTAGGCATCTGCTACAACCCCAAACCAAGACAATGAGATCAATGAAGCAATACCTGGGTCAACTAAGCAAGCTCCAGGTCAACAAAACTTGGCTCTTATGGGAGACTATAACTACCCAGACATTTCTGGAAGGACAACACGGCAATTCACCTGTCATCCATCAAGTTCCTGGAGTGCTTAGAGGACTCTTCCTCATACAAATTTTAGAAGTGCCAATAAGGAATGGGGTGCTGCTGGATTTGCTGTTCACTAACCAAGAAAACATGCTCTGTAATACCTTGGTTAATGACAACCTCTGCTGTAGTGATCAGAGAATTGTGAAGTTTGAGATACTGCTGAGCACACTGAAGGTTAGTTCCAAAACAAAAGTTTTAGAATTTCGAAGAGCAAACTTCAGCTAGCTCAGGGCTCAACTTGAAGGGATCCTGTGGGAAGCTTCTATGGAGGATAAAGAAGCTGCTGAGTGCTGGATTTTTTCAAGAACACTCTCCTAGACTCACAAAACCCATTCACCCTTTCTAAAGGTGAGGCAAGTAGGCGAAGCAAGAGAACTCCTTGGCTTAACTGTGAGCTTCTGGGTCTACTCAGAACCAACAGGGAAACGCACTACAACTGGAAAAGTGGAATATTACCTGTTGGAAATTACAAGGGCATTGCCAGGATATGCAGAGAAGCAGGTAGGGAAGCAAAAGCCCAGTTTGAGCTGGAACAGGCCAGAGATGGCAGAAACTTCAGGAAAGGTTTCTTCAGAGGCATTAACAACAAACCGAAACAGAAGGAGAATATTGGCTCAGTGTTAAACAGGAGAGGTGAAGTAGTTACCAACAAGGCTGAAGACCTCGACACCTTCTTCACTTGTGTCTTTACCAGCACTGTTGGGTACCAGGCTATGGGAACAAACATTCCGACTGACACGGACACAGACCCGCTGTTAGTGAAGGAAGAGTTGGTGTGTCAACTGTGAGAGGAGCTTGACTCGTACAAATCAATGGGCCCGGCTGTCATCCACCCGAGGGTGTGAAGAGAGCTGGCTGACGTCATTGTGAGGCCGCTCTCCAGAATCTTTGAGAAGTCAGGGAGATCAGGAGAAGTGTCTGAAGACTGGAATGTCACCCCTATCTCCAAGAAGGGTTCCCAGGAGGAAAGAGGAAATTATGGACCCACTAGCCTCACCTCAATCCCTGGGAAAGTTATGGTGCAAATCCTCCTGGGGACTTCCACAAGTAAACTGAAAAATGTGACCGGGAAGAGCCAACATGGATTCACCGGGGGCAGATCACTCTTGACAAATCTGATCACTTCTACAACGAAGTAACCCGCTCAGTAGATGCAGGGTGAGTGGGAGACACTGTATACGTGGACTTCTGCAAGGCTTTTAGTACAGTCCCCCACAGCCTCCTCCTTGAGAAACTGACACATGAAAACCAAGACAAGTGGTCTGCGTGGTGGGTGGGGAACTGGCTGACAGGCCGTACCCAGAGAGTGCTGGTAAATAGTTCCTTCTCAAACTGGCAACCAGTCACAAGCGGGATCCCCCAGGGAGCAATATTAGGCCCAAGGCTGTTTAATATCTTCATCAATGATCTGGATGTTGGGATCCAGAGCACCCTGATGCAGTTTGCGATGACACTAAAAGGAGTGGGGAAGTTGACACTGCAGAAAGGAGAGCCCTGCCCCAGGAAGACCTGGACAGGCTGGAGGAGTGGGCTAGCAGGAACCTGAGGAAGTTCAGTGGGGACAAGCGTAAAGCCTTACACCTGGGAATACACAGCCCATGAGTGCAGCTCAGACCGGGATCTACCGGACTGGAGAGCAGCCCTGTACAGAGGGATCTGGGGTCTTGGTGCACGCAGGCTCAACATGCGTGAACAGTGTGCTGCAGCAGCAAAGAAAGCAAACAGGATGCTGGGCTGCGTGAACAAGGGCATGACCAGCAGAGACAAAGAAGTCATCAAACCAGTCTTCTCCGCTCTGGTCAGACCCTACCTCGAGTATTGTGTTCAGTTTTTGTCCTCACTATACAAAAATGATGCGGGAAGGCTGGAAAGGCCACGAGGATGTTCAAAGGACTACAAGTCCTGCCTGTTTCCTCCACTCTCCCACCCCTGGTGCCCCTCAGTTTCCCAGGTGGGAAGACCAGCCGGCCTGTTGCAATCTAGAGCCAGTGCTAACCCACAAGCAGTGTGGAGGGCAAGCAGGAGTGTGAGCCTTGAATCAGTGTGGTGCGGTCTGCCCTTGGACTCCCTGGAACCGGCAGCTGCAAAGGAGTGCGGTGACGGCACCTTCCCAGAAGCACAATAGTTCAGTGTGTTTGACACGCAGGAACCCATCCACAGTGTCAGGGGGTTATTTCAATTACATGTTCAACACCTTACAAATCGTGACGTTTATGACAGACAAGGAGGCCTGGGTTTCTGTGTACCTGGATAACAATCCTATCAGTCCTCTAAGGAAAACATGTGGCAAGCAGAAGAAAATGCTAACTTTGAAAAAAAATAATTTAAAAAGTAAAGAACAAAGAAATACAATAACTCACCAGATTCACTTGAGGGAGGGCTCTTAACAAAAATGGAAAGTATATCTCGCAGAATGTCTTGGAAGAAATAAAAGGATAATTAAAATAAGAATAACACAATAAACCAGTCACTGTCTGGCGATGAAAGACACCAGGAAAGCCACCCATGCACCTAAACACAGAGGTACAGTGCTGTTTGAGATTCCTTGGAGGATCTCACCTGCCTTGTTCCTGACACTGCAGAAGACTACTAATCTGCTGCTGGTTCTGTCATCACTCACAGCTCTCACATTCCTGACAGCATCTCAGTCACCTCCACTGTTCCCCCAGCAGTTTTGGTTGCCTTCTCCCTCAGAGTTTAAGAGATCATCTCTGATACTTCCACATCACAAGGAAGATAATTTGAAGAAGGTTGGGCCACATTTACTAACACGCTTTGAAACTTTCCCTCTGGTACTGGCAGAGATACAACTGACCAAAATCGACCTTTCTGTGATCTGTGCTTAAGGCTGCCGTAGATTTATATTCAATGGAGAGGCATTTCTAGACAAAGTTTCATCACATCTTTAAGCAGGCACCTAAATGTATCTGTGAAGAGCTTCTGTGAAGTTTCTTTGTAACTCGTAAAGAGACCGTTGAGCTGAGCAATGCAAATGTTGATAACAATGCTGTAAATGTCTAAAATGACACGCAAGAAGCAGGTTTAGTTTTGGCCATTTTGGAGAAATTCAGTTGAGGTGGGAAGGATGTCTGGAGATCCCCTAGTCCACCTCCTGTGCTCAGAAGAGGGTCAGGTGTAGTGAACTCCTGAGGCCATATCAGTTAGGGTTTTCAAATAGTTCCAAGAATGCAGACTCCAGAGTCTCTCTGGGAAACCTCTTCCAATGTTTAACCATCCTCACAGTAAAAATTTGCTTTTCTGACAGTTAATTGTTTTTCTTTGTACTTAAATTTGTGTTAGCTGCCTCTTGTCCTTTCAGTAGGTATTGCCAACAAGAGTCTGATTCCATCTCCTTTGAATCCTCCCATTGGGTATTTAAAGGAAAAGACAGTGTCCCCCTCAGCATGTGCAACAACTGACTTCAGCGTGTCAATAACAGAAAAAAAGTAGTACCTTTTATATACTTGATATTTTCTGCCATGCTTGCAAGAGCACTCCCCCATAAGGCTGAAAGAAAACAGAAAATGTGCTTGAAGTGTTTGCTTTATAACAGTCTCATTAAAAATTCAGTGCAAGTTTGACTTTCGGTTGTATACCTCCTTAACTGTCAGAATGTGTCAGGCAGAGGTCTAAACAGAAGCTCCTTGCCTCATCTCCCCTTACTGTCTGCTGAAAGGATTATTCCCCTCAAAAATTATTTACTCCTTCTTCCTCCACATTTTTTGTGGACCAGCTTTTTATGTTACTTAAGGAAAACATCAGGGACTCTCACACTGCAGAGCTCTGGTCAAGTACTCCCAGGGCCAGCCTCACGTGAGCCTGGAGACAGAAGTACTCTTCATGGATTTGTTTTGTTTATTTGTTTGTTCTTTTTCTTCTTTTTTCTTTCTAAGTGAATGAAATGGTAAGAACTACAGTGAGTTTTTCTTTCTGTTTTTTTTTCCCCTTGCCACCCCCCATGCCTTGGCATGATGCTTAGGGCTGTGTTCTGGGGAGACTGGGAGCATGAAGCCATTGCATGCAACATAGTTAAGATATGTTTAGTTGTGTCACAGACAAGTGAGATGAGATTGGCAGCTCTGCCACTTAGGAAGGGAATGAAACAACTTTGGACCTGTACTGAAAGAGAGTGAAACAAATTGGCAAAACAGGAGCTACCAGTCCTATCTACCTGGACTCTACCTGTCATCTACCTGGACTTGTGCAAGGCCTTCGACACTGTCCTGCATGACATCCTGGTCTCCAAGTTGGAAAGACATGGATGTGATGGATGGACCACTCAGTGGGCAAGAAACTGGTTGGAAGATCACACTCAAAGAGTTGCGGCCAACGGCTCAATGTCCAAGTGGAGATCAGTGACAAGTGGTGTCCCTCAGGGATCAGAACTGGGACCGGTGCTATTAACAGCTCTGTCGGCGACATGGGCAGTGGCACCCTCAGCAAGTCTGCCAACGACACAAAGTTGTGTGGTGTGGTTGACACGCTGGAGGGAAGGGATTCCATCCAGAGGGACCTTGACAGGCTTGAGAGGTGGGCCCATGCCAGCCTCAGGAAGTTTAACAAGGCCAAGTGTAAGGTCCTGCACCTGGGTCAAGGCAATCCCAGGCACAGACACAGGCTGGGGCAATGAGTGGACTGAGAGCAGCTCTGGGGAGAAGAATTTGGGTGTGTTGGTGGTTGGTAAGATCAACACGAGCCAGCAGTGTGCCCTTGCGGCCCAGAAAAGCCAGCCCTGTCCTGGGATGCATCAAGAGATGTGTGACCAGCCGGTGAGGGAGGGGATTCTGCCCCTCTGCCTGCCTGATGCTACCCCAGAACACATGTATCCAGCTCTGGAGCCCCCAACACAAGAAAGACACGGAGCTGTTGGAGCGAGTCTAGAGCGAGGGCGACCAAGATGGTCAGAGGGCTGGAACACCTCTCCTACGAGGACAGACTGAGAGAGTTGGGCTTGTTCAGCTTGGAAAAGAGAAGGCTCTGGGGAGGACCTTACAGTGGCCCTTCTGGTACCTGAAGGAGGCCTACAAGAAGGCTGGGGAGGGACTTTTGACAAGGACCTGTAGTGACAGGATGAGGGGTGGAAGCTGGAAGAGCACAGCCTTAGACTAGATATCAGGAAGAAATTCTTTACCCTGAGGGTGCTGAGGCACTGGCACAGGTTGCCCAGGGAGGGCTGTGGATGCTCCATCCTTGGAAGTGTCCAAGCCCAGGTTGGATGGAGCCCGTGAGCAACCTGATCCAGTGGGAGATGGTTCCCTGCCATGGCAGGAAGTTGGAACTTGGTCCCTTCCAACCCAATCATTCTGTGATTCTATGATAAACATCAACCTTAGGAGAAAGCAATAATGTCTTGGAAGTACTTCCTTTTTTTTCACTATTGACTTAAAAGGGTCCCAAAGGATTAGCATTGATGTAGATGCATTCTTTGAAGACATCAGTTTAGAGTTAGATGACATCCACTCAGTGGATCTGAATTTGTATGCTTTGCAAAATCAGCAAATAATTAGTTCAGCTTTCTGTAAGGGGTGGAGGGATTTAGAGTAAAATCGCTAAAAACTGATTTTCAGACAGATGATATTCATTTTTAATAGATCTTTCCTTATCTGAAAGCTTTTTCTTAAACAACCAAGTCTTAGTAATAAACTCAGTAGTTGGAGGCATCACGTAATTTAACCTATTAGTACCTCAGGAAATTCCGTATTTTTACTCAGTCCATACTAAGAGAATCGACTACTTCAGTGTAATCTTTTTTTTTCTTTTTATTATATGCTTTCGAAGCTGCTTCTACTCATCTGTTAATGTTTGTGACTCCTCCCCCTCCATTCTTTGGAGTTCCTTTGGATATCCGGAGCTGAGTGCCCTACAAACAAAGCAACTAACTCTCAGGCTGCACTGACCATGTATGGTCCTCCCTCGCATCTACCTTTTTGTTCTACACAGTGAGGAAGGGCTTGTGCTTCAGGTCTCTACCTCTTCCATGCCTAAATATTTTATTCCCAAAACATTTTACAAAAATGCTTTCTCAATGTTTTATTTCTTTTGGGTGTGTTTCAGAGTGTTTAGTCCCAAGGCAACATAGTTATTGCCCTGGCCTAGCAATGAGTTTCACATCGGGATGCACAAAGACCGCAGGATCTGACAGGAGAAGCCTCTGCCCTAACACGTAGCTCAGCAGAACGCTGACAGATTTACAGATTCACAGCACGAGGCCTGGCTGATTTGCAGGTGATGAAGATGGAGCTACCTAAGAGACTACGACACGCAAACTGCACAGGTACTTGGAGCAAGGAATGAGGGATCTTTTGCCTAACATACTTTTGCAAGGCCAAGAGCAGCTCGGTAACCATGAATGATGTGTAAGGACAGAAAGACAAGGTCACCACTTGACAAGGCTTTCTGTGGAACCTGTGAGGCAGCCATGAGCTTGATCACCACAGCCTCGCGAGGACAATAACCCAATTACCCTCATAATAACCCTATTCATACCATACCACAAGTCAAAGTCCTCTGAGGTCAGGAGGTATAAGGGAAAAAAAAGATGTTTTCATAATAGAAACAACACCGGATGAGCTGATTAAGTGTCCTGTGAACAGAATCAATCAAGAGTATCACTTTGCCAGGTCCATTCCAGGTCCAAAGGCATCCACATGTACTCGTTGCTTCCTGCCCACAGACTTCTTAAAAGAACACTACTATTGGTGGTTTGTAACACTGGTATACTACTAGCACCTTACTGCTCTCATACAGTGATTGTCATTTTTCCTGCAGATCAGCTTGTGACCCTGTCTTTTTCTCATTGTACAATCACAGAATCACTGAGGTGAAAGATCATCTAGGCAAGTCCTCCTGCTCAGATCAGAGTCACCTATATCGGGTTTTTTCAGGACTTCACTTTTCACTCTTCTACTCATTATATCTTCAGTTTGTTAGTGAGGATGTTATGAGGATGATGTCAAAAATGCCATGAGGTTTAACAAGCCAAAGTGCAAGATCCCGCCACTGGGTCGGCCAATCCCAGGCACAAATATAAAACTGTGTACAGGGGTGGGTTGAGAGCAGCCCTGAAAGAAGGACTTGGGGCTGTTGATAGATGAGAAGCCTCAACATATTCAGCAGTGAGACGCATCCATCCCTGAAGACCAACCCTGTCCTGGGATAGCAACCAAGAGAATTGGTGGGCCAGCAGATCAGGAGAGGGGATTCTCCCCCTTTAACTCTGCTCAGTAAGACCCCACCTCTAAATGCCTATGTCCAGATCTGATGTCCCAAAGGGACATAGATCTGCTGAAACGAGACCAGAGGAAGGCCACAAAGATGATCTGGGGGCTGGAGCACCTCTGCTACGGGGATAGGCTGAGGGAGCTGGGATTGTTCAGCCTGGAGAGGAGAAGGCTCCAGGTGGACCTTGCCACTGCCTTCAGTGCCTGAAGGGAGCCTACAGGAGGGCCGGAGAGGGACTTTTTACAAGAGTGTCCAGTGACAGGACAAGTAGGAAATGAATTTAAACTGAAATTGAATAGATTTAGAAGAAATTGTTCATTACAAGAGTGGCAAGACTCTGGAATAGATTGTCCAGAGACGTTGTGGTTGCTCCTCCCTGGAAATGTATAAGGCCAGGTTAAATGAGTCCTTGAGAAACCTAGTTTAGCTGAGAGGTGTCTCTCCCCATATAAGGGAGGTTGGATTAGATGATCCCTTCCAACATAAGACTTTCTATGAGTCTGTGGTTCTATTAGACACAGCAGGATGCATCTGATTTGGGAAGAAATTTCCCCCCTGTAAAGTGAACATGCTGGTATTATAGAACATTTAGAGCTCCAGAAAGAACCTTCTATTAACTTGCAGGGAGTCTGCAATGTAGGTCTCTAACTCCCACAACGAGCACAGAAAATTGGTATAATATTGAGAGTGGAGTGTAGGAGAGGCACTCAGGGACGTTCCATTTGGAATACAGAAAGTGAGACCAAACACTTTCCCAGAATTCATATACACCTTCCTGGAACACTGGATTAGAATTAGGAAATTCAGAAGCAGAATTAGGAATATTTACCTTGCATGAACAAATGGATTTCTTCTTTCCTCTTTTCTTCATCTTACCCTTCTCAATTTCACTTCCAAGGTAACTTGGTATTCTCAAAAGCACCCAGGGCAGTATATCCAAATTCGTGTGTTGTGAATTATCCAGAGCCAGGTCCCTGAGAACGAACCAAACAGCTTTGTCACTCAATATTCAGAAGCACAACTGACCCAGTGTCCCAAATGAGCATTTTGGTTGGTTTTCTCTTCCTTTCTAAATGCCCCTGATTTTAGCAGACAAAAATGAACTGTCATTTGGGGCACTAAGTCGTAAACGTACTACTGTCACTGAGATCAGGAAGGAACCTCATTATCAATGGGTTTAGCCTTAACGAGCAGTCTGTACTTTGAATTTCAGGGCTTGGAACAACGGCCTCTACTCCCCTTTCCCAGTGGCACCAACTGCATTCACAGCATCTTGACTCACAGCCCGTCTACAGGTATTTAAAGCAGAATATGCAGCTCTGGTGTCTGCTAGGAGATACACTTTCTCATTCCCCAGCGTCAGTGTAACCAGGGGCTCATCTGGGGTTGATTCCCCCCCACCCTTCACGCCTCATCTGGAGTGATTAATCCACAGCCTGTTTGGCAATGACTCCACCAGCCCCAGTCCCCTTCTCAGACATTTCCAGTGGCCTTTTCCCTGGCAGATAGCACAGAGGTCCCCATCCAGGGGCCAGAGCTGGAACCCACCTTTTCCAGTCCTCACCTGGACCGTCCCTCTGTGAGCCCCATCCCCTGTGTCCTCTGCTCAATTAATACAGGGATCAATCTTCTTTCTGGGTTTCGGGTTTTTTTTTTCCTTTTTATTTATGTACTTTCCAAGGCTCGCGTCCCACCAATTTGTTAATGTTCCCTGGAATCCTCCCCCTCTAGCTCTTTGGAGGTTTCCTTGGATATCGGGGAAGTTGACTGCCCTACCAGTTAAGTAACTAACTGCAGGGCATCCCCGTTCAGATGGGTTACTGGAAACAGAACTTAACCGATTTACTGGTCCGGTTGTTGCTCCAGCCGCTTGCCAGACAGGGGGCATTTTCTGCATCTCCAGCTTCCATCCCTCTCCTGGTTCTTCTGCTACACGGACTAAATCCTACTTCTTTCGTCAGAACTTGAATCATTTTAGCCTGCCCTCCCCAGCTCTCCTGCCTTGGGTGACCCCTGCCTCCCTTGTCCTGGGCTACCAATAATGCCACCTCCTCTTCCCCCCCACCCTCCCCTATTTAATACAAGGCTTTCCAGTACTGCACGCCAAACAACACCCCAGTGTTTTCTCAAACTGATCCTTTTCTAAAGCTAAAACCATAGGATCACTCGGCATCATCCCACAATCTTTTTGCCATTCCTGGTGATTTCACAATGAAAAGAACAAATCAACGTAAGGGACTTCATCCCATTTCCCTTCCTGACAATAAAACGCTAATTGTCATAGAGTATTATACATTAAGGTATCATTCTTTGGGCACTTTTCCTGATCCTCCAAAATGTACATTGGCCACCAATGATTACAGTATTCGATTATTTGGTTCCTGGTAAGAGGATCACTTCCCAGAGCTTTCCAATATTTTAACGTAGATCCCAGAAGTGACTTCTTGAAGACACCTCCCTCAGACTCCTTAGATGATTGACTAGACCCCATATTTAAAACCAAGTAAACGACAATAACCTCTACTCTGTCTACCTCTACGGGTGTCCTTGTAATAGCACGCAAACAGGCCTTTATTCTCCATCCAGACTCCTTATATCCTTTATAACCTGATCCTGTGAGAAGGCATTTCTCTACTTATGGATGGGTTATATCCTTCAGTAGTGCCTAAACAAATCCCAAGGGCCATGCCCTGGACTCAGCACATCAGAGCATCTCCCTGAAAAAATCTTTGATGTCATCAGAGCCCTCACAATTCTGTGAATTTGTGGAGTGTCAGAAGCAGGGTCCCATCTGGGTTGCCAAAATTGTCGCTGAAATCAGCAATGAAGCTCCTTAAGGCTGGGTTTAGCCTTAATGAGCAGCCATTACTTTATTGGGTGCTAGGGACATGAGACTCTGCTCCATGTGACATCAGCCGTGTGTTGCATTAGCTAAAGCTTATATCTCTCTGTTCCATGCATAAGCATCACATTTCCCAGAATGTTTATACATATTCATTCTATTTCCTAGAAATAAGGGACATATTTACACAGCCATCACGAATGCAGCTCAGTCTCTGAGGGGCTTCCATGAGGGTATTTGGTGGTCTTTAGTGGTCTCCAGTGGTCTTCTGGAAAATACCTTCTCCATAACTTTACCTGAACCTTGGAAATCTAGTTCTTTTGTATGGTAAGGAATTGGCCATTCATTCTGCATGTTACAGTCCCTGAATTCCCATTTAGTTTTGATGAGTTTTCTTAGAAAATTTGATGGGACCCCACAACTTATTAGATAGTGAAAGCTGTTTGAGCTGATTAAATTTGTAGCTAACTTTCAACACTACCAGATGCTCATTGATACACTCTTGGTATTCTTCCTACTCTGGCCTCCAGCTGCCACACCACAAAGGTCTTGGTTTCCACAGATCATGTGTCGTATTGTACAGCTCTGTGCAGATCTATTGGATATATTTGATGTCTCAAGGGCCTCTCAACGACAGAGTGAGCCTGATGTAACGTTCTTTAGAGCCAATGAAGAGAGGAGACTGGGCTTGGTTCAGGTACCCAGAGATATGTAACTAGGAGCCCATAGTACCCAGGTACCTGGGGTGAACTGAGTCATCTGCATGGGGCCAACAGCTGGGACACGATACTGAAATAACGCTCCTACTATTTTAGAAAATAGGTGAACTAGGCAGAGTATGGTAAGGCAAGCAAAAGGGAACCACAGGCCTCTGTGAGGACATCTGACCCTAGTGTATTTGCTCCAGAGAGACATTAATTGTTTTAACAGGTGTGGAAAAGAACATCTGATAGCAAGGGTGGAACCTTTTGCTGATTGTGACTATTATCCAACACCCACCTGCCCCAGCTGCAAAGCCACCTACTCATAACCCCTTCCTTGATGACAGTTCCTTTCCAGAATGAAATTCCAGGTTCTCAGACCTTCCAGGATTGTCACAATTCCAGGCCAGCTTGGGCTTTGTAAATCAAGCCCCATTACCTTAGATCAAATCCTACCCTTGGTAAGTGGAAGGAGATGATCTGTCCTCTGCTCAAGCAGGGATAGAAGAGGCATCAGAGTTTTAAATTTTAACAAAGGAAAATTCAGTTTAATGGAATGGGGTAAAAGGACTTGTTTGAAAGTAAACTTCTTCATGTGAATGCCTTCTCCATAACTACTGAAGTTATCACATTCAGTTTTGGAAGCAGTGGATTATTCCAGAGCTCCACATAGGCCTGACAGATATGACAGAGTATTCACAAGAGATCTGCACCCCACTGAAAGCTCAGATGGAGGCTAAGGAGACGTATGATGGCACTAAATGCCTGTATTCAGGCTTCTACATTCTGAAGATCTGAGTTAGTGATGGTTTATTTAATGTGTTTAGCCCAATCTACTCTAGGGACACCTCACCCTCTTCTAACAAAGCCTTTTTCACAGAATGTGATTCAGCCTCTGGAAGTGCATGTTTTTCTCCACCATGTATGAACAAAGACACAGGCTTTCAAACTGCAGTTTGATATCAGCACTGTTAGTACCTGCCATTAACCCAAAGGGATCTAACGCATGGTGTTTAAGATCCAGTTAGACTGGAGCCCATCTTTACCTGGAAAGTTTCCTTTGTCTTCTCCCAGTTTTCCCTTATCCACTGCTGCATAAATGGGGTAAGGGTTTATGCCAGTCTCTGAGGCCTCCCTGTGGTCAGCCAGCTCATTCTCATTAATCTAGGAGATAAAGACAGACTCTTTAGGAGCACGGAATCACAGAATCACAGAATCACAGAACGTTGGAAGGGACCTCAAAAGATCATCTACTCCAACCCCTTCCCTCCGCTGTAGTACTGAGGACACCCCCACTTGTATTAACCAGGCAGTTGGATTAACCTCTTCTGCCTTCCCATATCTAGAGATGAAATGTCATGCTCTAAAATACTGCTTTGATTTATATAAATCCTCATAATACCCACCCACTAAGGTGGAATTTAAATGCAGTTATTCTGACGTGTTTGCAGTTACCTTCTTACCTGCTTCAGTACTCTGTAAACAAGAAAGGCAGCCCAGAAGTCAGTGAGTGAATAAAGATCATCCCTTGATGCCTCCACTGCATAGTCTACTGCTCTCCCAAAATTCCAGGAGGATTTGCTGATGGTTTCAATCAGTTTCTTTTCCAAGGACATCAAATTTTCTGACCAGTTCCTATCTTCATACAGGAGAGACATGCACCTTTTAAAGAGAAAGAAAAGTTCTGTCTCCAGCATAGTGGAAAGTGAATGGGGCTTTGATATTCTTTTTCTCTGAATCTGCATTCAGACACAGGAGTGCCTTTAAACTGTATGGGAGGAGGAGGAAGAAGTCCCAGGTTTCTGCAGGAGCAAGGTACGTTACTTCACAGAAGGCATCATTATTCCTCAATCACTTACTTCCCAGCTGCATAGCAATAATACCAATTAACTATTTAGATGACCCAAAGCTGGATTTCAGCTGGGCACGTGCTGTATATTAAGGGTAAATCACTGCAGGAATAGAGATTTTGCAGAAAGCTTCAGAGGGAAAGGTGTGAAATCCTCCAAGAAATGGAAAATCCATCAAACAACTTGGAACAAATTTAAACACGGAGAATGATTTACATCATGTCACCAACTTGCGTTAGAGATGTCGATAATTTTTGTTCATTTCAAGGCCAACAAAGGCAGTACACCTGCAGAGTGACATCATCTCCTGCTAAACTTACAGCTCTCAGCTCCTGCTAGCTACCTGCAGAGCTGTAAAGGCTCACTCTCTTCCAAGACCAACCCCACGGCCTATGTTAAGGTGTACAGAATTATCTTCTTCATCTAGAGCAGCATGTCTCTTGACCCTGTGCAAGGAGGCAGATGTTCTGGGTTACTGCAGACACCAGATATGGTACCTAACCACAGACAGTGACAGCCAAGGTGGCCTACAGCGTTCAAGGGTTCCACTTTCATTTCACAGACAGTAATATCTGTGTCAGACCTCTGCTCTTCTGAACACGCTGCTGAAAAGCAGACAGGATTTACTCCTAGGACATCTGAACTGTCACTGCAAGTCTGCTTTAGAGAACATAAACCTATCCCCTTAAGTAAAATGGAAGGAGAGGCGTGCATGATACACCTACTGAGATGTCTAAATTTAGGGGTGTTAGACTGACAGGGCAGATGTCTGTATGGGACCTCTAAGCTAAACTCCCTTGAGAGAGTTGGGTCTGTTTAGCCTGGAGAATAGAAGAATGAGAGAAGACCTCATCAATGTCAATAAATATCTAAGGGGTGGGTGCAGGGAGGATGGAGCCGGACTCTTTTAGTAGTGCCCAGTGACAGGACAAGAGGCAACGGGCATAAGCTCAAACACAGGAAGTTTCACTTAAATATGAGGAAAAACCTCTTTACTATGAGGGTGACAGAGCCCTGGCACAGGCTGCCCAGGGAGGTTGTGGAGTCTTTTTCTCTGGAGACTTTCAAACCCACCTGGATGAAATCCTTTGTGATGTGCTCTGGGCAATCCAGCTTTAGCAAGAGAGTTGGACTAGATGATTTCTGGAGGTCCCTTCCAACTCCAACAGTTCTGTGATTCTGTGATTCACAGACCCTTCAGTGTAATGAACAACCCCAGCACGTCACCGACACGCTGTGCGTGGGCCGTGAGGTAAAATGGCTCATGTTCCTGAACGCCATTCATTTTGTTGCACATAAGGCAAGCCTAAAAAGGTCAATGAGGTAAAAAACACCCAAGAGGCATAACCACACATACATAAAGCCATTTAACCTGTCACGAGGATGGGTGACGTCACCACGGATTTGGTAGAGTTGATGCAAAAGGCCCAGTGCTCTTCCAAACTGTTAGGGCCAGCAAAGCAAGGACCTGAAGTGGCACTGGTATTTACAGTCAGGCACCTGACCCATTCCCGCAGACTTGAGGGAGGCAGCTTAGTGCTGTGGATCCCTCTTAACTGCACCACAGCCTCTATTTAAACAAGCCCTGTGCTCCTGAGTAGTATGTTACCAGAAGTGCTTTCTCAGGACTTTCCTGGCTGGTCCTCGTGGCCCGTGAACAGGGGGAATTGTCTCCTGCAGAAGGTGAGACTGACTGGCCAAGAGAGATCTTTATTTGAATCGGTGTTGACAGATGCAAATTACTTCCATTCAGGAAATCAGAAGTCAGCCTTGTCACGAATATTTGTAGTGGACAGATGAGTGAATATTTGCCTCAAACAGTTCTTGGCATTTTACAAAACCCCGGTCTGGTCAATAAACAAGACTGGTTTCTGGCCCTGTGTGGCAAACTGGTAAGTGCCAAATGGAGTATGGTAGAGGGATCTGATAAGGCTAAGCAAACAGATGCCTCAAACAGCCTTGGCCCGAATAGGCATGAGGGAAGGAGTCTTGGGAAGGCAGGATGGCCTCGTCCAGGTGCATATCTCCCAAGGAGACAGGGTAATCACATTTGCTAATGAAGATTATCAAAAACGATGAAGGACCTTGCTCCTCTACCTGACACAGTGCACATCCAGGTGTAGAAGAGTGTGTATAAATTGAGGTGGGATAAAGCAAAAGGTGACACAGGAGACAGGAAGAAAAAGAAGAAGCAAGACACAGAAGCATGAAAACAGAGGTGAAGGCAACAAGAAGTGCAGGAGGAGAAGTAAAGATGACAGCATCCTTGAACCCTCATTGGTGGCACCAGTGCAGGAACCCAGACCTGTGATCCCTGTATCTCTTTCCTCCCTCCCCTCCACTCCCTTTTTCTTCCCCTTTCCACTTTCTCACTAAGTAATGCAAGGTCTATCATACTGCTTGCTTAGTTTATTCTTTCTTCTAATCATCAAGTATAATACTGTCTGTTACGTGTCCCTTTTCCTTGTTATCATTAATTAACATGCAGCTTGCTGTAGTTTGTTGTATACCTATTTTTTTTCCAGATTATTGTTAAGTCATAGTATATTGCCTGCCCTAATGTGTCTTGTAACTAAAACTAATTATCATGAGTCCAATTTATACGATGTGAGGAATTAATAAATGTTTGTGGATGGACCTTGAGACTTGTCTCACCATTGTCCACTCTGTTGGGGAATTACGAATCTAAGTCACTTGTCCCCCTCTCCTGGGCACGGCGTGATAATATTCCCTGTTGCCTCCCACCACTGCACGGGCAAATAGCTCACCTACCACCCAGCCCATCCACTGTAAGCCCAACAGAAAGTTCTGAGAGGTGATAAAAGCATCAACTGCTCTTGAATCTATGGAGCAGGACAAACATTCACGACCCCACCAGACAACAAGCACCTACCAAGTGGATCCCGATACCCCACACAGGTACATGACAGCATCCAAGAAATTCTGTTTCTTCAGCTCCACCAAGGTTCCCAGCATGGCTATCATGGCACGCAGGCCTCCGCCGGATCCCAGGACAACAATTTTAGGTATTTTATCCTGGGGAGTGGACGACAGAAATTTCTTTTAGAGCAAAGACTTAACAAACAGACAGAGATAAAGGCTAATGCAATTCTCACCTGACCTGCTTCCTTGCTCTAGGACACTTTCCATAATCTGCCTCTTTCTCTCTATTTCTACCTTGAGTAGAACTCACTGTGTTTATCTAGATGCCACCTCTATTCCTTTTTTGTCACCAAGAACGTTTTTGTGTTGATTTCCTCCTCCCAAAAGAGTAAGGTGGAACTATTACAGCCAGCCACAGAAATGTCTCAAGAACATTGCTGCAGGAAGACTCAACTTTCTCCCAGTAGCCCATATGATGCTGTGGTTTGGATTTGTGGCAAAGAAGCTGGTAAGAACACACCAGTGTTTCAACTTGCTGAACAGGCTCCCACAACATCTCTCTCTCTCCCCCACTCTGCACTCTTGCTGCACTTTGTGCCCTATCAGTAGGCTAGGAGTGGGCAGGAGGTTGGAAGAAGGCACTGCTGGGATGGGACAGCTGACCCAAGCTGACTAAAGGGACATTCCATGCCATTTAACATTATGCTCAACAGTAAAAGCTCAGGGAAAGGAAGAAGTGGGTGTGGCTTTGTGTGTGGCATTTGTCTTCCCAAGGACCTGTTACATGGGCACAAGTCCTTCTTCCTATGAACTGGCTGATATTTCCCTAGAGATGGGAAGCAGCGAATAAATCCCTTGCCTGTGCACACATCTTAGCAGCTTTCCTTTCCCTATTAAACCACTTTAATTTTCATTCATGACTCTTCTCACACTCCGTGTATTTTCTCCTTGTCCCATGGGAGAGGGGAGGGAACAAGGAGCTCGGTGGGTGTTTGGCTGTGGGTGTTGGTGTCAAACCACCATGAGTGACATGAGAAGAAAACAAGCCCAGATTCAAAGAAAGACGTGTGCAGAGATACACAATGTGCCTGTGGTCATAGCACACGAAAAAGCATTGAGGCTGGTGTTCCTGTGTTGATATCTGTGATCGTGAGCATCTGAGGATGAAAGGGTTCAAAGGTGGAGAGGAATGTGTGCACAAGAATGCAGAGAGATTAGAGAGAGGTTTGTGCACACACTCACTCTAGGATGCAAACACGTTCAGGTCCTTGACTGTGTGTGCTCTGAATGATGCATATATGCATATACTCATATATGCACATTCACAGAGGTTTATAAAAAAATACTCATGTATATGAATATATGAAGGGAGAAGTCAATTAATTAATTAGCTGAGAGATGGAGGATTCCATGGAAACTTGTGTCCTGCTCCCTCTTTTTCTCCCTGAAAATTCCCAGCCTGAATCTTTTTCCCAGCAGGGGAGAGGAAGTCTGCTCTGGAAAACTGGCGATGACAGATGATGCTTCCCAGGGACTGGCCCTCGCTTCCAGCTGCCCTCTGTGTGCCATTCACCTCCCTGCAGTGTTATCTTTCCTTCCTTAACAGGACCGACAGTGCTCACCTGGGGACAATGAATCCCAAGTCTTTGCAGACACGTGAATACTTTTCCTCTTCTCTTCTGAGTCCCTTTTTCCTCACCTTTCGAGAGATCGTGAGACAGACGGACGTCACTGTCATCCTGGCATGCAAAGCAAAACGCGTTCAGTGTAAGAATGTTTCTCATTGCCAGGAAACCAAGATATGGGATCCCTACAGAGGACCCAGCTTTCTACAGACCAGCCAGTGTTCACCCTGAGTCGATAATTAATGGCATCATAAAGAAGACCAGGGTACTCATTTTTGCATTACGCTTTAAATACAGGATGGAAGAGGCAGTATTTATGAACTTCAGACTCCTCACTGAAAAAAAAAATAGTCCATTCTCCAGTAAGAAGTTTCATTTTTAGCATTTTTAACATTTTTTTTCACAGCAGTACCACAAATCTGGAATATTTTTTTCTTCTTGTAAAAAATTATCAAATTCACTGGAATTCACCAGTTGATTTTCTTGAGTCAAGGGTGTGTTTTTCAGTTTAAAACAAACATCTAATTTGTTCACAGTAGCCTAAAGTCACACAACTTCCCTGGGATTTTATTATCAGTCAGGCATATGCCTGTAGCCGCATTCATTTCACTTGACCTTCAACCTTCTGCAGTCCCCTGAACATCCTTAAACATCAGCGGAGAGCAAGAAGGGCTTCTAGTGTAGCACCCTTAAACCATGTTTCAGACACTCCTGAGGTGCCTGTTTAACTCCACTATGAAATGCATTCACGACCAGCTCGGGTAGAAATCGATAATGCAGGTGTTCAAATTCTGTTCAAAGTCAAGTGAGATGAATCCTACTGTTGTTCTAATTCTCGTCTTGGAGGACACTCTTCAGCTATGATCTAGAGAGTAAGTCTCAAAAAACTGAAGTTAGTCCATACAAACCCTTTGCAGAGACTATTAGCATGAAGGATGTAGAACATCCATTTTATAAAACGATCATGACACAAGGATCATGGAATGTGGGTGATGAAGAAGCCAGAAGAGGGATTAGGAAACAGAGGGGAAACCCGGGGTAGAAAGACCATACCTTGGTAGCCATTGAGATGTCTGTCTTTGCCTCCTGGAGACCTAGTGACAAGGAACTGCAAAGAAGTGTCTTCACTTAGAGAAACTTTCAAACTGCAAAGAAGCTGAATTTATTCCTCTACTACCTTCTTCCAAGGTAAAAACCCCAAATAAACAAGTGTTTGAAAGCACTGAAAAATTATCGTATCACATCATACTGGTCATAATCTAAGATTAAAGACTAAACTTGATCAAAGATAAAAGACAAAAGATTAAAAATTAAAACTGAGGACTTTGGCAGCTACCTCTGGTCAATATTGCCAATACTGCTGCAATTTTCCTGGAACTATAGCATATGAATATGGGATTTTGATGCCAAAAAACTAGCTAATATTGTGTATGTCCAAAGGCAATCAAACCATTATCATCAGCCTAAGCAGCTTCACTGCCATTGGCTGCTACTACTTACTTGCCATAGAATTGGAGAATTGGAGAATCATTAAGGTTGGAAAAACCCTCTGAGATCATCAAGTCCAACACCACTATGACCACTAAACCATGTCCCCAGTTGCCACATATTTTGAACACTTGCAGGGATGATGACTCCACCTCTTCCCTAATATCCAATCTAAACCTCCCCTGGTGCAACTTGGGCCAATTTCCTCTCATCCAATCACTAATCACTTGGTGGAGGAGACCAGCAGTCGCCTCAGTACAGCCTCCTTTCAGGCAGTTGCAGAGTGATAAGGTCTCCCCTCAGCCTCCTTTTCTCCAGGCTCCTGCAGCTGCTCCTCGTCAGACTTGTTCTCCAGACCCTTCACAACCTTCGTTACCTCTGTCTGGACATGCACCTCAATAGGAAGTAAGGGGGGGTCCAAAACCACACACAGGATTCGAGGTGCGGTCTCAGCAGTGCCCAGTACAGGGGAACGATCACTTCTCTACTCCTGCTGCAAAGTGATTAAGGGTGACAGGTATGTTTAGTTGTGTCACAGACACGTGAGATGAGATTTGCAGCTCTACCACTTAGGTAGGGAATGAAACAGCTTTGGACCTAGGCTGAAAGAGAATGAAACTACATGGCAAAACAGGAGCTAATGGTGCTATTAGACACAGCAGGATGCATCTATTTGGGAAGCATTTCCCCTGAAAAGTGGACATGCTGGTGTTACAGAACATTTAGACCTCGAGGAAGAACCTTCTATTAACTTCAGGAGTCTGCAATGTAGGTCTCTAACTCCCCACAACGAGCACAGAAAATCGATTAATATTGAGAGTGGAGTGTAGAGAGGCACTCAGATGTGCCATTTGGAATATTGAAAATGAGACCAACCACTTTCCAGAATTCATATACTCTTACGCATTCCTGGAATGCTGGATGCCTTCTTGTTACCTACACCAAGATGCAGAATAGCTCTTGTTTTTTCAACACAGCAGAATTAGGAATATTCACCTTGCACGTAACAAATGGATTCCTTCTGTCCTCTTTTCTTCAGCTTACCCTCTTCAAATTCACTTCCAAGGTACTTGGTACTCGCAAAAGCACCCAGGGCAGTATATCCAGACTCACGTGGCGCAAATTCAAATCAGGTCCCTGAGAACAACCAAACAGCTTTGTCATTCGGTATTCAGAAGCACAACTGACCCAGTGTCCCAAATGAGCATTTTGGTTGGTTTTCTCTTCCTTTCTAAATGCCCCTGATTTTAGCAGACAAAAATGAACTGTCATTTGGGGCACTAAGTCGTAAACGTGCTACTGTCACTGAGATCAGGAAGGAAACTTATTATCAATGGGTTTAGCCTTAACGAGCAGTCAGTACTTTGAATTTCAGGGCTTGGAACAACGGCCTCTACTCCCCTTTCCCAGTGGCACCAACTGCATTCACAGCATCTTGACTCACAGCCTGTCTACAGGTGTTTAAAACAGAATATGCAGCTCTGGTGTCTGCTAGGAGATACACTTTCTCGTTCCCCAGCGTCAGTGTAACCAGGGGCTCATCTGGGGTTGATTCCCCCACTACCCTTCACGCCTCATCTGGAGTGATTAATCCCACAGCCTGTTTGGCAATGACTCCACCAGCCCCAGTCCCCTTCTCAGACATTTCCAGTGGCCTTTTCCCTGGCAGATAGCACAGAGGTCCCCATCCAGGGGCCAGAGCTGGAACCCACCTTTTCCAGCCTCACCCGGACCCTCCCTTTGTAAGCCCTCTCTATGTCTCCCACTCAATTAATACAGTCATCAATCTTTGCTGCATGTTTTTTTTGTTTTTTTTTTTTTTTCCTTTTTATTTATGTACTTTCCAAGCTGCTCCCACCAATTTGTTAATGTTCCGGAATCCTCCCCCTCTACTCTTTGGAGTTTCCTTGGATATCTGGAGTTGACTGCCCTACAGTTAAGTAACTAACTGCAGGGCATCCCCTTCAGATGGGTTACTGGAAACAGAACTTTAACCATTACTGGTCCGTTGTTCTCCACCGCTTGCCAGACAGGGGCATTTTCTGCATCTCCAGCTTCCATCCCTCTCCTGGTTCTTCCTGCTACACGACTAAATCCTACTTCTTTGTCAGAACTTGAATCATTTTAGCCTGCCCTCCCCAGCCTCTCCTGCCTTGGTGACCCCTGCCTCCCTTGTCCTGGGGCTACCAATAATGCCACCTCCTCCTCCCCCACCCTCCCCTATTAATACAAGGCTTTCCAGTACTGCACGCCAAACAACACCCCAGTGTTTTCTCAAGCTGATCCTTTTCTAAAGCTAAAACCATAGGATCACTCGGCATCATCCCACAATCTTTTTGCCATTCCTGGTGATTTCACAATGAAAAGAACAAATCAACATAAGGGGCTTCATCCCATTTCCCTTCCTGACAATAAAACGCTAATTGTCACAGAGTATTATACATTAAGGTATCATTCTTTGGCCACTTTTCCTGATTCTCCAAAATGTACATTGGCCACCAATGATTACAGTATTCGATTATTTGATTCCTGGTAAGGGGTTCACTTCCCAGAGCTTTCCAATGTTTTAACATAGATCCCAGAGGTGACTTCTTGAAGACACCTCCCTCAGACTCCTTAGATGATTGACTAGACCCCATATTTAAAACCAAGTAAACAATACATAACAAAACACATAAAAACACATAACAAAGAAAACCATGCAAATTCCACTTACAAGTATGACAGTAAAGAATAACAATAAACAGTAAACAATAAACACATGACAATAACCTCTACCCTGGCTTCCTCTACAGCTGTCCTTGTAATAAGACACAAACAAGCCTCTATTCTCCATCCAGACTCCTTATATTCTTTATAACCTCATCCTGCATGTAGGCACAACCAAACTAATTGCATTTGTTCCAGAGAGACATTAAGTATTTTAACAAGTGTGGAAAAGAACTTCTGATAGCCATGATGAAACTTTTTACTGATTGTGACTATTATCGCACACCCACGTGCCTCAACTGCAAAGACACCCACTCTTCGTTTCATAACCCCGTCCTAGATCACATTTCCTCCCCTGAATGGGACAACTGTCATCAGGAGGTTAAAACTGCCCTGTCTCACGATGGTCTAATCCCAGCTCATGTTCCCTATTAGTGGGTGAGCAATCCAAGGCTTGGTAAATTCTGCTTTGCAATGATAGGAGGAGCCCACAACGAAGGATCAAAAAGCAATGTTGCTATGAGCACTTGGCCGCCACATCCAGAATGAACTTGCCGGTTCTCAGTCAGTCCCTACAGGATAGTCACAATTCCAGGCCAGCTTGGGCTCTATAAATCACTTCCTATCTTCATACACGCGATTCTGAAGGATATAGATCTGTCCAAACTATGACAGGTAAGACAAAGAAAAGAACTTCCATGAGGGATAAATATCTGCAACCTGGAGGAATAAAAATTTGGATCCTGAGAGGAAAGGGGATGCTCTGCAGTTAATGACTTTGTTTGTAGGGCAGGCAGCTGTGAATATCCAAAGGAAATTCCAAAGAATGGAGGGGGAGGAGTCCAGGAACCTTTACAAATTGGTGGAAGCAGCTTGGAAAGCATATAGTAAAAAAAATAATTAAAAAAAAAAAAAAAAAACAAGAAAGAAGGTGTCACAAGCTGGTTCAGAACAGGTGCAAAATGTTCTGCTTGTATACCTGGGAACAGAACTAAGACTCAAAACAGAGTCAAGTGCCCAAGAGCTTTATTTGTCTAACAACTAGTGCATGAGTGTGAAAAGGGAGGAAAAGAGAGAGGGAGGGAGAAAGAGAGAGGGAAAGCAACAGGAGAACTTACCAGCAAAGCTGAGAGGCTCCAACTGTCCAGTTCGTCCACGGAGCGATGAGGATGGAAGAGCTGAGGGTGAGCCGGAGGGGAGTCCGAACGGAAGGAACAGAGGTGAAAAGGCTGACCCAAGGAAGGGCCAGTGACTAGTAGATCACCTTTTCCACTTTTTATCATACCACCTTATCACATATTTTGCATATTCCAAGAGCTTAATTGCTTAACTCCGCCTCTCACTATCAGTGGTTCGCATGCTCAACACCATCACTGTGGGGTCTCGATAAGTAGATCGCAGGTCTGGGTGCATGCGTGGAGGCTAGGTTAGTTTCTCGGAATTCGCTTAGTTTCTTGTAATTTGTTCTCTGCACAACAACAAGAAGTTGTTGTCCAGAGATACAGGAAGTATCATCCATCACAGTTACCTTATATGGTTTGCCAGAGCTAAGTGATCAAGGAAACTCTAGAGCATGTCTAAACATGTGGGTAAGGTTTATAGTGCTGCAAGGTCTCTGTGATACATGACATATTTAGCCAGGTTATTACCTTCAACGCCTCCTAAGGCAGCTTGGTTTGCATCTACTTCTTGACGTTCATCCTGACCTTAAGGTATAAGGAGGCTGCGGTGACTGCATCTTTCACAGCTGGAGAGCACGGCAGCATTGCCAGAGCTTCGAAGGATTCATTACTGAGTCGTTCACCAAGAAGCTCCCTTTGAGAGGAACAGAGGCTCCGCTTCTTGGGAACACATCCAAAAGGAACAACGTGTTAGGTCAGCCATTTTAATTCAAGGTAGTAACAGTAATGCCACTCATGTAAAATAGAACAAATATTTTATAAACTCAGTGACGTTTGAGCATTTTGCTCTGCTTTTAAAGTTAATACAAAGAATGCAATTAAAGAATTAATTTTTCAGACACTTTCAGCATACTGGAAGAAATAATGAGGGACCGTAAATTGTTTCTCTCTCTGTCCTGGGTTTAGCTAAAAACCCAGTCCTGTTTAGTGATTTTTACTTTAGAGTTTAGTGTCTTCTAAAAGGCTGCACGTTCTGAAGTCAGCAGCATGTTTCTGCAGACAGTGTGTGTTACTGGCAGGGATAACACCTGATGGTTAGAGTTACTGCCTGGGACTGGGATGCAGAAAGGCTCTTGCTGATACTCATTCCTATAGTGCCCAAGGCCACTGCTGGCTCTTGTGTGCCACGCTGGGGGTGCCGGGTAGTAAGAGGGGGGCACAAGGAAGTAAAAGGTGGCACCTCCAGGGGGTAATAGACAGGACAGGTGACCAACGAGAGTATTCCATCCCATATACATCATATCTAGTATAAACTGAGTGATCACAAGAGTTTTGCCCTTTTCTCCCTTTTTCGCCTTTTCCGCCTCTTTCGCCCTTTTCTCTGCAATGGCTGGTGCCCAGAGAGGACTCCGTCTGACCTCCTGCTTTTGATCCAGATCCTGACTTCCCGAATCCAGCTCCCTGTATCCAGCTCCTGCCGTCGCTGAGCCTGCGGCTTCCCCAGTGCCTCCTGCTCTGCAGCACCAGTGGGGATCGATATCGGGGGAGGGAGTTTGGTTTGATATCAGGCTACTATCTAGAGTTGTATATAGTTCTTTACTTTTATCTTTTCGCCATTATTTCCATTATTTTCATTAAAGCTGATCTAGGTTTTTTTTTTTCTCTAACCCGTAAGTCTCTCTGCCTCATTCCCTTTTCTCTTCCCATTTGGGGGAGGGAAGAGGGGGTTAGAGAGCATCTGTCCATGTTAGTGGCCGGCTCAGCCTTATCCCGCGACACTCTCTCAGACTCGATGTGCACCACGGCACCAGGAAGAGTCATCTTGCAGAGATGGGTGAGTCACTGACTGAAAAGAAAAATGAGGACCTGGCAGACTGAAGTATGGATCCAGCCAACCTAACTATAACATCTGAAATTGCCCATTTAGAGCCAGACTAACCATGGTGCCCTCCTTTTATCAGCAGAGGAGAGGCTGGGCAATGAGAGACGTTGTTGCAGACCATCCGATGTGGATCACCTGCATTTTACAGCTAGCCATTCCGGGAGCACTGTGTTGCAAAATTAAGAGACTCGTCCTTGATCTCTTTTCTAAACAAGTCCATAACTCTTGCTTGTTAATAATGGAAAGAGACCGTGACCAGCCAAGTACAGCTGGTGTTGAGAGTTTGCTCGTGAGAATGGACAGATAAGACACTTCTTGTACACAAGACGTGCGTGGGAGTGGATGGGAGAGTGTGATCAAAACAGACCTGGGAACATCTGTTCTCCCTGTGTGATAAGAGAGTGATTCAAGGAGCTACTAACAACCCTGGCTGCATAGTCTGGTCTCCTGCTTGTAACCCATAAATACTGCTTCTTGCTAATAAACTTTGTCTTAGCTTCTCTCGAGAGCCGAGTCTGTGCCTTTCAGCCCGCTGCAAATTGTGCCCAACGTGAGGATCAACAAATAAATGACTCAGCCGAAAACGGCTCCTGAATGGGGACCCGACAAACAATTCCACAGCAAACAGCACCCAAACAGGGACCCGGCAAACTATGACACCTGAACAGGGATGCAACAAATAAACTCCTCCAGCGGTGGCTCCGTGGTCGAACATCCTAACACAGGAAACAGACGGTGTGCACACCTTTTCCAGGGGCCTGGGGAATCCTCGCGACACAGTAGTTGTGGGGCAGTCTAGCTCCAAAGAGCACAAGCTCTATGCAGAAGTATTACAGCGTCTATTACGCGAACAGGGATTTAAAGTACCGACTTCTTGGGTACTGCAATTGCAGTAAACGGGTTAAGGAATATTGTAACTGGTTTCCTAATTCAGGCTCTGATGATACAAAATTGTGGGCAAAGGTTGGTGAGGAGTTACAGACTGAGAAAGATTTACAGTTTAAGGTACCAGATGGGTTAGTTGCTAAGTGTCGGACAGTTTACACTGCTTTGACCTGATTACAGCCTGCCGAGGAACTCCTGCAAGCAGCAGGAACACCTGCTGCTGAACCCCTAATTTGCATCAATCAGGGCACAGCAGAGCGTGTTTTTGATAAAGTGTCCATGGATCCATGGGATCCTGATACTATTGATCCTGAAGCCGTGGAACTGGAGCCACGGTTATAGCCAGAACTGTAGTTTTAATTGGTATGTAAAAGACTCAATATGCTGGGGCCAACAGAATCAGTGGGACAATGGAGGTGTGAGATAGGCATTCCACAAGGGGAGCTTTTCCTGGAACTTTTCCTCAAGGACAGGATGCTCTTATCTTCAATCAGTGGGACAATGGAGGTGTGAACCAGCCTAGGCCAGCCTTGGAGTCTCTTAACAAAGATAAGGAGTTAACTGAATGGAGCTCATCAACAGGACACCTCGATGAAGACTACCATGATGAAGTAAGACTACCACCAGAGACCCTGATGACCACCAAAAGACTGTATTATGCATGCGGGAGTGGGCGGCAACATGTTCTCAGAAATTGCATGAATATGTAAGTCTAAACTGCATAAAAGCTGTACCTTTGGCCTTTCTCACGGCACACACTAGCCAGAGCTATCCTCTGTGTGCCCTGCGCAGCAATAAAGAATACCTGCTTAATAGACATTAAGGCTATTAAGTTCTGATTTCAGCTTTTCACGGCATCAATCCTGAAAAGGAGTCAGACTTACATCCATCTATAAAGTCTATTAAAACTATGGCAGCGGAATCTCCAACAGCAGAACAAATTCTGAAAAATAAATCATGGCCGCCCTCTCCTATCAGTATTTCAAATCCACCTGCAACAATTGCTGCAACGGCACCACCAAACGCAGGGGCAGAGCCATTCTTAAAAGACTTTTTAGAGCGTCCATTGATGTCTGTGTCGGCACCTTCCTATAAACCTGTTGTTGAGAAAATAAAGGAGCTATTAAGAAAGGCGATTTCACTATGTGGGTGGCACGTCCTGTGCTGTATCAGCCAAACCGACCTCCCGAATACCAGCAATTCAGGTATGAGATTGTTAAAGAAGTACGGAAGGCCATAGGACAATAGGGGCTGCAGAATAATTATACCAGGAATTTGTTGCAAACAATTGGAGAATCTCACGCTATGACACCGTATGACCGGAAATCTCTGATGAGATTGGTTCTGAGTGCAGCACAATGTACCGTTTGGTGGGCAGAGTATGGGGAACTTGCCACAGTTCAGACTATGGATAATACTGCGAGTTTAACCCCAGGTGATATGGCAGAATATATGGGAGAAGGACAATATGCCACGCCGCAAGCTCAAGCAAATTTATCACAACTGATCTTACAACAAGTAACTACATCAGCGGTGAAAAGTTTGAGACATGTCCCTGAAGTAGGGATATGGCAATTACCTTTTGCAGAGATACGGCAGGGTCTGCAGGAACCTTATGTTACGTTTATCGATAGATTGCAAACTGCTTTAACTCACCAGACAGACAATGAGGAAGCGCTACAGACACCTTTAACGCAATTAGCACATGAAAATGCTAATGCTGACTGCCAGCGTGCTATTATGCCATTACGAGACTCTGCAAAGAGCACAGCTGAATTCATACAACAGGGTCTGTCACAGCACAGCTGGCAGCGCAGGGCTGGATCTGGCCTCGCCACCGGCCCAGACCCCTCCTTCTGCCTCAGAGCAGGACGCTGCCTGGGGAGTGCTGAGACAGCCAAAGCAGAAGTCTGGCAGGTCCCCCGAAATAGCAGCAGCTGTAGCCCCTTATCATGAGGAGGACGAACACCCTTCTGTTGCTTTAACTACACAGTGGCAACCCGGAGGAACTTCACCTGTGTTAGCTCTGGTGGATGCTGGGGCTGAGGTGGCTGTGTTACAGAGTAACACTAATAACAAACAAGTTACATCACAGATTTGTGGAATGAGGGGAAATCCAACTTCTGCTCTTCAAATTAAGGTTACCTTAACAACAAAAAATGCCATGCCATTTACTGTGACAGTGCTAATTGCCCCAACTAAAGAATATCATTTGAATATTGATGTGCAGGCAGGACAGATACTTGAAACCTTAAATAGTTGCTTTTGCTTTGGAGCTTCATAAGCAGGATTCGCAAACGAACCTGTAACTGTTTTGAGTGGATTTGCACAGTGGGATCCTGGTATCCTGTCATACTGCCTGTGCTGATAAGGTCATAACTGTAAAACGTATCATATTCCAGGGGGTTAGAAGGAAATTATTCAAACCGTTCAAGTACTTCAACAAGTGGGAATAATGTGGCAATATATATAAAAGTATCCCTTTAAAGTAAGGTACATCTCACCTCATCAAAAAGATGAGTCATTTGAATCCCTGAGAATGCTGTATGGTTCTATATGCCAACATCGTTGCTTATTTTACACCCTCTATTAATATCAGATTCTTGAGTTTTTGTGTTCCAGGTTTCTTCGACGCGTATCTGTGCTCCGTCCAGAGGAAACAGCATCGGAACAGCATTGCTGGTGTCATGAACCAGCTTGCAGTTCAACCCAAAAAAGCTTGAGCCACACTTCCGTCATCTATACAGGACATCTGTTGCCTCCACAAAACTGATGAATCAGTCTGCCTGAAGAAAGATGTTCAACATCTTCAGGACTTGATACAACAAATGATACCTGGCTGACATCTTGGCTGCATCCCCTGAGAGAGGACACTTGATTTAAATCACTATGTTGAACTGTGTTTATGCTTTTCTCTATATATATTTTTCATGTGCCTTTGTAGATTTCTTTCTAATACACCCTGCAAGCCTAAGCAGATACCTCCAATTTCACCAGCGAATGCAGTTGCTCGAGCAAGGGGGTGGAATATAGAGGTGCAGCGGAAGATTGGCGAGGAGGACTGTAGGTACGCTCAAGCCACTTGCACCTGAGGTGTCAGAAAACACAAACATCTCAC
>CM036639.1:7415270-7497234 GCA_020746105.1 Trogon surrucura
AAGGAGACTCCACACCCTCCCTGGGCAGCCTGGGCCAGGGCTCTGTCACCCTCACTGAGAAGAAGTTTCTTCTCAAATTTAAGTGGAACCTCTTGTGTTCCAGCTTGATGCCATTACCCCTTGTCCTGTCATTGTTTGCCACCGAGAAGAGCCTGGCTCCATCCTCCTGACACTCCCCCTTTATGTATTTATAAACACTAATAAGGTCACCCCTCAGCCTCCTCTTCTCCAAACTAAAGAGACCCAGCTCCTTCAGTCGAATTAGGTGAATTTACCTCTGAAGACTTTTGTTTCTCCCTATTACCACCCAAGAAACATACCTGGCCAGATCAGACAACTACCTTTTAGCCATCTAAATCCAGGTGAAATGAATTCCACTCCATCTGACCCTGTTGTATACCAGGCAACTGCTACCCAAGTACCCTCAGTGAGCATGGAAATCTCAAATTCCTCTCATATATCTCTATTATAATAGAGTAAAGCTTCTCCAGAAGCAGTGAACAATGTCAGGCTCTGTAATGGGTTGAAGGGTTATCATTACTTGTTCCAGAAGAGGGAAGGTACCTCTGCTCTGTTTCAGTTCACCCCACCCAGCAGAAGAAAATATCAGGAACCAACTTAAAAGTCTGGTTTTGCAGAAGACTAGTTTATTTTCATTTTAATCTTCTTCATTGGCTCAGTTCTCACAATTGTTTTACAACTTCTGCTTGCTTTGATTGCTCTTTCCAAATAATAAAATAGTAATTTTCCCACTCTGCTTTAAACTTCAATTAAATCAATGGAATAAGAAGCTAATACTAAACAGTTGAGTAAATGTCCCGGGTTTAGCTAGAAACCCAGTCCTGTTTTATTTTTATACAGAGGACAAGTTCCTCACAGAGTTAAGTCATTCATCTGGGCTGTCTCTGAAGTGCTTGTGGGGGAAAAACACATTCCTCTGAAATGATACGTGTTATTCTAACAGAAATATTTAAGGATGACTCTATATTATCAGTAACTTTACCACCACTTCATTCCCAAGTTGCAATCCCAAGTCACTGCATGTTTGCTTATTCATAGCCAGGAAATTTTTGGAGTGATCTAAACATTTCCAGATCTAAGGATTATATATTTAAAAGCTCTCTCCTTTAGAGCATTAGAAATGAAAATGTGCTGGTTTGACTTCCATTACACTAGACTGAATTCCAGTAGATTTGATACCCTCAACTGTCCCTACATGCAATGCATGGTACCCACACATTCATACTACAAGAAACAGAAAACTGATTGGATAAAACAAAAGTCTGCAAGTCTTTCAGGCAACTTGAGGTGGGAGAAAAGAAAGGTAATAACGGGGAAGGAATTTGTCTGAGATCCTCAGGGCAGCAGAGAACTTTAAGAGGAAATGTAGATAAAATGCTATGCAGAATTGCCCCAGATATTCTAAAGGGGATCAAACATGAGCAAAATCAATGTAAATCCCTCTGCACCCTTTGGCCTGGTGTTTTTGGGAATCAATCCCTTTAGCTGTGTGGGAGTAGCTAATAATGACCATATTGAATGACCTGAGAAGATGTCGATGTTTTATTGCTGACACGTAAGACTATCAACGACTAAGCTCTTAACTGGGCAGCTCAGCTGAGCTTCCAAATTCAGGAAAATCTGTAGTCAGGGCTGAGACTCGTCTCATCCAGCACTGACATTATCTCCATTTGAGCTAATTGTACAAGGTTGTTTTGTAACAGATCTTTCCTTTTCAGAGTATGATTGAAGTAATTTGTGTCTTAACTGTTTTATTTGGTGTAACATAAATTCCACCCAATGGTTGTTTCTCTCCACTGTTTAAGTATCAGCTCATGTGGGTACAACTTCATGATAGATCTTTCAATGTAGGATAAAGAATGTTCTCCTTGTCATACCTGCAGCGTCAGGATGAAGCCCCAAATCCCTTTTTCTCTGCTGACTAAGATGGACCTTTTTGTTATATGCCTTAGAAGACCTGTTTAATGACCAAATGTACATCTTGTTCAGCAACTTCATCAACAGTTTCAGCCGCAAAACTTTGAAAGCATAATTAATCAAAATCAGGAATTCTGCTTATTTGCTTGATCTATTCCTGGCTACTGGAAGATTGCCAGACCTTCTGTTTTCAGGGTTAAAGTTGTGAAGTTTTTTTTAAGCTCAGTGACAAATGTTATTGCCAGTCTAGGGAAAAAAGAAGAAATAATTCATTTATTTGATTGGTCCCTTTGGAAGAACAAAACAAATGCACAGATGAAGTCTTTGGGAAAATGAAGAAATAATAAACAGACGTCGCAGCACAGTCTCTCTGAATTTCAGGTGATCATACAACTTCAAAATGGTTCATACAAGGACTCAATTTTGTAAGTGAAATAAAAGTACTCATTAATTTAGCATTTCTTATAATGGATATCAATAACAATTTCTTTAAGTATATTGGCTAATGAAGCTAGTAAAAAGGAATTATAGAAAATGTGGGCTTTGAATTAAATCTTTTTAGTGAGAAGCCACATAGTAAATCTTACTTCTCACAGAATATCTGTGGATTTTTGTGCAAATAAAATAAAAGTGAAGCAATATCTTTTAACTGAAGACACTTTTTGACTCCCTTCCCTTCCCTTCCCTTCCCTTCCCTTCCCCTTCCCTTCCCTTCCCTTCCTTCCCTTCCCTTCCCTTCCCTTCCCTTCCCTTCCCTTCCCTTCCCTTCCCTTCCCTTCCCTTCCCTTCCCTTCCCTTCCCTTCCCTTCCCTTCCCTTCCCTTCCCTTCCCTCCTTCCCTTCCCTTCCCTTCCCTTCCCTTCCCCATGGTTGATTCAAATAGATAAAAAAGACCTGCAGTTAGAAAAGACGCTGTTGTAGGCCTCTATAGTTTGGTGCTCAAGAGCTAAATGCACTGTTAATGTTAATACAGTAGACTGCAAGAATAGGAAGTTTTGAAACCTTTTTCAAGAAATTATTTGTGGTATTACTTGTATGATTTCATTAACAAAAAAAAAGTTGTGCTTCAAAGCTTTTAGAAATGAATCATCAAACTTGGGAAATCCAACCCTGGCTTTCTTGTAGTTAATAAGAGAAAAGCATGAAAGAACCTCGTATCCAGATACGTAACATGTCATCTGAATTCTATTTTGCTGGTGTCTCTTTTTCCCCATTGACTGGACTGTAGAGATGCGAGACAGCTATCAGATTAAGGGTTCTTAATTCTTGTGTCTACCTGAAGAAGTGTGAGATAGGAGTTAAGATTCAATTGTCTGAGTGTAGGTGTGTAGTACCCCTTGAGATACCCTAGATTATATCCTTCAAATATTGTTTCAGAAGGTTCTGTGCCAACTGATGAGGTACAAATTGGATAGCCTAGGCTACCTCAAATAACTACATTTAGACAACTGAATCAGTCTGTAAGTCTTTGAACTTCTACTGTTAGTGAACAGGATTAATTGGTGTTCACAAGAAAGTCAGGATGCCAATTCCAGGTATGAAAATGGACTTGAAAAAGTTGTCTATTTTTGGATGCCCAAAAATGTCCTGCCCAGCCTCCAGTTGTCATTTTAGAAGGTTAAAGGTTCATTGTGCAGACATAATAGCAGATAACTCCCTCTAGAAAGTCCAGGAGAAGTTAGCTATTATGTCACCGAGAAAGTTCAGAATTATTGTTATTTTGTCCTAAATGCCATGTCTCTGAATACTTTAATAATTAATAAGACTAGTATTTACAGCAGCATCAACACCAATACTAATTTGACTGTAGGGTGAAAGACATGTAAAACAACTACGAAATGAGAGAGAAAGGTTTTCCGTGTGTTACAATCACGAATAAGTCATTGGTGTCGTTATCTTTACAGAGGTAGATGGCAGACATGGAGGTGAGCAACCACAGCACGGTCAAAGAATTCATTCTCCTTGGATTTCCTGTTGCTCCTCACTTGAAGATTCTTTTCTTTGCAATTCTCCTCATTGCATATCTCTTGGTTTTAACAGAAAATATTATCGTCATCCTGACTGTCTGGACAAACCATAAGCTCGACTGCCCCCTGTACTTCTTTCTGAGTAATTTGTCCTTTTCAGAGATCTGGTATGTGACAGTCACAGTCCCCAAGACAGTGCTGGGCTTTGTGTCAGTGACAAAGCAGATCTCCTTCATGGGATGCAGGACACAGCTGTACTTCTTCCTCAGCCTAGGCCACACTGAGTGCCTTCTCCTGGCTGTCATGGCGTACGATCGCTGCGTTGCCATCTGCAAGCCTTTCCATTGCTCTACTATCATGAGGCACACTGTCTGTGTCTGCCTTGCTGTGGGATCTTGGTGGACTGGTTTCCTCATTTCTGGATGCAAAGTATTTTTCATCTCTCGGCTAACATACTGTGGACCCGATATAATCAACCATTTCTTCTGTGATGTTTCTCCTCTCTTGAACTTAGCCTGCATGGATATGGAAAGTGCTGCTTATACAGATTTTGTGGCTGCCTTATTTATTCTCCTGATACCTCTCTCCATAGTAATCCTATCCTATACCTACATTATCTTCACTGTCCTTCACATTTCTTCTGTACGACGTTGCCGAAAAGCCTTCTCCACCTGTGCCTCTCATCTTATAGTCGTCATCGTCTTCTACGCAACAAGCATTTTCATCTATGTGAGACCCAAACCACTTCCAGTTCATGACACAAATAAAATCGTGTCTGCTCTCTATACTGTTGTTGTTCCTCTCTTCAATCCTATCATTTACTGTCTGAGAAACCAGGAAATCAAGGATGCTCTCCAAAAGATACTCAGAAATAGAGATTTCTTGCAGAAGCGTCACCAAGATTAATGACGGAAGAGATTGTGCAGGTAAGAAAACCATACAGAAATAACAGAACATTATGATTAAATCACTTCTTGAAAAACTGGTTTATGCTTCAAAAGCTGAAACAAGATGGTCAATATATATTTCTTCTTGAAATTCAGAAGTTATAGGGAACCAGTTCATATGAGTGAAACAGTCTTATGGATGGTCTTATGTCATTCTGATCCCACCAGGGACTTGGTTTAAGGAAAGAAAAAGTTAAATGCTGTTTTAAGGGCAGGGGAGATACCCTTAGCTTTGCTTTAGCAGCCAGATTGTCTATATAATCAATGGATCAAAGCGTATACAGAAAGACAAAGTTAGGCAAGGTGCCCTGGAAGTAGATGGGTGACTGAATGCTGTATCCAGAGAAGAATCAGTGCCATCTGAGTCTTAAGAGAAGAGATGTGGCAAATCACAGTAATAGGGGAAGACCCCTCTGTGAGGTAAGGAGGCCTGACCAGCCAACACGAGGGGCTATCCAGACAGATTTACTGCTTGCCCGTGTGCTCGGTTTCAGAGGGTGATTTGGAGACACTGGTGACTTAACCTTGGCTGGCTGTCACATGCCCACCAAACCACTCTCTCACTCCCCCTCCTCAGCAAAATGGGGAGAAAATAAGATAAAAAAGCTCATATGTTGAGGTAAATAACAGGAAGATCATTTACCAGTCATCCTAATGGGCAAATCAGACATGGAAAATTCAATTTATTACTAGTTAGAAGTAGAACGGGATGGTGAGAAGACAAAACCAATAACACCTTCCCTCTCCATCTCTCCAGGCTCAACTTCACTTCTTAACTTCTGACTCTTCTACCTCCTGCCTTCCCAGTGGCACAGGGGGATGGAGAATGGGATTGTGGTCAGTTCGCAATACTGACTCTGCTGGTCCTTCCTCACACTTCTCTCCTGAAAAGTATTTTTCACCTCTCAGCTCACATACTGTGGACCCAATATAATCAACCATTTCTTCTGTGATGTTTCTCCTCTCTTGAACTTAACCTGCATGGACATGCATGCAGTCCCTCCGACTGGACGCAGTTCTTCACGAACTGCTCCTGCACGAGTCTTCTGCACAGTGTGCAGTCCATCAGGAACAGACTGCTCCGGCATGGGTCCCCCACTGATGGCAGTTCCTGCCAGAAGCCAGCTCTACCATGGACTGTCTACTGGCTGCAGCTTTGCTCAAGGCATCTTCACCTGATGCAGGCTGGGGTCCTCCATGGGCTGTAGGAGGACAACATGCAATGGTCTTCTCCACGGCTTGCAGAGGAATCTCTGCTCCAGTGCACGGAGCACCTCCTCCCTCTCCTTCTTCATTCTCTTAGGTGGCTGTAAGGCTCTTTCTTTCACATTTTTCTCACTCCTCTCTCTCAAATCTGCCACGCAGTGCTTTTATCCTTTCTTCAATGTGTTGTCACAGAGATGACACCACCTTTTCTGATTGGCTCATTTTTGGGCAGTGGTGGGTCTGTTTTGGAGTTGGCTGAAACTGGCTTTGTTTGACATGGGGGTAGCCCCTGGCCTTTTGTCACAGAGGCCACCCTGCAGCCTCTGCCTCTGCTACCAAAACCTTGCTAGAATGGTCAGGCTCTGCCTGCATTGCATTACAGGAGTTTCAGGCTCAGGATCAATCAGTTCCACAAGCTTTTAACTACCCCATGATACAGCTCACAGGAAGACAGCTGCATGCCACTTGTCTGTCTCACACTTGTCATTTGACCATGTTAGTGTTCGGTGTGAATATATTAGTGTTCACTTCCAATTCTGCTCTATAAATGCAAAGTGTATTCAAGGTGTACTCCAGCCACAGAGGGTAAAGCTGCTCTGCTTTGTCTGTACAGGTGGTCACAGAGGTTCCTGCACTAAAAATCTTCATCTTCTCCCTGTCCTTGGACTGGGAATGGTCATAGAACAAAATATGTATGAAGGCCTGTGATTCTAATTCCAACCTCATGTCGTGGTTTGAGCCGGGCAGAAAATAAAGAACCAAAGAGCCATTTGCTCACTCATTCCCCCACCCCCGTCTCCACAGGGAGAAAATTCAGGAGGAAATTCAACTAAAAAGGCTCAAGGAGTGAGATTAGGATTTATGGTCATAGGCAAAAAACATAAATTTAATTTACCACAACCAGTTATCAACTAGATCAGAGTAGGATAGCGAGAGGAATACATAAATAAATACAACCTGATCTTACACTTCCCCAGCCACCCCTCCCACCTTCCCAGCTACCTCCTCCCTCACACTGGAGCAAGGGGGGTTGGGGGTGCTGTCCGTCTGGCCACCACTCATTGTCCAGGGCTGTCCTTCCTTTTGAGAAAAGAGGGCTCCTTGAACTCTTCCCCTGATGCCATGTGGCGTCCATCTCACAGCAGGCACAGAATTCCCACCAGTGTGGGACCAACCTTGGAATCGTGGGTTGCTCTGGGTGCATCCTCCACTCCTGTGCAGTCTCTCTCTCCCCTGGCGTGCGGTTCTCCACGTACCACTGCATCCTGGGTGTTCTCACCACTGTTGATCTCCTCAGCACGCAGGCAATTCTCTCCCTGCCATCTCACTCACCACGGGGCTCCAGGGAAATGCTCTGCTGCGATGCCTTTCTCCTCCCTTTCCTCACTGACGGCACTCCTTTCTTTTCCTCTCACCTCCCCCTCCTCCCGTGGGATTAAGGCACTTCTGCCTAGACTTCAGTTCTGACCGCAAGGCAACCATCTTGGCAAAGTCATTGCAAGAGCACTTGACCCTCACAAACCAACCTTTCTCACATAGTTTCATGTGGGATAATTGTCTAAAATTACTTAATTACCTACATAGCTTTGTTCACACATCCGAACATCGAGAAAGTTTCCAGGACAGGCTGCAACTGGTATTAAAGGAGCTCTCGCCACAAAGGTTTTCCAAAGCAAACCTAGGGGTTGGTAGCAGTAAGGAAACTTGATCTTCTGACTCTAAGAGAAAACTGCATGGAGATATAGTGGTCAAGCTCTGTGAACACAGAGGAACCTGGAGACATCAAGGAGCCAGTTAACTGCACATTTAATCCCGCGGGCCAGTAGATGCTGTCCTTTGGGTGAACTATGCTCATCATAATCTCATTATAATACCAAAACACACCTCCATCCCAAAAGCTACCTGCTTCCAAGGTGTGACCACCCCTCACTGAGCTTGCACATTGAATTTTTCTAGTCTATACCTTTAAAAGCGAAGCGAGGAAAATTTACACCAATCACAGTAAAGATATGCATGACCAAGGCCCCTCAAACTCCACCTGAAAGGTAACAAATAGTATAAAAATGGCCCAAGAGAGAGAGGATGTCAGGGAAGACTCCACCATCGTCAGGGGAGATACCACCACAGACCAGCTCTGACTCCTGGGATCAGTCGACAGGCTGAGCCTCTCTTCCCCTCCACAGGGACGCCTTTGGGTAAGGTCCAAACACTTGGTCTCACCAAGTGCTGCCCCGGGATACTCAGGAAATGTTTACAGAGCTGCTCATAGTCTATTACATCTGTAACTTTTGCCCGTGCTTTGCAGTCAGTCACTATCACCGGCAATCAAAACGGATTTGTGTATCTGTTGCCTAAATAAATTATATTTGATTCCGATCTGGCCGTGTGAGTCCCTGTTGACCCTTTACCCACGGAGTTTGGCCACGTGAGTATATTGCCACCCTTGTGAAGAATGGCCTCGTAATTCCAGGGGCGCTGCCAGATCGAAGGCAATTGGCCGAGTCACATTAGTAACGTGGAACTGGGCATCACTCAGAACCTGAGCCCAGCCGCCCCAGCCCCTCTGACGTCTGCGAACAAGCTGGAACGCAAGGGGGTTTAGCTTCTGCCAGACTGATTTGAGCCTCTTTGCAACAGCAATTGTTGCCCGTTTTGTCACAACACCTCCAAATAGACAAATTCCCCAACACAAAAGGCAGGACACAAAGAGATAATCAGAGAGACAAAAAAAAGGGGCAGTGGCCCAATAGGTTTGCCTTCTTAAACACATTGATCACAGAGGCACTGACTGACCTGGCCTTGGCCAGAGGTGGGTCCAACTTTTGCCTGGGGCTGGGAGACATTCGGGCAGCTTCTCAAAAGACATTCTCCACAGCTCTCAACCCACTACTAAAAACCCTGCCAGACTCAAACCCATGGCACCTCACCATGCCCCATCTGAACCAGAAGCAGTCTGTTAGAAAGCTCGGTTTGTCCTCTGTCTCTTTTGGGAGTTTCTTCACCAGCACTAGGGAAATTTTTGACAGTGAAAGCAAATCAAACACATGATGTGATCAGAATAACAGGTTTATTGTCCTGCCACAAACTGTACTGCTAAGCACAGGACAGCCCTAATATTGTTTGTTACCCCTCATAATTCCTTTCTATGCCCTTCCTCCAAATAAATAAGTCATTCTTATTTTATTTTTTCTTCACATTTACTTTGATTTTGCTGATTTTGCAACTTTACGTGGTAATTACATCCTTAGTACATGACACCTCTCAAGCGAGCATCCTCTCTCAACATCTTTTCCCATCTTTCACTCTAGGGAAGTTCCCGATACTCCCTTTGAACTGCCTTAGAATCAGGTATCTTCCCGCATCATTGTTTTGTTGTTTGGACTTTCTAAGCCCTCCAAAAGAACAACAGACTTTTTAAACTTGACAGACCTTGTTGTAAAATCTATGACCTTTTCTTAATAGAAGTCTGAAAATTGCATTAAATAAAAGAACCGTGTGTTTATAAGCAGGTCCTTTCACTGCAGGATACTGTCTTTGCAGGAGGATCACTGGCACAGGTTGCCCTGAGAGGTGGTAGAAGCTCCAACCCTGGAGGCTTTCAAGGTGGGGCTTGATGGGGCTCTGAGCAATGTGATGTAGTTAAAGACGTCCCTGCTCACTGCAGGGGGGTTGGACTAGATGACCTTTAAAGGTCCCTTCCAGACCAACACATTCTATGATAATTTTATGATCTTTCTCCTCAATTTTAATATTTGGCCTGAATACTCACACTTCCTTTTTAGTCACTAAGGCAACCCAGACAAGACACCTCCTCTGAGAGGTGGAATGAAATGCTGTCCACAGCTGCTCAGCTGCCCACGCTGTATCAGTGTGTATGTGCAGCAGTTTTAATAGCACACGCACAATTTAATATCAACCCTGGGAAACTGGTGTAGAGAGGAGGAAGGTATTAATGTGTTGCAGCAGATGGGGATGGCTCATGTGTTGGGGACAGGATCTGATCCAGACAACATGACAATAACAGAAAGTATCAAAATGCACTGCCTGAGAGGGGTGCCTCTTCACCAAAATCTTTGATTACACCAACAGTGACAAGTGCTACAGGTGATGCAGGGAAATAGGGGCTGCAGTGTCAGGATCTTCTGTTTGGATGGTGAGTACAGGAAAGTCAAGAAGGGTGACAGGACAGGCAACAGGAAAACAGATGTGGGTCTCTTTAGCTTGGAGAAGAGGAGGCTGAGGGGTGACCTCATTCATGTTTATAAGTATGTCAAGGGGGAGTGTCAGGAGGATGGAGCCAGGCTCTTCTCAGCGGTGTCCATTGACAGGACAAGGGGTGTAAGCTGGAACATAGGAGGTTCCATAAAAATATGAGAAAAAACTTTTTCACTGTGAGGGTGACAGAGCCCTGGCCCAGGCTGCCCAGGGAGGGTGTGGAGTCTCCTTCTTTAGAGGCATTCAAACCCCGCCTGGACACGTTCCTGTGCGCTCTGCTGTAGGTGACCCTGCTCCGGCAGGGGGGCTTGACTGGATGATCTTTGAGGTCCCTTCCAGCCTCTAACATTCTGTGATTCTGTGATTCTGTGATTCTATGACCTTGTCCAAGCTGGTGTTCCATGAACAGAAACAGATGGGATTACAACATCAGAAATGTTTCACCGATGGCAAAAACTATCATTCACACAAAAAAGCCAATCCCCCTGGCCTCACCACCAGCCCAGAGCCCCCCTCTACCCCCTCCTGCCACCTCAAAGCAGGACACTGCCTGGGGAGTGCTGAGACAGCCAAAGCGGAGCTCTGGCAGGTCCCCCGAGATAGCTGCCACTGTAGCCTCTTATCACAGGGGGAACCGGTGCCCTTCTGTTGCTTTAACTGTCCAGGGGCGATCTGGAGGAACTTCACACGTGTTTGTTCCGGTGGATACTGGAGCTGCGGTTGCTGTGTTACAGAGGGATATCAACAATAAAGAAGTTACATCACAGATGTGTGGGTTAGAGGGAAATCCAACTTCTGCCCTTCCAACTGAGGTTACCCTAACAATAGGACATGCCAGGCCATTTACCATGGCAGTGCTAATTGCCCCAGTTAAAGAATATATTTGGGGTATTGATGTGTGGGCAGGACGAGGATTTGCTAACCAGCCTGTCACGGTTTTTGTGTATTTCCACAGTGGGATCCTGTCATGCTGCCTGTCAAGGCTATAACTGTAAAACAGTATTGTATTCCAGAGGAGGAAGAGGAAATTACTCAAACTATTCAGGTACTTCAACAGGTGGGAATAATGTGGCAACATGTACAAAACTATCCCTTTAAAGTAAGGCGTGTCTCGCGCACCCAAAAGATGAGTCATTTGAACCCCCGAGAATGCCGCATGGTAGACTTCCCCAAAGTCTCTGCTTATTTTACACCCTCTATTAAGATCAGATTTCTCAGCTCCTGTATTCCAGGTTTCTTCGATGCCTACCTGTGCTTCATCCACAGGAGACAGCGTTGCAGCACTGTTACCAGTATCACAAATCCAATATGAAATTGAAATCCAACCCGAAAAAGCACAAGGCACACCTCTGCAATCTGTAGGGGTGATCACCACACCTGGAATAATACTAGCTGAAGGGGAGGGAGCAACAGCGTGTGTAATGCTTGAAGGAGATGACACTGCTCTTTTCCTACCCTACCACAGACTGGCTCGCCATGCTTTCTAGTCTTATATCGCAGGCACATGCCCTGGATACATTTTTGCAGGACCCACATATAAACACTTAGATTTATCTAACTTCTACAGGAACTAATCTGTCAGCCGTTATTAAAAATTAGCAGCTGCATATCTTTTGAAAGTGTGTTTAGTTAAAATGTCAAACTCAGTAATGTCGCAGAATTATGTTATGCTAACCAACATTCATACTAATGTTTCTGATTGTTATTTTCTCCGAGAAGGTAAGAGCTGTACACCAAGGACTATTACAAACTTGACTGGGGGTGGACTGTCTCCTTCTTTACACCATGAACGCTGCTTCAAACTTTCCTCCACAAAACAGATTAGTCACTTGGCCTGAAGAACAATGCTCAACATCTTCATCACTTAGTGCATCAAATGACAATATCTACTAATGACACCTGACTGACACCATGGCTGCATTCCCTGAGAGGGTGACCTCATTCAAATTATTTTTGTTGAACTCCATTTGTGTTCGTCTCTGTATGTACTTTTTGTGTGTCTTTGTGAATAACTTTCTAATATAACCTTCAAACCTAAATCGACACCTTCAATTTTGCCAGCAAAGGCTGTTTCTTGAGCGAGGGGGGTGGAATACAGGGGTGCAACGGCCGATTGGCAAGGAGGACTGTAGGTACGCTCCAGCCACTGTCACCTGATGTGAGGAAAACACACGCAGTGCCCGGGATCTCTGCTGGGCCGCGTGTGCCCGCGCAGAGGCCACAGAGGTCGGGATCATTCCCAGGTGCCCAGGGAACGCAATTCAATCGAGATTTATCTCACGTAGCTGCCTTCCAGAAGGCGCAGGCTGACAACAGCTCTTACTGTTAATGGGCAGTCTTTGCAGACAGACTTAATTTGGAGGATGTGGGGCTGTCCGTAGGCTCTCGCTTGCCCTGTTTTTGTGTGTGAAAGGGGAGAGCTGACTCTTCTGAGTAGCCTGAAATCAGTGTAAAAGGACCAGGAGCAATTTGTGTGTGTCTGACAATAAATACTTTTGGTACGGAGCCTTTGTTCTCCAGATGGGACTTTGCTACCAGAAACTCATCACAGTAACTTGCTTTTGCAGACTGAGCCTAAACCTGTTCCTCGCGTGCTCTGTTCTTTCTGCTTTCTGCATCTCCACTGGAGACTTGGGAAGCGGGGAAAGAATGTCGCGTGCTGCGTACTTAAATTTTACGTACATGGGTGTGCAAAGCCTGAAGTGTGGACTTGAGTGTTACAATTTAAACTAAACGAGATTCTTTCAAGGGATCACACTTGAGCAGAAAAACTGATTGCCTTTGTGCTTTGTGGCAGTATCTGTCCATCTTTTGGCAGGAGTGTAAAATGTACTTGATCAAAAAATGTTGGAGCAAGGAATGACGTAAACTCTATTTAGAACAAAGAATAATGACTGATCAATAATGTTATTTTGTTTAAAGGTCATATATTCGGGCTAAAACTCTGCAAAACTGCTGCAAACCTGACTGTAGCGTAGAACATCAATGACCTTTTTGGTAAGCATTTAGAAATGGTATAAAGTGTGTTGTGAAAGAACGAGCCATTGGGTGTTTTGATTCCTGGTCTTGCTGACCGTGTCTTTTCTTCATGCGAGAAGCTTGCCTACCTGCTCTCTGTGGATAAGATGCATTCAGGAATGATGGGCTTGACCATATAAATATAAAAATAATATATACAGGCTAGGTGAATGTGTTTGTGCATGGCTGTGCAGTTTAACTGATTGTTTTATTGACAGCTGGAAGTAATAAGAAGTCAGTCAACTAAGAGTCTTCGGCGTCATTGTGTAATAGTGGAAAGGGCAGCAGCCAGACAAGGAAATTGGTGTAAATTCCTGTTCCAGTGTAGGCTGGAGATGAACGTGGGAAGAGAGATGATCCGGTAAAAGGTTTAATGTAACCTGGAAATGCTCAGACAACAGCACTAGCTTGCACATGGAGCTGTTCTCATGGTTAGATCACTCTGGAACTATCCAGAGCTGGCTGAAATCAGAGCAAGACCCTGCCTGAGGTTCTGCAAGTTTTGCCATAGTCCGTGATTTTCTGGAAACGCTCTTGTTGCGCTTGGACAGGGGCAGCATCACGTTGTCGTCCTGCAGTGCGAGGGACTGTGAGGTCACCCACTGAAGGATCTGATAGTTGTTCTGCAGTAGCTTTGCTAAAATTCAGATTTTATTTTGTTCTGTTGTCTTACCCCGGAGGCACCACCACCATTACCAAAGTGCTCAGCTTTGGCCAGCAGCCGCCCTGGAGCCGGCTTTGGCTCTGTCGGACACGGGGGAGGCTTCTGGCATCTCTGGCACCTTCTCCCCTGCACCCAAGCCCCTGCCATGGACACCCAGCACAGGCGGGCAATGTGCTGGGGGCTGGAGGGGATGTGAGCTTGCCCGGAGGGCAGGGCAGGGGAGGGGTGGGGGCTCTAGGAGTGCCAGAGCGGCGTCCCCTCGGGCAGGTGCGAGTGATGCCGGAGGTCTGACAGGGGGTGACATGGGCTGTCAAGAGTGGAGCCATGGCTGGGGACTGTTGGGGTGCTGCTGCCACTCGGGGGTCCAGGCTGGGCCAGTGGGCGTAGGAGTGCCCAGAGCTGCCGTTCAGGGAACTCCAGGTCAAAGCCAGCGCCGGGGCTGGGAGCACTGGTGCGAAGCAGCTCAGCTCAGCAGCACCAAGAGCCCCGTTGTCCCTCTGCTGTGCCACCCCGGGGACACCTCGGGCTCCTCTGCTGCAGGACTCACACAGCTCCTCTCCCCAGCACGTGCTGCTGAGGGGGAAGGCCCCGTTTTGGGGAGTTTAGTGCCCAGGGAGGGGCTGCGAGAGCAGAGCTGCTGCAGGCCCAAGGTTTCCCCACGCAGGGCTGGCCGGAGCTGCAGGGATTGCCTTCTCTGTCTGGCTTTGGGGGTGCATGGGAGCTCCCCCTCTGGGGCCTGGCCTGGGAGCAGCTCAGTGGCTTTTGGGGCTCCCCGGTTCAGGTTTGGGGCTGGTCAGGGCTTTTCCCCCTCTCAGGTGTTTCCAAGGGCCCCCCCTCCGACTCCCTGGACACCCCCAGGCACAGAGCAGGTCATAAGAAACATAAGAAACATAAGAAACAGCTTTATTAAAACTTACTTAAGACTTACTAAAACTACTACATCCTAGCACTAGAACCCCCAAATAACCCCCCAACCCTCCTGCAACTCTCGATCAACCCCCATCGCTGCGGGGGCACTAATCCCCCCGTCCCACCCCAGTGCCGCCTGCCAGAGCCCTGCGCTTGCTGGGGGGCTTCGGCTCGCTGCTCTTGCGCTTCTGCCCCCGCTTCTCTGGGCTCGCCCGGCTCTTCACGTCCCCCCGGCCAGGCTGGGGCAGTGGTGGGGCCCCCCACACATCTCCCCGCAGCTCCAGGGCCTCCAGCACCATGGTGGTGAGTTCTGCACGGCCCTCGACCTCGACCCATTCCTCCTCGGACAGGTCGCCGGGAGGGCTGGCTGCGCCGCTGTCCCCAGGGTCCCCAGGCGCGGGGCTGCTGCTGGGACCCTCCTGGCTGCCCCACTCCATTTCCAGGGACTGTGCGACGCTCTTTAGGGTCTCCAGTAACTGGTCTGTGGACACGTCAGGCTCGCTTGGCAGGTCCCAGAAGAGTTGGCTTTGGGGGGCAGCCCAGGGGCTGGGGGTCCTGTCGCAGCTTGGGGTCACGTTGCTGCCCAGGGGTGTCCCCACGGGGGTGGCCCAGCTGGAGATGCTGATCTCAGCAGGCGGTCCCTCCCCAGGCTGAGTACCAGGGACGGATGATGGCAGCACTGGACCCTCCTGGCTGCCCCGCTCCATGTCCAGGGCCTCTGAAATCGGCTTCTCGGACGCTGCCAGAAGTTCCTGCGTCAGATAATCGGGGGTGGCCGTGCTGGAGGTCCTGGGCTCTGCAGGCTGCTCGTCCTTGGGCTGATCACCAGGCATGGACAACTGCAGCACCAGGGGGGCTGGGGACTCCTCTCTCAGGTCCCCAGGCATGAGGCCGCTGCTGGGACCCTCCTGGCTGCCCCCCTCCTTGCCCTGGGAGTGTCCAAAGAGCCTCAGGGCCTCTTGCAGCAGCATCTCCTCCATCACCTCCACATCGCCTGCTGGGTCTTCAACGCCTTGGCTGTGGAGGGCAGTGCAGGGACTCAGGGGGAGGACGGTGACCGGGGGGACCACAGTGACCGGGGCTCTTCCTGCCGGGGGGGCAATGCTGGCGGTCTTGATCTGTCGCCCTGTGGCAGGCCGGTGGCTGGGGGGGGACCGTCACCAGCGAGACAGGTCCTGGGGCCACTGCTCTGCCCTGCTGGCCGTGGGGCACGAGGTGGTGTATGGGGCCCTGGGGGTTCCCTGGAGCTGCCCAGGCCAGGGCGGGTGCAGAGACCCCGGGGCCCCCCAGGGCAGCCCCCGGCACAGCCGTGGTGCCGTGGCCCAGCGTGGCGGTGGCCGGTGCGCGTGGGTTGGGGCTGCTCCACTGGACGTTGCAGAGCCGGGGGTCGTAGCAGTAGCCCCACGGAGCACTCAGCAGCCCTGCGAGGGGGAGAGGAGCCGTGCTGGGTGGGGGGCCCCTGCAGGGACACCCCCCGAACCAGCCCTGCTGGCCAAGCTCCCCAGCTCTGTGCCAGGGAGAGATGGTCCCGAGGCTCTGGGAAGGTCTCTGGCCATGGGATGGCCTGGGCACGCGTCCCCCAGGCCAGGGCAGGGGCGCTCGCCCGGGCTTGCTGCCCCCCGTGCCGTCCCGGCCGGGGCCGTGGTGCGGGAGCAGAGAGGGGTGCCGTACCTGCTGGGGGGGCCGGGGGGGCCTGGGGTACCCTCCACGCTGGGGGGGCATGGGCTGCAGCCAAGGGCACCTGCTGCCCGGGCAGCTGGTACAGGACGGCTGCACCTGGCAGAGAGACAGGAGCGATGGCCGGAGGTCACCTCCGCTCTCGCCCCCACCACCATCCCTGGGCCAAGGGCTCGGGGTGGGTCCCTACCTTGGGGGTAGCAGGTGTCGGGGAGCGGACACAGCTGGAACAGTTGGGGCGCCGCGGGGGCGCGGGAGCTGCGCGTCGGGAGCCGCTTCACTTCCCGTGGCATGTTCTGCTCGGGGGCTTCCTCTCACGGGTCCTGGGCTGTGCCGAGACAGCTCTGTCCCCAGAGAGCGGCCGGGCAGACTGGCAGCAGGACACGGGGACACTGCCTTTTATACTGCCCCGGGGCACTGTGACTGCTGTGATGCGTGGGGGGGGTCACTGTGACATGGGGGTGACACGGCCCCGTGCACAGCCCCAGCCCCACAGCCCCCCCACACCTTGGGGCGCTGGCCCCGAGGCAACCCCTGAGCCAGGAGCCCTGAGGATATCCCTGCCCCTGGTGGCCGGGCACCGGGCACAGCTCCTGGGAGTCCCTGAGGCGTCCTCGGCTGCCCAGGACAGACCTTGGCCAGGGCACAACCCAGCCCTGTGAGTGCAGAGACCCCCCTGTGAGCGCAGACACCCCCGTAGATGGACGCTGCTCGGGGGGCAGGGTGGTCCTTGTCACACGTGGAGCATTTGGGTCCACGACCAAAGCACGGCCAGGCAAGTGACGACTCTTCCAAGCGGTAAAATCTGCCCCTCGCTGGGATCGCCGCGTCCCTGCCTGTGACAGGGAGGTTGGATTAAATGATCTCTAAGGTCCCTTCCAGCCTGGGCCATTCTAGGATTCTATGATTCCCCCGCAGGCGAGCTGCACAGTGGCCGTGTCGATACGGGAGAGGAACCGCTGGGAAAGCTTCCAGAGCTCGTTGGTGACTGGAACCGCTCTGGGAAGTTTCCCCGGAGCCAGCGCCAGGTCAGCCCAGAGACCGAAAAAGCAACAAGGGACGAGGCTCCGGTGGGTCGGTGCGACGCAGGTCGTGGCGCTGCCGTCTGTGGGGAGAAGCTCTGCTCTCCAGGGCTGTGAGGAAGGTTCACCGAGTTTTCAGGTGACTCCTGCAGGCTTTGAGTGGAGAGGGAGGCTCTTGCTGGTGGGTGAAGAGGGGCCTGGCCAGGCGGCCTTTTTGTTTGTAAATTGATAAACAAGACTATCAAAAATAATCTTCCAGCACAGCCTTGGTGATCAACTCGGAAAAGTGGTGCAGTGAGTGCAGAAAGCAGCCGGGCTCGGCCGAATCTCAGCTTTGTTTCCCGTTTGGGGAGGGAGAGGGGCTTAGGGAGCGTCTGTCAGCGTCTAGTGGCCGTCCCAGCCCTGACCCGCGACACCCGTGAGGAGCCTCCCTGCGTCCCCATCCCTGGCGGTGGCTGCAGACACAGGCGTTACCACTGCTCGGGGCAGGCGCTGCCTGAGAACAGGTGCCGCAAACTTCAGAAGGTGCAGCCTCTTGAGAGAGACTGAGCGGAGAAGCAAAAGTCACCGAACAGAACTGGTGCTGTTTAGCTCAGACCAGGACACCTGACACAAGACCTTCCAGCGGAATTACTGGCTATCAGCTCCCAGGCACGTTCCTGCAGCCTTCTGTTTCGTCTTGCTTGTTCAGAGTTTTGTTGCAAGTGTTGTTTCAGTTTCCCAAAGATCACTTTTCGTCAGAGAACGTTCTGTGCTAAACCCCAGCTTTTCTGGAGTGCTGAGAAGGGACAGGAGAGTTTCCTGTTAGCTGCAACTGGAAAGGCAGTAGGACTTGATCTATAAGGTCTCTAAAGAGCTGTGGAGTTTCTTAACGTCTGTAACCGAAGCCGAGTTATCCTTTGTGAGGCAGTGAGTATGGCTTTTTTTGTTAAACCATGAACAAAAAAGTATTTTCTAGTTAAGATTCTGTATAGAAATCTACCATCAGCTCAGCATTTGGACACACAGACAGAAAACACGTTGTGGAGCTCCAGTTCTGTTCTGAAGCAGCTCAAACCACCAAGATGCAAATGCACAGGAAGGGGGGAGAAGGAGGGTTTCCCGGGCACGTTTGAATGACCCAAACATACGAGATGATTTTGAAAACAACTGGATGCTGGTTGAATGCACTTGCAGTTTGGCTGGGGCTTGTTTTCCCAAATTTTGAGCTATTTCGCTCAAAGAAGAAATAAATTCTTCAGTGCAAAAGTTTATTAATTTTACGTCATTTGTTAGGACAGTGTATTGGTTTGGCCTGGTCGGATTTTGGCAGCAGGGGTGGGGGGAGCTGCAGGGTGGTTTCTGCGAAGAAGCTGCTAGAAGCTCCTCGAGTCTGACAGAGCCAATGCCAGCCGGCTCCAAAGAGGGACCTGCCGCTGGCCAAGGCTGAGCCTGACAGTAAAGTGATAGGAGAGGAACCCTCTGTGAAAAACATATTTAAGAACGGGGAAAAGAACTGTGCCATTACAGCTGGCACAGAGATGGAGGAGTGAGAATCTGTGCAGACACCAGGGTCAGTGAAGAAGGAGGGGGGAAGGATGAGCTCCAGGCGCCGGAGCAGAGAGTCCCCCAGGTCATGGTTTCTCTGGAGACATTCAAAACCCGCCTGGATGCGTTCCTGTGCGCTCTAGTGTAGGTGGTCCTGCTCTGGCAGGGGGGTTGGACTAGATGATCTTTAAGGTCCCTTCCAACCTCTAACATTCTGTGATTCTGTGATTCTGTGATGGTGAGGACCATGGTGAAGCGGACTGTCCCCCTGCAGCCCATGAGTGGGGTGTAGATGTGCACTGTGAGGATCACTGCGTAGATGTCCACCGTGCAGAGGACTCCACGCCGTGTGGGTGAATGCCTGGAGGGGGCTGTAGCCCGTGGGCAGCCACATCAGAGCAATTCGCTGCCAGAACCTGTAGCCCGTGGAAGAGAGGAATGCCCACGCTGGAGCAGGTTGGCTGGTGGGACTTTTGTGACGCCGCGGGGGACTCACGCTGGAGCAGTTTCCCCTGAAGGACTGCGCCTCAGACTCACGAGGGGTGGGCTGCCCCTCATGGGGTGTCTCCCGTTGGGCAGTTTGTGATGAATTGCCCTTCGTGGGACGACTCACGCCGGAGAAGAGAGCATGAAGCTTGTCTCCTGTGAGAGGGACCCCACAGTGGCCCTGGGGAAGAGTGAAGAGTCCTCCCCTGGAGTGAAGAAGCAGCGGTGGAACCAACGTCGGATGAACTGACCGTAACCCCCACTCCCTGTCCCCCTGCGCCGCTCAGGGGGAGGAGGTGGAGAAACTAGGATTGATGTTGAGCCCGGGGACAAGGGAGGGATGGGGTGAAGGTGTCCTGTTTGTTAAGATCTGTTTGTTTTTTCTCATTTCTCACTACTCCTCTCTAATTGGTTCTCTTAATAAACGTAATTAATTTCCCCCAAATCGAGTCTGTTTTGCCCGGAACAATAAATGAAAGATCTCCCTGTCCTTATCTCAAAACCTGAGCCCTTTGAAATATTTTCTCCCCCTGTCTAGCCGTGAAGGAGGAGTGAGAGAGTGGCTGAGTGGGTACCTGGCTGCTGGCCAGGGTTAAACCACGACAGACAGGATTAGATAAGCAGTGTAAAATTAACACGTCTTTTCCCATATAATCTTATGTGCTATACTTGAATTTGCAGGGCACTCGTGAAGTTTTTGTTCTGTGGCTGGTCTGGGTTTACTTTTCATGTCCTGGGCTTTGTTCAGGACTTGGGAATAAGGTCTTCAAAAACAGGTGCTTGCAGCTGAGAGCCAGGTACAGTGGGATAATAAAGCACGTTGCTCTTGACTTCCTTCTGATTCAGTCCAGAGGTTAACAACCGTAGAACCCAGGAGAACACGGTGTCAGTCCTAGCGAGTAGATACAACTCTGTCATCAGCCCTGGGTAAGCTAAGGGAGCTGCCCGTGGGTAACCAGCTGAGTGAATTGCAGCGAGGATCAGAGAGCCTCTGGGAAAACGCGCGTGAGCCCCAACCTTCCCCTGAGGAATCCTGCCAGAGGATCAAGTTTTACTGACTGCCAGGAAGGGGATGGGCTTCTGGTTAGGTCAGCGCAGTATCTGACTTCCTGAGAACAGTTCATTCGCTATTTCTTTGGCCGTTTGTTTCTTCTTGATGTTTGGGGGGGGAAGGGGGTGTCAGATTTGGGTATCAGTGTGCGGGAGTATGTACGAGCAGTTTGATTTGGGTAAATGTTTGCCCTTGGAATCCGTCCAGACAGGTGGGAGATGCTCCTGTCCAAATGCACGGTCCAGACCTCTGTAAGATCCTGCCCCCAGCAGCTGCTGATCTGAGATTTGCAGATCAGCTGGGGAAGCGTGTGACTGGGAGCAGGGGGGATGTTTTGCTGGTGGCACTGGAGGGGAAGGAGGAGCTGAGCGGGTCAGGGCTCAGCTCAGCGCTCGCTGCCCCTCCTGCCCGGCTGCTGCTGGGTGCAGCCCGGTGGGACGGACGCCTCGCCTGGGGCTGAGGGGAGGGCGGCTGTGACGAGCGTTTGCTCCGGGGTCTTAACCGTGATGCGTCTCCTCCTGCCTCACGTTTCATTTGAGGCTGCTTTTCCAGTTGTCCTTGTTATTCCTCAACAAGCTTGTTACTAACTCTTACTTCACTGCCTTACAGACACTTTGGCTCTCTCCTCCTCTTCCTTGATTTAATTATCTTTCCTCATAAGTAGAAGCACCTGAAAGCCCATCTGTGATGAGACTTGTACAAACTCAGGTGTCTCACAGACGCTGTTGCAACCTTACCAACCTCGTGGCTTTCTGCAGTGGAGTGACTGCATCAGTGGGCAAGGGAAGAGCGATGGATGTCGTCTCTCTGGACTTGTGCAAGGCCTTTGGCACAAGCCCACACAACGTCCTTCTCTCTAAATTGGGGAGATAGGGGTTTGATGGGTGGGCTGTTTGGTGGATAAGGACTTGGTTGGATGGTGGCACCCAGAGGGTACTGGTCAATGGCTCGGTGTCCAGGGGGAGACGGGGGACATGTGGTGGCCCACACTGGTGCCCCTGAGGGGTCTGTGCTGGGACCAGTGCCTTCAGTATCTTCATCAATGACACAGACAGTGGAACCGAGTGGAACCGAGTGCACCCTCGCTGAGTTTGCAGATGTCACTAAATGGAATGCTGTGGTTGACACGCCAGAGGGACGCGATGTCCTCCAGAGGGACCTGGACCAGCTGGAGAAGTGGCCCGTGTGAACTTCATGAAGTTCACCAAGGGTAAGGGCAGGGTCCTGCATGTGGTGTGGGGCAATCCTCATGATCAGTACTGGGGTGTGTTTTGCTGGAGAGCAGCAAAAGGAGTTGGAAAAGGAGTTGGGGTACTGGTGAATGAAAAGCTGGACATGTGCCACCAATGCGCGCTTGCAGCCCTGAAGGCCAGTCGCATCCTGGGCTGCATCAAGAAAAGCTTGGCCAACAGGTCAAGGGAGGGGACTCTGCCCCTCTGCTTTGCTCTTGTGGGATCCCACTGCAGTGCTGCATCCAGCTCTGGGCCCCCCATACAAAAGGTACATGTATTTGTTGGAGAGAGTCCAGAGGAGGGCCACAAGATGATCAGACAGTTGGTTGAGAGAGGTCCTCCTGCCCCTCTGCTCTGCCCTGGTGAGGCCATATCTGGAATCTTGTGTCCAGTTCTGGGCCCCTCAGTTCAAGAAGGACAGGGAACTGCTGGAGAGAGTCCAGCGCAGCCACAGGGATGATGGAGGGAGTGGAACATCTCCCTGGTGAGGAAAGGCTGAAGGAGCTGATTCTCACCAGCCTGGAGAAGAGGAGGCTGAGGGGTGACCTCATTAATGTTTATAAATATGTAAAGGATAAATATGAGTGTCAGGACAACGGAGCCAGGCTCTTTTTTTTTTTAATGTGAATCCTAAATGCGTTCAGTAGGAGATTGTAACCTACCCAGTCTAATTAAAATATTTTCTTTTGACTTGCTTACATGAGGCTTTAATTTTTTTTTTTATTTTTCATCCCAGTGTAGAAGGTAAAGATTTAATTAGCTAAGACAAAACCAGCTGCCCTCTGTTCCTTTTGCAGTCCAGGTCTCAAATATGTACTTTGAGTGGTCACACTGCTTTTAGGAAGTTGCCTACATTGCCAACAAAATAGAAACAGATGAGATCAATCATATGGCAGTCTCAGAGACTGCAGACTGTTAATTTGCACAGGCTCTTTTCAGTGATGTCCAATGACAGGACAAGGGACAAAGGATAGAAGCCAGTAAGAATTGAGATCATCGCAAATGGCACTAGACTGGTGTGCTCAGTCAGCTGTACTCAGTCTTACACATTTGCATAATAGGTGTTTATACTGGGACAAATGAATCCTATAACTAACAAACCTAAATGTAAATATATGTATATATAAAAATCCATTTTGCAACTGAGGTTTTAGTTGATAATTATTGTACATGACTCTGAATATTTAAATCAGGCAGAGTTTCCATATGTCAATGTAATCAGTGGAGACAGATAGATCAGGCAACTCAAGAAACTGCTCCAGCGCATCTAACAAAGGGATTTCACACTGTTGGAGAAATCATTTCCCTGTAATACCTGTACTACACCGTACTACTCAGAAAATACATAGTATGATTATTCATAGACCTGAAGGTTGTACGAGTAACTCCGGTGTTAGTAGAAACTATATACTCTGAAAGTGATTGCCACTTAAGTCTCGGTGATGGGAGGATTATAGAAAAATTAGCAGATGATTGTATTCAAACAGAGGTAAAGATACTGATTAGTTACATGGATTGTTAAGCTATTCTTTGATAGTAGTTGAGCATTGTAGAAACCCACTAGAGCAGTTCAAGACCAGTTGATACCAGCTCTGCAGTTTGGATGGAAGCCCAAAGATGACTGAGTCTGCGCAAGGAACTAAAGGTGAAAAGTGCAGAGCGAGGAAGACTACGAGCCTTCCTCCAGAAGACCCCCAACGACCACCACCAGGAGGCACTACACAGGCGCAGGCAGGAGGAGATTATGGAAATGACTCATTTTAATACGAAGCGGGACAGGTTATGCATATATATAGGCATATTGTGAAACTTTATGAATATGTAACACTTTAATGTATATAGTCAAGACAGGTGCCGCACAGCTTTGACAGGTGACTGAACGTGTGTCCAGCGCTGAGAATAAACATACCTACTTTACAATCTAATTGACTGTGGAGTCTGCATTCCACAAATCACTTGGGATTTAGATTTAAGGCTTTAAAACCTTTTTCTAGTTTAGCCTTTGGTAAATGTTTGACATATCCTCTGCTTCAGGGCTTTTGGGTTTTGTTTTTTTTGTGGATTTTTTTCCTCTGCTCTATAAAAAGGGTAGACATTAGCTGGTGTTACTTAGTTTTTCAGTGTCTCAGACAAAATCTTAGACATTTTCAGAATTTCTTACTTCTACTCTGCATGGAATCACAGAGGAAACGACAGCATCCCTCCTCTTTCTGTAACTGCTTACACTGGGAGGCTATCTGTTATTTCTAGGTTAAATCTCATGAGAGAAGAAGGTAAATAAAGTGGTTGATTTATCTGTGTTGGTATAAATCATGCAACTGACACAACAGTCTACGCTTCATCTGCTCCCCACTGATCCTGTTCTCAGGATCAGCTAAGGCCGTGGATCCCACTCTAAATTCCCACTACAGAAGGTGGAAAACAGTTTTGTTTTTTAATAGCACAGGCTGAGGCATTCTTGGTTTTTTGTGGAACAGTCTGAGTGAGCCACAAACGCACCAAACCCAGAAATACCATCAGCTTGCACTTCTGCTGCGTCTAGGACGCTGTTTCTCAGTCAGCCTTAGGCAGATATAAGTGTCTTCAGAGCTAGCCACAGAAGCCTGTGAGGAGGACAGCTGATGCATCTGAGTTAAATACCGATTATCTGTGAGAAAGATGCCTCTAAGAAATCTACTCCATGTTCAGAATATCAAAATGTTTAATATTCTGTAACAAACAAATTAAAAAGAAGATAAAAATCTATCAGCTGAGTGTGTATCTATATGATTATGTCAAATGTGGGTTTGAGTTTATAAATGAGACCACAGTTTCTGATAATCTGTGCTCTGTACTACCAGAATGCCTTTTCAGATTTTATAGATAATGACAAATCAAGCTCTCCGAGGAGGAAACCATCAGACACTTGCTGTTGTTGGCAACATGGACATTGGGAGGGAGTGCACCCTCAGCAAGTTTGCTGACGACACCAAGCTCTGTGGTTGACACACTGAAGGGAAGAGATGCCATCCAGAGGGACCTCAACAGGCTTGAAAAGTGGGCCCAGGCCAACCTCATGAAGTTCAACAAGGCCAAGTGTAAAGTCCTGCACCTGGATCGAGGTGATCCCAGGCACAAATAGAGGCTGGGCAGAGAGCAGATGGGGAGCAGCTCTGAGGAGAAGGACTTGGGCGTGTTAGTTGACAAGAGGCTCAACATGAGCCAGCAGGGTGCACCTGCAGCCCCAAAAGTGACCCGTGTCCTGGGCTGCATGCAAAGGAGTGTGACCAGCAGGTTGAGGGAGGGGATTCTGCCCCTCTGCTCTGCTCTGGTGAGGCCCCACCTGCAGTGCTGCGTCCAGTTCTGGAGCCCGCGGTACAAGAAGGACATGGATCTGCTGGAAAGGTTGAGGGAGCTGGGGTTATTCAGCTTAGAGAAGAGAAGGCTCCGAGATGACCTAACAGCAGCCTTTCAATCCATGGAAGGGGCTACAGGAAAGCTGGAGAAGGGCTTTTTGCAGAGGCCTGTAGTGACAGGACAAGGGGCAACGGCCTGAAACTGTAAGAGGGGAGATTTAGATTAAATATGAGGAAGAAATTCTTCCCCATGAGAGTGGCGAAGCATTGGCACAGGTTGCCCAAGGAGGGTGTGGATGCCCCATCCCTGAAAGGGTTCAAGGCCAGGTTGGACGGGGCTTGGAGCAACCTGGGCTGGTGGGAGAGAGGGGTCCCTGCCCACAGCAGGGGCTGGAACTAGATGATCTTCAAGGTCCCTTCCAACCTCAACCATTCTATGATTCTATGGATACATTTGATACAAACAAGACTTCTTGAGGCCTTGAGAACAATTTTATGGAGAGGTGTCAAGAACAGTTTGAAATTAACCATACTAGGAAGTTACCACCAGAAATGTAAGGTACTGTTTGTATCCCAGGTAACAACAGAATATCTGCTATGAGAAAATAGGTGATCAACGTAATATGAATATACACTACAGCATGAACCATGGCATTGGAAAGGAGCCAAAAAAGTAATCCAGTAGTTCTTTAGCTTTGCATTTGACATCAAGAGCCAAATATCAGCATGGATTCCTCAGAAAATACTCAAAAATAAGACATCCAAGCAACATGTCCTTGGCTCCTTTACTATTCATGGACACGGATTGTCACCCCCAGAGAATATTTATTCTAGTTAATATATGCCTTTAAGATATAGATGTTATCACTCATTCTCCAAAGGTGCATATTCCTCTTGCAGATTTTAAAGATAGCCTGTAATGCCTAGATCAGACTTATGTGTTAGTCGTGGTTTAACCTCAGCAGGCAGCTAAGACCCAAACATCTGCTTGGTCACCTCCCTCTCAGTGGGATGGGGGAGAGAATCAGAATAGTAAAAGTGATAGAATTCATGGGTTGAGCGAAAGACAGTTTAATAGGTAAAGCAAAAGCTGTGCACAGAAGCAAAGCAAAATAAGGAATTCCCATCAGCAGGAAGGTATTCAGCCATCTCCAGGAAAGCAGGGCTCCATCACATAACTCTGAACATCCTCACACTCCTTCTTCACCACAGCTTTTAATTACTGAGCATGATGTCATATGTTGTGGAATGTCGCTTTGGTCAGTTGGGGTCAGGTGTCCTCATTGTGTTTCCTCCCAGATTCTTGTGCACCCCCACAATAGTTGCTGGTGATGTTAGAAGCAGAAAAGGCCTTGACTCTGTGTAAGCCCTGCTCAGCAGTAGCTAAAATATCCCTGTGTTACCAACACTGTTTTCAGCACAAATCCAAAACACTGCCCCATACAAGCTGCTAAGAAGAAATTTAACTCCACTCCAGCCAAAATCAGTCCAGCCTGCTTTATTCTTATTACAATAAAGTGTTTATATATCAATGATCACCTAACCTATTTCTCCCCTTATTTCAGTTTCACAAATTAAACCCCGTAGCATTTCAGTATTCCATAGTGAGCTTTCCACTGAAAAATTAGATTTTGCATGGTGTAGCTCCTCTAATACAGTGATTTTAATACACCTGTGTGGCAGGCTGAAAGGCATGGACTCAGCTCTTGAGAAAAGCTAAGACAAAGTTTATTAGCAAGAAGCAGGTTACAAGCAGGAGACCAGACTCTGCAGCCAGGGTTGTTATTCGCTCATGTGCTCTTTCAATCACTCTCTTATCACACAGGGAGAACAGACGTTCCCAGGTCTGTTTTGATCACACTCTCCCGTTCACTCCCACGCACGTCTTGTGTACAAGAAGCATCTTATCTGTCCATTCTCAAGAGCAAACTCCCAACATGAGCTGTGCTTGGCTGGCCACGGTCCCTTTTCATTATAAGAAGTAAGTTATGTACTTGTAGAAAAAATCTCAAGGACGAATGTTTTTTATTTTGCAACGTGGCGCTGCCGGGAGAGCGAGCTGTAACACGTAGAGTACCTGCACACCCGCTGTCCGGTTTTAAAGCATTGATTTGGAGGTGATTGCTTTGTAATTATTTCAAGAAAATCCTTCAAATTACTGTGAGGATGATTATCATCCAATTTTTATGGTTTTTTATATCCATTACTACTGATCCAGTTAGATAACTTGAAACAAATAGTCAATTAACTATTCAGCAGGAGTCCCCAAGTGTTCTTAGGGAAGAACACAGACAAGTATTACACAAACACAAACCTTCTGAGAATGTAAGTTTTCTCCTGCATCCAGAATTTTATTTTCGGAACCTTTCCTAATTAACCCTTTGGTAAATTCAAGGTTAAGTGCCATTAGAATATTGTAAATAAATCATCTCCCGCAATGTCTTACTTACATTAGGCAAGACTAGGAGTACGGTCGCAGCTCCTGAGAACCTGATCATCTCTCTTAGTCTCACTGCCCGCCTCTGGGAGCTGGTGAGAATGGATGGAAAAGTAAAATAGTCTGAGTGTAGAAGGTATTGATCTGTCATGAGTCACAAAATCTGGGAAGCTTTCGTATCAAGAAGAGAAACAACTCTTTCATGTAGGTTTATTTAAAACCATACTCCAAACCAGACAGAATTTAACATACTCTGCCGTAACCGTGATGCTCCTGTGCTGAAAAGAATGCACGTTTGCTTGTTGAAAAACAACAGCATGTCCGAGAGCAGCTGAGATACCCACACAGGAACGGTGAGATGCTTTTTAATACCTGGAGTGGTTCTGGAATCTAGGCCATTTTTCCACCCTCGTTTTTAGCCCTCTGCATCGCATGCCTAAGTTTCAGAAGGAGAGCAGCCACTCCCGGTCAGTCAGAGAAGAGACCACATGTAGTGAACACTCATTTTTGTTCAGGGAAGGGAAACACATTGCTTTGGAAAAAGGCAAAGGTGTCTGTTCTATTTTGGTATTCTGGAAGGAAGCAGATTCAGATGGTTAACTGGGTTTTGATTAGGTCCATGGTGTTTTCATTATTGGAAAGAAACCTAAAGGGGGCAAGAAGAGTAGGTAAAAGGTAGGTAAAAAACAGTGGGAAAAAAAGTGGAAGAAAAAGACACACAAGCAGCATTTCACTTCATCGTTCAGGTTTTGTTCTCGATTTCTCTTCTTTTGTAGCAAAGACAAATGGCACAAGGGAAAAATACCTCATCTGAGGTTCAGGTGTCTGCTCTGAAGATCCAAGACTCTAGAAGCTGAATCCCTGGTGAGTTTAGGCACGCTTATTAAAGCGCATATGAGCAACACGCTACGGAGAATGCCCGCACGACTAGCAAGATGAAAGGCTGCTGATCTATTGATTACTGAGAGGGTATTGAGAAACCAGCTGAGCAGAAAGAAAATACTCAATGTTTTTTAGCAATGTCGAATTCCAAAAATCAGATCTGGCTTTAATCACAATATCAAAAGGTACGTATATTGTGGTTTGTGAAGTCTGAGCTTTGCTTTGCTAAGTTTAATGAGAGAACTGAAATAGTTGTGTCCTTTTTGGTATTTTATAGCATTTAGAGTTAACAGGACTTACGAATATAGTTAGTTCTTCTGCAAAGTAAGTCCGTTAACAGGAAACCAGTCTTTAAGGGCTCTACTTCAGTCATCCTAGAATTGCTATTTGATCAACAAAGAGACAGATAATTACAAAGACTTCTTCAGATTCCAGGTGAATCAAAAATCTTCCTGAAGTTCCCATCTCACTGGCTATAATAGCATCTCCATCAGCTTTGTTCTTAGTTTATGTTCTTAGTTATGTTACTGTGTTTAAAAAAGCCATCTACTTGAAGCGGTAGTAATTGTTATTTCAACAAAACAAAGTTTAATAGGATATAGGATACCTCCCCACCAAAACGTTTTGTCATTATGAAATTATTAAACAAGTTTATATCTACCACCTTTAAATAATTGGTGGTTACACATAAAAAAAATTTAAAAATAAGGACAATTAAGTCAGACAAGATTAGACATCCATCAGATGATTGACCATACTGACATAAAAATCTGAAATTTTCCTTTATGTTGTTGGGGATAAAGGTACCTCTTTTCTTCTCACTTTCTTGCTACCTTGATTCCTTTTCTCATGGGCAGAGATGCCTTAAAGGACACTTTTTCTCCCTGTGTTTTGAACAGGTATTGTAGGACTAGAAAAATCACACCGTGGCTGCATCTATTTCTCTCTTTCGACGATATAGGAAGTTTTGACAATACAAGAATAGATAATGGGCTCAGACTGGATGCTTAACTTTGACTGCCTAAAGTTAGAAAAATTTGTACACAAAAATCCCCAGGAAAACTAGTCAAAATATTTTACATGCAAGATTATACAAAGAGAACGTCCTTCTTCAAAGTTATTTCCTTTTCTAAGATACATGAATTAAAAACAATAAAAAGAACAAGTAAATAGGGGTTCTGAGCTGAGGCTACATTTCAAGGCTTCTAAAGAGATGGCAAAATAATGCCTTACAAATTAATTCTGTATTTTAAAAAGACTAGGTAGAGGAGGGTTGTGATAACATATCTAATGGAAAGTATAACAGAGCAAAGAAAATACCAGTAACTGGTTGGGGGGTTCATATCACTCAGCTTTATACATCTATGTACATCTATGTAAAAATTATTTAAGAAACCTCAATATTTGAGGGTTTGGTTCCATGTATTTTTTTTTTTTTTAAAAAAAATCAAATTCTTACAGGAAGAAATGTCTTTTTTTTTAGTAACAAGGTTTTTTTTATATAATTATGCACACTTTTTCATTAATTTCTTGGCTCTTACATATTTTTAATTGTTTAGCACCAACTGAAGAAGTATATTCATCTGTTCATTTTTTTGAGAGGACATCAGTCTTCTGTTGGTTAGCTGAAACCTTAAGGTGATACTTTTCTGCCCAGTTACATCTGAAATAGTTGTTTAGATTAACTTCAGAATGAAATGTCTGTTTCTTGATTGATGGCAAAGCAGACTTTTAAAAACAGGCCAGATGAGCTGAATGCAGAGCATTTCTTTACATGGAAGAGAATATACCAGGGTAATTGGTTCACCTGTGCATTAATGTATTAGAAGAATCTTCAGATACGATAGATTAATCTGTTTTCCATTTGTCTCTCTGTGTTCCATATTTCTTATGCTTCATATATCTTATTGTTTATCATATTCTATTCGTATGCTCCAGGCAAAGTGTCTCCAGTCCACTGCATCCTAATTTCTTATTTTATCATCATCTGAAAGGGAACATGGAAAACACCACCAAGGTAATGGAGTTCATTTTGGTTGGCTTCAAATCTCATCCACGACTGCAAATCCTCCTCTCTGTTCTCTTCTCAATAGTATATGTGGTCACTGTGGTAGGAAATGCCTGCATGATCCTCATCATTAGAACGGACTCCAAGCTACACACTCCCATGTACTTCTTCCTAGAGAACTTGTCCGTCTTGGACATCTGCTATTCCTCTGTCATCACTCCTAAAGCAGCACTGACATTCTCGCTGGGCAGAAGAGTCGTTTCCTATAATGTCTGTGCATCTCAAATGTTCTTCTTTTCTCTCTTCGGGACAGCAGAAGCCTTCTTCCTCGCCGTGATGGCTTATGATCGCTTCACTGCCATCTGCAATCCGCTGCTGTACCAAATCACTATGAGTAAAAGACTTTGCGTTTTCCTGGTGGTGGGCTCCTACCTGTCAGGCTGCATGAATTCCACCATCCAGACAGGTTTTACATTCAGTTTATCCTTCTGCGGGCCCAAAGAAATAAACCACTTCTTCTGTGATGTTCCTGCAGTGACGCATGCCTCCTGCTCAGACACACGTGTCAACAAAATAGTAATGCTGGCTGTATGTGGATCAATCATTGTGGGCACTGCCTTGGTGGTTTTTTTCTCCTACGGTTATATAATTATCACTATTGCCCAAATGCCATCAGCTGAGAGCAGGCACAAGGCCTTCTCCACTTGCTCTTCACACATGCTGGCCGTCAGTTTGTTCTTTGGGACTGTTTTCTTCATGTATGCTCAGCCTGGGACCACATCTTCACCGGACAAAAGCAACACCATCTCTATCCTCTACACTATTGTCATTCCCATGCTAAACCCCTTCATATACACCCTCCGAAACACAGAGGTAAAAGGGTCTCTGAAAAAAAGGAAAGGCCTTTTTCTGTGTCTTTGCTAAGTATGAGAATGACCACAGTGTCCAGTTCTCTGCAGACATACGTTTAGAATACAAAACAACAAGGGACACCAGGGCTTGCCTTCAAGAGTATTTTGTGGTTATGGATGGTCAGTGTCATGGATGAAAGCAGGAGGTATAAAACAAACCTGGGAGGATTGGATCAGGTGAAGGTGTGGATTCATTTCACCAGATCTAGACATTTACAGCCCATCTGAGCTGTAATACAGAATCCTTCTAAGACCACTCAAAAGCGACAAGCATTTAAAGCCAACATTAATCCAACTGTGTATTAGACATCTAAAATAGGACAAAAAACTTGGATTCTGGCAGTGCCTCGTTTCTTTGTGTTGGAACACAGTCAGTTCAGGTGAAGACATTCACACTAAACAACAAAAAAATAAATTAAGTCAATGAAGAGTGAACTGAACGATTTCTCTCATTTTTAACTACTTTTTTCCTCAATTTGTCTTTTTTTCTTTTTTCTTTTTTTTTTTTTTTTTAATGGGTGGAACCACTGAAATTCAGGTTCCAACCATCAAGCTTTGATGGGCAATTGAAATCTTGTGTCTGAAGTACTCTGTAACAACAACAACAAAACAAATCAAGCAAAAAACCTACGCAAAAGTAATATGCAGCTGAATTCTGGTTCCATGTGTTTGTGTGCATGCCTGCATGAATTTGTAACAGGACAGAAGCTATTTATCTGTGATAGATAAGCATGTAACCACACCATCTGACACAGTATGAAGATAACAAGTTTAAGTTCATCTTTACAGCTGTTTGTAGTGGTTCAAAATGCTGCTAAAAGAATTGCACATTTCAAAAAATACCACCTTGAAACCTTTGCATTAAGTGCTTGAAGCCAGACCTCTTGTTCTATCAGGTAAGCACTATCATACCAGAAGACCGCGCAGTTCTCACACAAGATAAATGCCAGGGCTGACTAGAAATCGGAAAACACCTTTCACAGAAAGTAATTTAAGTTAATTATTTTTTCACTTCCTACTCAAAAGAAATAGTAACATGTTTAAGAAAAAATGAATCACTATCCATAACTACCTCTTGCTCTCTTTTGATATAAAGCAATCTATACTAGAAGCTCAAATGCAGATACCTATATTCCCATGCATGCAGAACCACCCTAAACTGATGAAGAAAATACCGGGGTAACATCCTGCTGTGTACACTACATATCATAGGTATTTCTATGAGCGTTTTATTCTGGCCGCTAGTGTAACTTCAGTGCCCACTAGTCTTCCAAAGGATCTAAACTAGTAGAAAACATCTGTAAACTGTGTATTTAAAGATACTGGGATGGAAAGCTGCCTGGCAAAAAATGACTGGGGGGTGCTGGTCAACAGCCGGCTGAAGATGAGCCAGCAGTGTGCCCAGATGGGCAAGAAGGCCAACGGCATCCTGGCCTGGGTCAGAAAGAGTGTGACCAGTAAGAGCAGGGCAGGGATTGTCCCCCTGCACTCAACACTAGTGAGGCTGCACCTTGAACCCTGTGTTCACTTTTGGGCCCCCCATGACAAGAAGGACATTGAGGTGCGGGAGTGGGTCCAGAGAAGGTCAATGAAGCTGGTGAAGGGTCTGGAGAACAAGTCTGATGAGGAGCGGCTGAGGGAACTGGGGTTGGGTAACCTGGAGAAAAGGAGGCTCAGGGGAGACCTTACTGACCTGAGAGGAGGTTGTAGCGAGGTGAGGGTCAGTCTCTTCTCCCAAGTTCCTCCTATGTGGTCATGAAACATCTGCTCCATTTCTAGTTGTCTATATGATTAGGACTGGAGAGTTGGGCAGGGAATAACTTCATGAAATACAACAAGGGAAAGTGTAGAGTCTTGCATCTGGGTAGGAACAACCTCGGGTTCCAGTATAAGTTGGGGAATGACTTATTAGAGAGCAGTGTAGGGGAAAGGGACCTGGGAGTCTTGGTGGACAGCAGGATGGCCATGAGCCAGCACTGTGCCCTTGTGGCCAGGAAGGCCAATGGCATCCTGGGGTGTGTTAGAAGGAGGGTGGTTAGTAGGTCGAGAGAGGTTCTCCTTCCCCTCTACTCTGCCCTGGTGAGACCCCATCTGGAATATTGTGTCCAGTTCTGGGCCCCTCAGTTCAAGAAAGACAGGGAACTGCTGGAGAGAGTCCAGCGCAGGGCAACTAGGATGATGGAGGGAGTGGAGCATCTCCCTTATGAGGAAAGGCTGAAGGAGCTGGGGCTCTTTAGTTTGGAGAAGAGGAGGCTGAGGGGTGACCTCATTCATGTTTATAAATATGTCAAGGGGGAGTGTCAGGAGGACGGAGCCAGGCTCTTTTCAGCGGCGTCCACTGACAGGACAAGGGGCAATGGGTGGAAGCTGGAACACAGGAGGTTCCATAAAAATATGAGGAAAAACTTTTTTTACTGTGAGGGTGACAGAGCACTGGCACAGGCTGCCCAGGGAGGGTGTGGAATCTCCTTCTCTGGAGACATTCAAAACCCACCTGGACACGTTCCTGTGCGCTCTGCTGTAGGTGACCCTGCTCTGGCGGGGGAGTTGGACTAGATGATCTTTGAGGTCCCTTCCAACCTCTAACACTCTGTGATTCTGTGATTCTGTGATTCTGTGAACTCTGGGGAAGTTATTCCAGTGTATGATTGTTCTTACTATAAAAAGTTTCTTTCTTATGTCAAGATAAAATGTCTTGCAGTGCAACTCCTGTCCACTGCCCCTCGTCTTCTCCATGTGACTCTTTGTGAGGAGAGAGTCTATGTCCTCTTTGTCGCCTTTTAAATATTGGGATGAGGTCTTCTCCTCCAGGAAAAAAGAACTGACTCCTTTGATCATTGTCCTTTTCCTTGCCTATTAAGAGAAGCTCAGTTGCGACTTTAGACTAGAAAAGTAACAATTAAAAAGATGGAGAGTAAGTCGGTGTAAAGTGAAGACAACTGAATTGGGAAGAAGGAATGTATTTATCTGTATGTTATATAAACATCAAGAGAGCCACTTCAAATAACAGAACAAATTTATCTCAATGAAGTAAAGGCAAATATTCACCTCACATTAAAGAAAACCATGCAAGCTAGTAAATTTTTCTACACATAAATGCATCCCTTTGGCATGCCTTAGGGAATGTGGGACATCAAGATGGCCTTGCTGGATATGAAACAAAACCGATAGGAGTGCTGTGCCTTTCTGCAGTGACAGATGGAGACCTGCTAAGCTATCCAAGGTACTTCAAATCACAGAGAACCTAGGCCTAGGTAACTGGAGCTAGTCCCGTTCTCAGATTTGTTGGTTTAGGTGCCTTAAATGTCTCTGTCAGTCGGCTCGGCCATTGTAATTCCCACCTGCCCACCGCCAGTTCTCAGTCCACAGCTGGAATGTCTGTGTAGCTGCAGCAATCGTGAGATAAGTCCTTGTGAAGGACTCAACCTGCGATAGCCTTTTGGATATCATACAAGGCTGCTCCTGGCTTCCACCCCAGACAAAAGAAGATGTGCTAGGCAGATCCTACACTGCTGCAGAAATGACTGAAACTTTGACATGACCTCATTCCCCAGCCTAACTTCATCCCTCACTTCCTGTACTTCCCTGCAATCCTTTGCAGACACCACGATCACATGTTCCCTGTGAAGAGACTTCCTTGAAAGAATGTCTTTAAGGAATAAGTCTGTTTTCTCCCCCAGAGGCAACTTGTCAATGTCTCCAAGGAATCCTTGCCACTCGGTTGCAAGCAGAGGCAGTACAGATATCACCTCTTGCTATAGGAGGAAAGATGTAGGCACTGCAGGCTTTCATGCAGGCCAGCAGTGATAGTTTTATGGACAGAAAATTATTTTCTATTTAACCTACCATGTTTTTTCTCTCAAATTGTAACTAAAAATCGCTGCATGGTCTATTTATAGGCAAGAGGTATGGATTGACTTCAGTCACAGGGTGGCATGTGGTGGTGCAGATCCCCCTGCCCTGAGCTATGTTGTGATGTCAACATTGTTCTTGCTTTGGTTACAAGGGCAATGGGCCCAACACTGTTCCTGTTTCAATTATAAACGCAGTGAGCTGGGACAATCTGGCATTTTCTGACCTTACTGGAGCAGTGAGATGACATGATCTGGTACCTTTTGTCTGGTGCAAATCCAATGAGTTGAGATGATCAGGCACTCCCCAACTACATCTCCTGTTGCCTGGGAAACATACCCAAGACCCCTCCTGCCCAGATCACAAGCATGTTCTGAAAGTTGCCAAGATCAGCTCACAAGAATTGCAGCCACAGTGGAAAAACACTGACCAAAATCAATCATCCTGTGGTCCTATAAATATCCATCTTACAGTGAAACCCGTAAGTGACGAGACCTTAAAGATCATCTAGTACAACCCCCCTGCCATGAGCAGGGACAGCTGGCACTAGACCAGGTTGCTCAAAGCACTTGAACACTTCCAGGAAGAGGGCAACCTGGCCCAGCGTCTCACCACCTTCATAGAAAATAGTTTCTGCCTGTTATCTAATCTAAATCTACTCTCAGTCTGAAACTGTTACCCCTCATCCTATCACTACATTCCCTGACCAAGAGTCCCTTCTCATCTTTCTTGTAGGCCTCCTTTAAGTACCTGAAGGCTGCTATCTCAGAGCTTTCTCTTCTCCAGGCTGAACAGCCCTAACTCTCTCAGCCTGTCCTCAGAGAGGAGGTGCTCCAACCCCCTGACACTTCTGTGCTTCTCTTCTGTACTCACTCAAGCAGGTCCACATCCTTTGTATCTTGGGGGCCCCAGAGCTGAACGTGGTAGCAGGGTCTCACCAAAGTAGAGGGGGCGAATCGCCTCCCTTGGCCTCCTGGCCACACTCTTCTTGATACAGCCAGGATGCTTGATACAGCCTATCTTCATGCTTGGGATTGCCCTGACTGAGGTGTAGGATCTTGCACTTGGCCTTGCTGAACCTCTCAAGCCTGTCAAGGTCCCTCTGGATGGCATCCCTTCCCTCCAGCTTCATGTCATCAGAAACTGGCTGAGGGTGCACTTGATCCCATGGTCCATGTCACCCCCACTGTAATTGCTAATTGCTGCAAGTTGCAATTTCCCCAGAATTTTACTAAGACTCTCAACACCATCTTCCATCATATTGTAGCCAAGTTATGACTTACAGTCTGGATGGAAGGACAACTAGATGGTTAAAAAGGCTGGCTGGACTAGCACGTTCAGAGAGTAGTAGTCGATGGGTCATACTCTACCTGGAGCGATCAGTGGGTCTGCTTTACCCTGAGATGTCGCAATGGTCTGTCTGTGCACTTGTTTTGTTCAATGTCCTTATCAATGACCTGAAGGAGAGGAAGGAGGGCTTACCCACCAGCTATACAGATGACACCAGCTGGGGAGAGAGGGAGGGGAATGACTCTTGCACAGACTGGCTGGAAGAACCGGCCAATAGGAACTGCTTCAAATTCAACAGGGATGCAAACGCAGGCAAATTCCTGCATGTGGCGAGGAACAACCCCTGTCAGTGACACAGGCAGATGACTGACTGACCAGGTAAAAGCTCTGCAGAAGTGAATCTGGGAGTCTTGGTAGGCAGCAAGCTGAATATCAATCAATTGAGCGTCCTGGCAGAAAAGCAGCTCAGCTGTATTCTGGGCTGTATAAACAGCAGCACAGCCAGTAAATCAAAGGAAGTGTTTGTTTCTCTCAACTTAGCACTCATTGGACCGCATCTAGTCTGAGCAGGAGGTTGTCTTTCAGATCTCATGAGGTCCCATCCAGCATAAGTTATTCTATGAGCACAGAAGGTAAGGATAGGATTCATCTGCCTGTATATCATTAGGTAGCAAAATTTTAGAGGGCCAAGAACATAACATCTGGCTGCCTTCTGCCACTGAGGAGTGCAGTTTAACAAATATCTTGTACAGAAGTGTCAAATACTGTAAGACATATAAAATATCACTGCATGCCTGTGTTTAGAGAACTTGCTTTCTCCTTTAGTACATACCAGGCTAATCATAGTAGTTTTCTTTCTAGTCAGGGGTCACTCACTAAATGCAGTCCATGGACTCTAAGCAGCAGACAATGTCATCGTAATGTGCTCATTCAAAACAAAACAGATAAAGGAAATTTTAGATTACTGGGTCATGTAAATATATGGAGGAGCTGAGTCCTACCTATCGTAAGTATAAACCAGTGTTTTCTGCTTTGCACAGACTTTGTGTGGATCTGATTTGCTTCAATTCTCAAAGTAAAGGTTCTTGTACTGTGACTTTGGACTAGTTGAAGAAAATCAAAGCAGTATCACTAACCACAGGAGGAATGGGGTTTTTTACCTCTCATGTTGGAGAACAAGAAGCAATTCAACATATGGAGCTCAAACTGGTCCCTAAAGAGAGAGTGGTTCATTTCTGCCGTGCAACAGAAGAGGAAACAGTGTCAACCTACCCTCGTCTACTTCTTGATCTCTAACTTCCATAGAAAACTATTTCAATATTTTTATATATATGAAATTTCTTTTTTTCTCCCTGCAAATTTCTATTTTCATAATTTAAGTACATTTTTACCCATGACATTTTTTTTCTTTTCATCAGTTATTAAGAACAAGCATCAAGAAAAATGTAGTAGGCGGGTATGTTCGTCTTCATCCTTTTCTCTCAAGTAAGTAGCGTTATATGTTTTAGCATTTATACTAATGCACATTCATTAAAGAAACAGCTTTTCTCATTGTCTGTCCTTCCTTTTTTTCTTTCTTTCCTTCTCTTCCACTTTTTAATTTTTCATTTTATCACCATTTTTCCCTTCTTTCCTGTCTTCCTTCTTCCTCAGAGTTGTGTACTACGACATCAATTTCCTCTAAGTCGAGGTATCTATATCAATACCAACAACACATCCCCTTTCCATAGTTTATCTCTACTCTCAATGTCTCTATTGTCAATATCTCTTTGAATACAATTCACTTTGATTATTTTAAAGCTGTCTTCATGTAGCTCATGCTATAGAGGGGGAATCTTCTTTAGGATTTATTGATTAAAATATGTATTTAATATTTGCATTGGTGAGACTTCGTTTGTGAGTAAAGTTTATCCATCTTGAAATTGACCCCACATGAGATTTCTCCTTGCCTGTGAGTTACCACAGAGCAGGCTCCTTATAAAATCTGACAGTTCTGCTGTGGAGAGGTTCATAGTTCATTGGCACCACACTATTTCTGAATACGGTGAGCAAAGTTGTGCCCAGTTAAGAGATGGAATCAGACCTTCTGATCCCAAATTAAACTAATCTGATGAAAACTGCTTGTCATTTTTTGATAATCACATTTCCTTAAACGGCCTTTAATTGAGAAGTTAAAAAAAATGGCATTGTTTAAGAAATATTGCACACAACTATTTAATTCTAGAACATACACACATATATACGTTATCTATAGCCACATGTAAGGTAGGAAATACTTTTGCTTTTATTTCTCTTCACCGCTATGCATACAGACAGACAGACGGATAGATATATGGAGTAGAATATTAAACAGACAATTAAGGAGTCATGAGATAAAACAGTCCTCCCACCATGGAAGTAATGCAGGCACGTGCAGTCTACACCCTGTTAGCATAACAGATCCTTTTCTGTCTGCACACATCTGGTATGAGAAACGTATATCTAATATATAGAAAGAAATATTATTACCATCTGGAGAGTGTTGATATGTTGGTATAAGCACGGATGAATGGATAGTAAAGGTGTGTGTGTGATGTGCTCTCAGCACTTTTATGAAAAGGATTGATCTTGCAGTTTGCTGCAAATGTAGCGCAACAGCTGCACGTAAGATTTAATAAGTTATCTGCATGTGAAACACCGAGCTTATGTATTTTTGTTGGTTGTGTCGAATCATGGGATTTCTGTCACCTCACTTAAATCATCCAGATTGGATATTAGGAAAAACTTCTTCACCGAAAGGGTGGTGAAGCACTGGAACGGGTTGCCAAAGGGGGTGGTGGAGTCACCATCCCTGGACGTGTTTAAAAAACAGCTGGATGTGGCACTTCAGGAGTTGGTTCGGTGTTAGGGTGGTGCAGGGCTCTAGGTGGGACTTGATGATCTTAAAGGTCTTTTCCAACCTTGATGATTCTATGATTCTAAGATAGGTCGCATTCATGGAAATTAATCTTAGTGGCTCAATACAATTGCTAAAAATAAATGCCTTTTGCAGGTTATCCAAGACATCTGCACAGTGTCTGTTAAGTTCCTTATACCCTTAATCTTCTACATCTCTCAGAAGTAAGAGCTGAAAGCTTGGTGGCATAACCTTTCTCATTCCTCATGGCAACAAAAATAGACAATCCCTGATACCTCACTTCTTAATCATGGAGGAGGAATTCAGGCACCTAAACACAGGCACACCTAGCACCTTTTAAAACCTTTTGTGGTACTCTGCATAGCCTTCAGCCCTGCTCTGGCAGGGCACAGCACTTCCGCAGGTCCCCTGTTATATCTGCCAGTTCCAAGGGACTGTCTGAGATATCCGTGGCAGCTACAATTGCACCGTCTGCAGAGACAGAGGTGCCCAGATATCACCATGAGTGCCTGAAAAGGAGTAACTTACATGCAACGCTGTCTGTGTAAGTTCTGGTTATAGTCATACATAATAAAAAGGAAGTGGAGATCATATAGACAACAATGTCCAGAAATATTTAGCCTATTCATAACTAGAACTTTATATAAGGCCAGGTGAATCACTGTTTAGAGTCATGGTTTGGATTAATGAGGGATTTGATCTGCTGGTCCATGTAGATCTCAGGTTCTCAGTGATGTCTGAGGGGCTCTTTGTTCCCCACCAGACAGGTGTCAGTCCAAAGGGATCTGAATGTCCTGTACTTTCTGTGTGCTCATTTTTTGCCCTGCATGAATGACCCAAATAATGACAGCACACAAAGGACACCACACATGAACTCATACATGGACACTGAAGGTGGGATTCAAGATTCTAAACACAGCCATAGGAAGGTACTTGAGATGTTCTGGAATGTTTCACAAACTCTTTCCAGACGTGACTCAGAACCTGGGGGAATCTCATCATTTTCTAGACTGAGAGCTGCAATGCCAGGATGTCTGCAGCATCTCCAAACAGGCTTATGCTTAGGTGTCTGAATCACTCATACACAATTCATACACAGTGTGATGAATTCCATCCTGTTTACTTAGGACATGCTAACTCCGTATTTGAATGTCCACTTTTAGTTAAAGGAGAAAGACCAATACTTCCAGAAGGAGGATCCATTCATTCTATTGTCCCTTCTGAGATGTTGTCTCTTCTTAACAGTGATTTTTTTCCCTCCAGTAACTTTTGTATTCACTGCACAAGCGGATTATTCACAAGGAAATCCACCTACCCTATTTAAGCAGACATATGCCTGTCTCAATTTAAAGACTAGCAAAAGGAGAGATGGAAGTACATCTAGAAATTATACTACAGGTATTTACAGGAAACATATTAATCCTTCTAAGAAAATTCTAAATGATAGAAGAATAACTAAGATTTAGTGAGATAGGTTAATTAATTGTGTACTTAACAGTTCAGAGACCCTACAGATCAGTCTCCAGAATAGTGTTGTAACAGTAGCTGGTTGACTTCTGGATGAGGAGAAATGTAGCTGTTGGGTGAAAAATGCATGTAAACCAACAGAGCATGGAAAAATAAAATATCTCAAGCATTGCACCCTTCATGTATGTAGCACATTCCACTTCATGCTGTGTCAGTACGATGAGATGCTTAAGATCTGGATGAGAAATGTAACTCACAGCTGTGTGTGACCCTAACTGCATTTACAAAAATGGCCCTAGAGAAATCCTGCAGTCTACTTCAAAAAACTCCCCTTGTGCCTCGGTAGTACTTTGTGAAATTGCTGTGTTGTTGTGATCGGTTGGTTTTTTTTCATCAAGAATCTCTCATTGCAACTATTTTTTTTTTTTTTTTTTCCAATCCAGACAGCTCTAGTTACAAACGCAGCTTTTCAAGTCATGGTCAGTGCACACACACCAGCTTGAGTGGATGTTCAAACTGCTGCTACACCTGCTTATCCTGCAAAGCCCATGGCAATTTCTGCGTGATTCTCGGCATGCCCTCAGATAACCTGACCCACGTGGTTGAATTCATTCTCGTTGGTTTTCCAGGTACACAGGAAATCAAGCTTCTGGTCTCTTTTTTATTCCTGCTGGTTTATGTGCTGACAGTGACAGAAAACGCAACGATTCTTGTGATTGTCTGGACAAATCTCCAGCTTCACAAGCCAATGTATGTTTTCCTGGGCAATCTTTCCTTTCTGGAGATCTGGTATGTCTCCATCACAGTGCCCAAAATGCTCGTAATCCTGGTGACAAAGAGGCAAGGCATCTCCTTCGCAGGCTGCATGGCTCAGCTGTTCTTCTTCCTGGCACTGGCCTGCAGCGAGTGCACTCTTTTGGCTGTCATGGCCTACGATCGCTACGTGGCCATCTGCAAACCCTTGCGTTACCCAGTCATCATGGATCACGCTTTCTGCACCCGCCTGGCCATTGGCTCCTGGATGAGCGGCTTCCTCATTTCCACTGGGAAGGTTTACTTCATTTCACGTCAGACCTACTGTGGGCCCAACGTCATCAACCACTTCTTCTGTGATGTCTCCCCCTTACTGAAGCTCGCCTGCACCAGCACATCAGTAGCTGAGCTCATGGATTTCTTGCTGGCCCTGCTCATCCTTCTCGTACCACTCATTGTGACTTTGGCCTCCTACGTGTGCATCATCTCCGCTCTCTTGGGCATCCCCTCAGCCCAGGGACATCACAAAGCCTTCTCCACCTGTGCCTCTCACCTGCTTGTGGTCACAGTGTTCTACACATCCTCCCTGTTTATCTATGCCAGGCCTCAGTCTATTGATTCCTTCAGCTCCTACAAACTGGTTTCTGTGGTGTACACTGTCCTGACACCTCTCATCAACCCGGTCATCTATTGCTTAAGGAACCAGGAATTCAAAATTGCTCTTAGGAGAACAATACACTGGAGAGACATATCATCCTAGAAACTTTTTCTAGGGTTTTTCTTATTTATTCAACTCCCTTTCTACACTGTAAAAGTGATTCTTACGGGGCATAATAAATTTACTAGTGTTCATCTCTGTGATTTGGGTGATCCTGAAGAGAGGAGAGAGTTCAGAGGAATGTGCTTGTCCCATGGGGAAAGCAAGTGGTCATAGGCACAGAGCCTAACAACAGGAAAACTGAAATTGAGGATAGCTGTGGGTCTCAGAACCTGCTCCCAGTTTCTCTGTTCCCTAGCCACATATGAGCCTTAGTGTCAGAATTCTACCCAGATCTAAGGTCCCCAAGTTGACAATAACTTTTTCTGTTCCTGCCAAAGTTATTCCATTTAGCTCTACTAATTCTGAGGAGTCCTTAGGATAACCTACACCTGTATCATAAAATCCAGGATAGAATCATATAATAATAGAGATTAGTTGGTGCCCTAACAGGTCTATCGGCCAACTTCCTGCTCAAAGCAAGACCAGTAAGATCGAGAACTTGTTCATGTGAGTTTACCTACCTCCAAATGTAAATCCCACCACTTGGCAGAGTCCATTATTCCAGTCTCTGATCACTCTCAGAATCAAAGAAAGGTTGGAAGAGCCATTCTGAGATCACCTAATCCAACTGATACTGAGTAAATATCAGCTACAGGGACTTGCTTGGAAGAATCCCCTGGGAGACCATTCCTGATAGAAGTGGTGTCTGTCTGAGAGAGCTTTTTGTTTTCACGATCCACTTCCTCCAAGCTCCAGAGCAGTCTATCCTCATGTGCAGGAGGTCAAGCAAAGGTACCTGGAGACATACACGAGCGAACAAGGAGCTCCTTACTGAAGTTGAACACAGAAAGGAAGCACATAATAAGTGAAAACAGGGTCAGGTGTCCTGGGATAGAGTCACTTTTCTTCATAGTAACTCATATGGTGCCATATTTTGGATTTGTTCTGAAAACAATGTTGATAACACAGGGATGTTATCGTTAGGACAAAGCAGTGCTGACACGGCATCAAAGCCTTTTCTGCTTCTCACACCACCCCTGCAGTGAGTAGGCTGGGGGTGCACAAGAAGTTGGGAGGGGACACAGCTGGGACAGCTGACCCCAACTGACCGTATCCCAGACCACACGGCACCGTGCTCAGCACTAAAACTGGGGGATGGTTCCTGACAATTCTATGACTCTATGATTCTACAGTTGGTGAGTGCCCAGGGGCTGGCTGGGCATCGGTAAGTTTGTGCTGAGCCACTGTTCTCATTGGCCTCGGTTGTCTTTCATTTCTCTTTGTTATTTTCCTTTTCACTATAATTTTTGTTACTATTAAACCTCTATTATCTCAGCCCATGTGTTTTTTCACTTTCACCCCAACCATTCTCTCCCCCATCCCATGGCAGGTTGTGAGCAAGCGGCTGTGCTGCCCTGGGTTGCTGGGGGGATTAAACCACAGCAGTCCTTTTTGCCACCCAGTGTGAGTGCCCACAACCCTGAGATTACAAGTCTCGTGTTCTACTGGCTGAGCTGGCCAGGAGTGGGACCCACCACTGCTGCAGGCGTCCAGACCCGTCTGGCAAGCTGGCCTCCACATGCAGCAGCTCCGTGGCGAGAACAGCCCTGGAGACAGCGCTGGGCGCTCCCCAGAAGGTTGTTGTTTTCACTATTTTACATTTTCTAACAGAGACCTGCAGCGTAAGCTGTCAATGGCTTCATTGCTGCGTCACCCCAGGTCAACCACGGAGAGTTTCTTTACACCCAGAGCTGTAACTACCTGGGCTATAAACACAGTCGGGCCTCCCTCTCCCCCTGCGCCACAGAGGTGTGAAGTTGTGAAGGGTTCATCTGTGCTTTCTTGTTCCTTTTCTGCTCACTCAGCTCTTCACAGCAGGTCATGAGCTTTCAGGTAGCCCCTGTTCTGTAGCACGGTGTTTTGTTTTCTTGCCTAGCGCTTAACAGAATCGTCTGGTGGGTGAGAAGTGGGCACATGAAGTTCAACAAGGCCGATGAATATTAACTTCTCCTGGGCAGCCTAAAGTTGGAGTTAATGACACTTGGGATGTGTGTTGTGAAGGGGGCACGTGTAAAGTGGGAACATGGAACAGGCGGATCGGGAAGCCTGAACCTCCTGAGTGCCTCAGCCAGTGGGGAAAGGGAGAGGGTTTCATGCGGCCGGGAAATTGGGATAAAAGGAGGAAATTGGGACAAAAGGAGGAAACTGGGATAAAAGGAGGAAATTGGGATAAAAGGGGACTGCCTCCTCCAGCAATTTGAGAGACCTCACTGGGACTTGGCAACCCCGGTGAACTCTATTTGAAAAAAGTTCAGACTCCTCTGTCTTCTCTGTGAGCACTGACCTCTGGCCATGGGATTTTCCAGACAGATGGATGGGTGGAGGGATGGATGGATGGATGGGTGGAGGGATGGATGGATGGATGGATGGGTGGCTGGATGGTTGGGTGGCTGGGTGAAGCAATGGCTCAGGGTGCATGGGCAGACAAGGACGGGTGACTAAGTGGACTGAACCTACAGGTAGGTGCATAGAAATAAACATCTCCAGCATGTGCCTGTGCCCCAGAACAGCCAGCGGGGCGCAGAGGTGCTGCCCGCGGGCGGTGTCACGCTCTGCAGCGCAGGGAGTTGCCCGGGGACAAGGGTGCCGCCGCTGCCCGCGGGGACAAGTCCCGCCCCGCATGTCGGCAGGGACCGGGGGCAGAGCTGTGTCCGTGACACTGCTCCTGCTCCCCGAGCAGCGGGAAGGGCGCCGCGGGGTCACCCCGAGCAGCCCCAGCCCCGCTTCCCTGTGGGTCGCAACACGAGGCAAACGAAACCGCTCCCGGCGCGGGGGGTCACTGGCCCTTTAAGGCCCCCGCGCTGTGCCTGCGGGGGAGGGGGCGGTGGCGGGAAGGCGCGTGCGCTGCCGTTGGCGCGTGCGCAGAGCGCGCAGGATGCGGGTGCTCGTGGGTGAGTGGGGGAGGGGGGAGTCTCGGGGAGGGGGACCCGGTGTGGAGCGGGGCGGGGGGCGGTTGTCCTCGCGATGGGTTGTGTCCCCGGGGCGCGGGTGAGCAGTTGTCACCCGCTGGTGACAGTCTCGCGCCGGCCCGGGACGGAGGGGCGTCTGTGCGACAGAAGTGACGCCCGGGCTGTGCCCTTGGTTGGGCCGGGGCTGGCGCGGAGCCGGGGGGGCTCTGGCCGAGCTGGAGCAGCTCACGCTGAGCTCTTGTCCCGTGTCAGCGGGCTCAGGGACCGGCTGAGCCCGGTCCTGCCCTGTCCCGCGGGGACACCGCGCCCCTGCTGGGGCTGGTGCTGTCTGAGGGGCTGACCTGGGGCTCCTGGTGCGGAGTCACAGAGTTACAGAATGTCAGGGGCTGGAAGGGACCTCAGAAGATCATCCAGTCCAGCCCCCTGCCAGAGCAGGGTCACCCAGGGCAGCCACACGGGAACAGGAACGTGTCCAGGCTGGTTTGAATGTCTCCAGAGCAGGAGACTCCACACCCTCCCTGGGCAGCCTGGGCCAGGGCTCCGGCACCCTCACAGGGAAGTTTTTTTCTAATGTTTTTGTGGAACTTCCTGTGCTCCAGCTTGTGCCCATTGCCCCTTGTCCTGTCACTGGACGTCATTGAAAAGAGCCTGGCTCCATCCTCCTGACACTCCCCCTTGACATATTTATAAACATGAATGAGGTCACCCCTCAGCCTCCTCTTCCCCAAGCTAAAGAGCCCCAGCTCCCTCAGCCTTTCCTCACAAGGGAGATGTTCCACTCCCTTAATCATCTTTGTGGCTCTGCGCTGGACTCTCTCCAGCAGTTCCCAGTCCCTATTGAGCTGAGGGGCCCAGAACTGGACACAAGATTCCAGATGCGGCCTCACCAGGGCAGGGCAGAGGGGCAGGAGGACCTCTCTGACCTACTTGCTACTCCCCTTCTAACACACCCCAGGATGCCATTGGCCTTCTTGCCCACGAGGGCACATTGCTGGCTCATGGCCCTCCTGCTGCCCACCAGCACATCCAGGTCCCTTTCTCCTGCGCTGCTCTCCAGCAGGCCAGTCCCCAACCTGTGCTGGCACATGGGGTTATTCTTTCCCAGGTGCAAAACTCTACCCTTGCCCTTGTTGAACTTCATCAGATTTCTCCCTGCCCAGCCCTCCAGCCTGTGCAGATCTCTCTGAATGGCAGCACAGACTGCTGGGGTGTCAACCACTCCTCCCAGTTTTGTGTCATCAGCAAACTTGCTGTCAGTGCTCTCTAGTTCTTCGTCCAGGTCATTGATGTATATATTGAAAAGCACCGGCCCCTGAGGGACCCCACTAGACACAGGCATCCAGCCAGACTCTGCCCCATTGACCACAACTCTCTGACTTCTTCCCTTCAACCAGTTCCCGACCCACCTCACTGCTCGGTCATCCAGACCACACTGCCTCAGTTTACCTGTGAGGATGCTGTGGGAGACGGTGTCAAATAGAATCATAGAACGTATTGGAAATGACCTTTAAAGGTCATCTGGTCCAACCCCCTGCAGGAAGCAGGGACACCTTTAACTGGGCCAGGTTGCTCAGAGCCCCATCCAGCCTCACCTTGGATGGATCCAGGGATGGAGCCTCCAGCACTTCTCTGGGCAACCTGTGCCAGGGTTTTACCGCCCTCGTTATTGGAGCAGTTAATGATGTGTCCCGTAGTGGAGCCAGTCAGTCAGACCAGCGATTGCCACCACGCTGTCACACGGTCACTCGGGGCCCCATTTAACAGGGTTGGGCCTGTGTTGAGTGCGCTGCAGGCAGAGTTTGGAGCCAGCCCCCGCCCCTCACTGCCCCTCTGGGGGCAGGGGAGGGGACTGGGACCAGGCATGGTGCAGGGGGAGGCTGTCTGGGCTGGGGTGGTGTTTGGGGGAGCTGGGGGCACAGGGATCTGTGGGGGAGCCGGGAGCAGAGGAGTCTCGGCCTGGGGTGACGTACCCCAGGAAGCTGGCCGGTGCAGGTCTGTGATGTCCCGTCTCTCTCCTAGGTGGTGGGACTGGCTTTGTGGGCAGAGCCCTCACCCAGCTGCTGCGGAGCCGTGGGCATGAGGTGACCCACATCTCTCGCCACCCGGGCAAGGACCGGATCACCTGGGTATGAGGGGCGAGCGGTCACAGAAGGGAGGAGATGTCAGGGCTGAGGAACGCACCCACTTGCCCTGGTCTGGCAGGGCACACAGGGATTTTGCAGGGGGGACCTGGCTCCAGTGGGTTCTGGTCGTTGGGATGGGTACGGCTGTAGCTCCAACGAGCAAAACCTTCCTCATTCTGTGCTTCAGGCAGTTTCAGGAAGGAACTACCTGGAGTTCTTAGAAGCCCACCCTGCCTGGTTTGAGCAGTGAGGAGGCTGGGTGTGTGATGTCTCTGTTACCTCTGCCTAGGAAGAGGTGTCCAACTCTGGGCTGCCCTCGTGCGAGGCCGTGGTGAACTTGGCTGGTGAAAATGTCCTCAACCCTTTCCGCAGGTAACTTGATTTCCCACAGCATTGTTGAGACCAGGTGAAGGCAAGACAGGCTGATGTTGTCAGAGAATGTGGGAGGGATCTAGGGTGGAAGCAGGGTGTCCAGGGAGTGTTGGGTTACTTCAGGGTTGACATCTGGGTCCTCAACTATCCAAAGCATTGCCATGGGCCTCTTGAGTTCTGGGAGACCTCTGGAAGACAGGCTCCGTTCTGGAGGCCAGGCAAAGTAGTTCCATGTTTCCCAAGTGATAGTTGGTGCCTATTTTTAGGGAATGCAAAATCAGAACCAAGGTTTGACATCTATGAAGGTGTTTCTAGAAATGCTTCTGCCAGGTGCTGGGGAAGAATTCACAGCACTCAGCTCTGGTGTCCAGCTCCGCTGCCACCTTTGTCCTGAGGCAGTCCATAACCCACAGCCTTTTGTGGGAAGTGGAGAACCACTGTGTCCCAAAGTCTCCATGCACTTGGGTAGTGAGATCCCATGTCCTCCCCCTGCTCCAGAGTGGGGGGAATTAACGTGACCTCTCCTGCGATGTGAGCAGGTGTCTGCAGGTTGTTTCCTGAGGTGTCGTCATGGGGAGTCTCATCAGTGTCTCTCCTTCTGCCAGGTGGGGTGATGCCTTCTGCAAGGATGTCATCAGCAGCCGCGTCGAGACCACCAGGACCTTGGCTAAAGCCATTGCTGATGCTGAGCAGCCACCCCGTGCCTGGGTCCTTGTCACCGGCGTAGGTATTGGTTGGGCCCAGCCGAGGCATGACTCATGTGACCTGGAGACGTGTAGCTCCAGGTGGAGACACCCTTCTATGGGGACACGTCTTGCCGTGGAATGGCAGCTTTATGGCTATCAACATCAGTGTGTTTAGGCAAGCCTTGATCAGGTTTTTGGTACTGCTGGGGAGGTATTTGTGTTCCTGTGCTTTCTCTTGCTGTCATTAGGACAGGACCTCTGCTCTGTTTCCCTGTGAGAGCCTTCAGGCATCTTGTAGAACTAGTTTGTCTAAGCAGGGCCTCAGCTGAGTCCCCCTGCATATGTCCAGCTTTGTGTTTCTGCTTGCTGCACAGAATCACAGAATGTCAGGGGGGTTGGAAGGAACCGGGAAAGATCATCCCGTCCAACCCCCCTGCCAGAGCAGGGTCACCTACAGTAGGTCACACAGGAACGCGTCCAGGCGGGGTTTGAAAGTCTCCAGAGAAGGAGACTCCACACCCTCCCTGGGCAGCCTGGGCCAGGGCTCCGGCACCCTCACAGGGAAAAAGTTTTTTCTAATGTTTTTGTGGAACCTCCTGTGTTCCAGCTTGTACCCATTGCCCCTTGTCCTGTCATTGGACATCCCTGAGCAGAGCCTGGCTCCGTCCTCCTGACACTCCCCCTTGACATATTTATAAACATTCATGAGGTCACTCCTCAGCCTCCTCTTCTCCAAGCTGAACAGCCCCAGCTCCCTCAGCCTTTCCTCATCAGGGAGATGTTCCACTCCCTCCATCATCCCTGTGGCTGTGCTGGACTCTCTCCAGCAGTTCCCTGTCCCTCTGGAGCTGAGGGGCCCAGAACTGGACACAAGATTCCAGATGTGGCCTCACCAGGGCAGAGCAGGGGGGCAGGAGGACATCTCTCGACCTACTAGCTACCCCCCGTCTGACACACCCCAGTCTTGAAAGCTGCTGCAGTTGAGCAGTTTTAGAGCGAGTGCGTTTCTGTGCAGCCCCCTCAGTGTGTCGCTTGCTGGTGCATTTGGTCCCTGGGGCTGCCAGCTCAACCTGAGCGTTGGTGCATCCCGCTGAACTTGCAGAGCGCAGCGATAGTTCCAAAACTTGTCAGCATTGCCATCGGAGAGGCCCTCTGCTGTTCACATGAGGATGTCCCTCATGAAGTGATGGAGTTCCTGGCTCCTGGAGACAGGGAAGAGGGTCCCTTCTGGGCCGTGGGGGCGGGGTGGCTGGTGTCATGGTTCAGCGCTGACCACCCTTCTGCCGTTCTGCCCACAGGCTATTACCGCCCTAGCCCCACAGCTGAGTACACTGAAGACAGTCCTGGGGGGGATTTTGATTTCTTCTCGCGCCTGGTGAGCTCCTGGGAGGCTGCAGCTCTCGTCCCTGGGAGCCCAGCTCGTGGTGTTTGGTGAGATCTGGTGAGAAGGGGTGTCGTGCCTGTCCAGGGTGGCGCTGCCGTGGTGCTGGGAAGAGGGTGGAGGAGGACATCAGGAATTGTGCCTCTCCTTGCTGGGATGCTGTTCCAGACCAGCGCTCTAAGGATTGTCTCCTGGCCGTGGATCTGGGGGAGAAGGGGCTTTTGTCTGCCGTGGGGGTGGGTCCTGGTCTCACTCTCCTCTCTCTGCAGGGGTGGTGCTGGGCCGGGGCGGTGGTGCGATCGCCCAGATGCTCTGGCCTTTCCGCCTGGGACTGGGGGGCCCTGTGGGCTCTGGGCTCCAGCCCTTCCCGTGGATCCACGTTCGGGACCTGGCTGGGATCGTGTGTCACGCCCTGGAGAGTGAGTGCCTGCAAGGTGTCTTCAACGGTGTCGCCCCGTCCTCTGCGGCCACCTCCAACGGCACCTTTGCTCAGGAGCTCGCCGCAGCCCTGGGGCGCCCGGCGCTGCTGCTGGCGCCTGCGTGGGCCGTGCGGGCTGTCTTTGGGGCAGAGCGGGCCCTCCTGCTGCTGGAGGGTCAGAGGGTGGTGCCAAAACGCACCCTGGAGAGCGGCTACCGCTTCGTCTTCCCTGACCTGCCTGCAGCTCTGAAGGACATTGTGGCTTGAGGACATTGTGGCTGGGCTGGGTTGTTTTTGTGCACTCCCTGGCTCATGTGCCTTCCACTGGCTGAAAGGGGGAATCCCTGTCACTTCTCGACACTTCCCCATCCCTTTACAGAGAGCGTGAGCAACCTGTGCCCCTTCTGTCTCCCTTTGTGCATCTGCAGTTTAGGTGTCGTCTCACTTACTGTCATCTGCAGTCTCCACCTTGCCTGCTCTTGGGGTAATCTCTGAGGGTTGTGACTGCTGAATCTGCCATCTTCCTTTCCCACCGTGTGCACGTGAGCTGCTTGCAGAGCAGCCGGCGTGTGTCATGTCTCTGCCCTGAAAGGCGGGGGCGACAGCAGGAAAGAGGTGTTCAGGCGTTGTAATTCTCCTCCATGTGACTTGGTTTTCCCTGTGTCTTTCCCTCGTGGTCATATAGAGACCTAATCATGCTCTTCTGCTTTGTCTTTCTCAGTCTTGTAGGGCATGGAGTTGTGGGAGAAGATCCATCCTGAGGTGGTGCGAAGGGTGCTGGGTACGGATGGCTCAGAGACTTGGCCACCTCCTTTCTCGTGGTGGCTCTGTGCTGCTGCCAGGTTGCTGTGTCAGAACCCGCGGCTGCATCTAGGCCCACGAGTCGCACCCTTCCGGGGCTGCGTAACTGATGCTGTGACAGGGATGAAGGATAACACTGTAGGGACAAGGGTAGGACTTGCCCCTGGACTTCTCTTGAGGCCTTGGGTAAGTGTCAGCTACTTCTGAACTTGTGCTGAGGGGAAGTGGGTGGCTCATCTTGGTGTGAGACGCTGCACTGAGGCAGGCAAGAACCTGCTTTATTCTAAGAGGAGCTCTTCAGCTATTGCTTTCCTTGTAGTCACCTCATCCTGGAGAGGCTGTTTTTCCCTTATTCGTCCCCTGAGGCAGTACTTGTGTTCAGGGGAGTCCCACGGGTGGGGCACTGAGAATATCCAGGCTGGCTGGGCTGCTTTGGGAAGCAGTACCTCTTCTCTTGTGGAGAACGTTGCAATTCCATCATCTTACACTGTGAGGAAATGTATCCGTGTGCTTCTCTTAACCCATTTTGACATGCGAAAGTGGGTTATGGGATGTGAAATTTACAGAGCAGCTAAGCTGGTCACTGCTTCTGGAGAAGTACTCCCAGTGGGATGTAATTCTGGGCTAGAAGATACATTAAAAGCACTTCGGACAATTAAAAAGACTTGCTTCGTTCCTGAAATAAAAAAAGCCAAACACCCAGAACAAGAGCGGTCCACCTATTTCTGGTTTGTGCCAGGTTAATGTAGACACAGGAGCTGAGGAGTCGGTCGCGGTGGAATCTGGACTCCGTACTCACCTGCTTGTTGCTCAGTCCGCACTGGACACAGAACGGCATCTGCTGACTTTCCAGGCAGGAAAATCAGAGTAGGACTGTCCAGCTGGAGCAGGAGGTGGCTTTGCAGTTAGTGTGAGCACAGCCAGGTGAGCTGGGGCTTTGGGAATAGCTGTGAAATCAGCACTGCCCGAGACAGATGTGTCTCGCTCGGGTTGTGCCTGGGGCAGACTCCTTACCCTTCCCACGTGCCTCAGTTTCCCGTCCTTGAGAGCAGGCCCAGTTCGTTATGGGGCAATGCCATGGGGACAAGCAGCAGTGCTTCATCTTCAGTTAGTCCAGCTACTCTTCTAGAGTTTTGGACTTCAGTCTGCTTCCACAACATCCTTCTGTCAGGCAAGCCGATCAGCCAGCCCAGCTGGGTAGTTTCTGTAGCTGAATATACCTTGACGATTGCAAGAGCTTTGGGTTGTGGTAGAGACCAATAAGGCTGGGGAGACACGGGCAAGCTGCAGCTCTTCTGAAAGGGTTGCACGTCCCATGAAAGACTGCCAGCAGACAGAGTCCCAGGCCTCAGACCCCCTGCCTGGATGTGGAACTCGCTCAGGGTTTTGAAGGGTTGGCTCTGCGTGGTGTTTGGCTTAAGCACGTGTCACGGGACTTAAATGAGCTTCTCACACCTGAATTCTGGTACTGAAAACACTGCCTGCTGGCTGCTGTTAGGACATCATGGTAAATCGCACACACACCAAGCACGTTTGTCTGGTGTGGAGCCAGAAAGCATGTGTTGGTGACAGCAAGCTGAGACTTGACTTTGGACCAGTGTGTGTTTTTAGTGACCATAAGGACACCCTGGTGCCCAGGCTGCAAGACTGTGTGACTCTAGGTCTGGGTCTGGCACTGTCCCTTGCTCTTCTGCAAGCACGTGTGAGCTGACTACAGTGCCCGAGATGGGCTCTGAAGGTCTGCTCTGACTCGGGACAAGTCTCTGTGTTTGTAGGGCAATCCTTATGATTGAGACATGTCAGCAGCAGTTGCTGCTTCCAGCAGCCCCAGCCCAGGCTCCTCCTGCCTGGCCACCGGGCTCCCAGCCTGGTGCCCGGGTCTCTGCCCGAGCTGGGGGACGCAGCTGCTGCTTTCCTGTTGGCAGGTTCGGTCAGCCCTGAAGCTGAGCACCTCTCAGAGGCGTGTGCAAGCACACGGACACGTGGCAGACAGACAGACGGCACTGGTGTCGCTGGTCGCGCAGATGCTGCAGCCAGCCGTGTCCCGTCCCACCACGGGGCTGGCAGACTTGCCTGACGCTCTTGGGGTCCACAAGCACGAGAACACGAGTCCCTCCAGCACCAGTGTGACCCCTCGGTGTGCCCAGCGGTGCTGACTGGGTCCCAGCCCTCTGCTGCGTCCCACGGGGCCCTGCCTGCCAGCTGGCCCAGCTGGGGACACCAGACACGCAGCACTCGCACGCTCGTCCCGAAGGCACCCCACAGTCACCGGGTGCCCCCAGGTGCCGGGATGGACCCCCTGCCTGCTGCATACCCCCGGCTGGACCTGAGGCCTCTGCCAGCTAGCCCAGCTTGTAGTTTGCTGGTGTCTGCACCCCACCAGGCACAACAGATTTGTGGGGGACAAAGACTCTCCTCCCCAGCTCTGGGCACAGGGGCTGTGAGCTGCTGCCCCGCTCCAGCTGCTGGCGTGGAGCCCCTCGCTGCCCTCATGCGTGCTGCTCCCCCGTCACTGGTTTTGTGGAGACACGGTTGCCACCACAGTGGCCGTAGGATGAGGCCTCGCTGGCTGACACGACAGCCCCGGGGTGCCTGTCCCCCTGCCTGGCTGCAGCGTCTGGCACCGCATCGGCTCACACCGGTGGCCCCGTAGCTGCTCTTGGTCGTGGCAGCACATGTGCGGGATAGAGCGGGATTACGCAGAGTTATCAAAAGATTTATTAAGGAGACTGGTCAGCCTGTGGTGGTGAAGTGTAGATCTCAGCCAGACCAGCCCTGCCCGGCCCAGGTTTGCACTCGAGCAGCCTCTTTTTTACCTCTTTTCTACCTATGGCCCCGTTTTGTTGCTCCCAGCTGCCCCTCCCCTGCACGTTCCCTCAACAACTGACTCGTTCCCACCAACCATCCAAGGCCCTGGACGCTCAGGTTTGCATCCTCTGCAACTGCTGAGCTGCAAAGTCCTGCTTCCCCACAGCTCCCTCACAGCTCGTCAGTGTCACTGATGACATCTGGGTCAGGTTGTTGTTTGTGAATGATAATTGGTCAGGTTTTGTGACTCTGTGTCTTTGTCTCCCATTCCTTAACTTCCCAACTGTTAAAATAAATGTTCTCAGACTCACTCCACACATCTGTACCAGTTAGCGTGACTGATCAAGCCTGTTCTCATTCCAACCTCCCTCAGCATGTGTCAGGTTGATCTAGAATCACAGAATCACAGGATTGTCAGGGTTGGAAAGGACCTCAAAGATCATCTAGCTCCAACCCACCTGCCATGGGCAGGGACATCCCCCACTAGATCAGGCTGCCCAGAGCCCCATCCAGCCTGGCCTTAAAAACTCCCAGGGATGGGCCTGCCACCCCCTCTCTGGGTAACCTGTGCCAGGGTCTCACCGCCCTCATGGGGAAGAACTTCTTCCCAACGTCCAATCTGAACTGACCCATCTCTGGCTTCAATCCATTCCCTCTAGTCCTGTCGCTACACGACATCCTCAGAAGCTCCTCCCCAGCTTGCTTGTAGCCCCATTGAGACACTGGAAGGTCACAATAAGGTCTTGGAGCCTTCTTTTCTCCAGACTGAACAACCCCAACTCTCTCTGTCTTTAGGAGAGGTGCTCCAGCCCTCTGAGCATCCTCGTGACCGTTCTCTGGACATGCTCCAGCACGTAAGAAACACAGGATGAACTGGAAGCATTGGTCTGTTCCCAGAGCTGTGATGTCATCGGTATTAGCGAGACTTGGTGGAATGAGTCCCATGACTGGAGTGCCGGGATGGAGGGCTGTGGGATGCTGGGATGGAGGGCTGTGGGATGCTGGGATGGAGGGCTGTAGGATGCTGGGTTGGAGGGCTGTGGGATGCTGGGATGGAGGGCTGTGGGATGCTGGGCTGTAGGCTTTTCAGCTGGCTGAAAATGTACATTAGGTAAGCTTGCCAATGATACTAAACTAGGAGGAGCTGACTTTAATATTAATGATAGACTTTGGGCTGCCCCATCCCCGGAATTGGAGGACCACAAGTATGGGAACAGTGATTTTCCATTTGTGTATGCTGGAAGTATAAGTGACTGGTTGTATCCACTGACTGCCCATAAGTCCATGGGGTCTGATGGAATTCCTCACAGAGTACCAAAAGGTGTTACAGCTAGCTACAGAAAGAGAGCTGCAGAGACATCAGCTTGAGCACTGTGTGAAGGTACTTGATGGCTTCGGAAGGAGGGCAGAAGAGCTGGTGGAAGGGCCAGAAAGCATGTCCTGTGAGGAGTGGGCAAGGACTTTGGGTTTGTCTAGTTTGGACAACAGGAGGCTGAGGAGTGACCTCATTGCTCTCTCATTGCTCTCTCTTTTCTTAGGAGGAGACATGGAGAGGGAGGTGCTGATCTCTTCTCACTGACATCCAGGGACAGGGCCCCTGTGAATAGGTAAAAGCTGCATCTGGGAAGGTTCAGATTTGACATTCGGAAACATGTCTTTACTGAGCGGGTGGTCAAACCACGGATCAGGCTTTCTAGAGAGGTGGTGGATGTCCCGAGCCTGTCTGGGTTTAAAAGCCATTTGGGCAACGCCCTTAATACATGGTTTAACTTGTGGTCAGCTCTGAAACAGTCAGTTGGACTAGATGGACTAGCGCAGCCCCTCCAAATTCTATTCTATTCTATTCTATTCTATTCTATTCTATTCTATTCTATTCTATTCTATTCTATTCTATTCTATTCATTACAGAATCACGGAATGTCTATTCTAAATTTACATGGAAGAGTGATAATGATTTTTGCCTTGAAATTAAATGCCCACTTGAAATAGTCTAAACTTTTCTTCCTGATGAGTTCTGAGAACACTGATTTGTGGGGGTGCGACACCTTCTGGGCTATTATTGGGAGACTTTGTGGATGGAGCCACTCTGCACCCACCCTGACTACAGAATATGCACTACAGTAAGAAAACCATCCCCTCTGAAATCCTGATTTCCACTTACAAGTAATTATTTGGGTGATTCAAGTTCATAATACAATGGGTGAGCAACTGGCTGATGGGTCAGGCTCAAAGCGTAAAAGGGGTTACATCAGGCTGGTGGCCAGTCACTACTGGGGTTCCGCAGGGCTCAGTTTTAAGGCCAGTGGTGTTTAATGTTTTTATAAATTGTCTGGACACAGGAATGGACATTAGGTAAGCTTGCCAATGATACTAAACTAGGAGGATCTGTGGACTCCCCTGAGAGTAGAGAGACCTTGCAGAGAGATGTGGGTACACTAGAGAGCCGGGCAGTCACTGACCACATGAAATTTAACAAGAGCAAATGCCAGATTGTGCACCTGGCATGAAGAAAACCTGGTTATACAACTGGTTATACAACTCCAGCCAATGAGAGGCTGGAGAGTAGCCCCACAGAAAGAGATCTGGAGGTTTGGGTTGATGGCAAGTTGAATAGAAGTCAACACCTTGCCCTGGCAACCAAAGGGGCAAACTATGTCCTAGGGTGCATCAAGCACAGCATCACTAGCCAGTCCAGGGAGGTGACTGTCGCATTCTGAACTGCACTGGTGCAGTCCCACCTCTGGTACTGTGTGCAGTTTGGGGCACCTCAATATAAGAAGGAAGTCAAACTGCTGGAGTGTGTCTAGGGGAGGACAGCCAAGACAGTGACAGGGCAACGCTTACTTGGTTTGTTCAGCCTGGAGAAGACAAGGTTGAGGGGAGACCTCATCACAGTCCACAAATTTCTCAGGGGGAGCAACAGAGCGTGAGGTGCTGATCTCCTCTCTCTGGTGACTAACGATAGGACACACGGGAATGGCATGAAGCTGCGTCAGGGGAAGTTCAGACTGGACACTGAGAAAAGGTTCTTCACTGAGAAGGTGGTTGGTCACTGCAATAAATTCCCCAGGGAAGTGGTCACAGCACCAAGCCTGTCAGTTGAAGGAGCATCTGGATGATGCTCTAAGTTATATTATTCAGTTTTAGGCGGTCCTGTGAGAATCAGGGAGTTTTACTCAATAATCCTTATGGGTCCCTTCCATATTCTTGAGAATATCACTCAAGATATTCTGTGGTTCTATGATTCCACCTTAAATTCAAGCTGAGAAGTAGATAACAGAGCAAGTAATAAGGACAACAAAAAAAAATGCCTAAGGCATTGTTTATTTCTTTCCAAAGTAGACAATAAAAAAGGGTTAGCTGAACTGCTCTCTAGAAACATCCATCAGTTTGGCAGGAATCCTTAGGTAACTAGTTGTGATGATTTAGATGTCTACAACTGCATAGACAAATCCTGTCACTAGTGCCATAAGTGCCATAGTGCCCTGCCTTTGATTTTTGATAGTTGACTTCTGATCAGTGGCCTACCTGTGCTGCTTGAAAAGACAGAGCTCGTCTACAAGCCAGGTCACCCAGTGACTTGCACATTCTCCCTTTGTGGGGAAGCAATCAGCTCATTCAGAAGCAAAGTCAAATGAGACTCCAAGAGCAGGCGGTGTCAACAGTCAGTTTCAAGAAAAAGCTGAAATCTTAAACTAACACACATGTTACCTGATTTTATCCACCTGCATCTGGACCAGAAGTTCAGCAAAGATTCTATAAATGCTTCACACATGCCAGGTAATTTCTGTAGAGATACGGGATGTTAACAGTGGAACTTCATAGCACATCTGTGTAAATTCCTTTACACGGTATAGTTCTCTAAATTTTTCCATACAGTTTTAGCATTACACTAAGGCTTTTTTTTTTGATAATTAGAAGACAGTTATTTGAAACTTGCTTAAAATAGATCATGTTTCTACATAGTGTACACTATGGAGTTGTTCCTAAAACTTTCTGGATGCTCTCTAACCCCTTTCCCTCCCCAAAGGGAAAGGGAGAGGGAATAAGGCAGAGAGACTTAGGCATTGTAAAAGAGAACTGAAACAGCTATGGTAAAACAATAATAACACTAATAAGAAAAAAAAATGAAAATAATGAACTATATTCAAATATATACAAAACTGATATCAAATCCTGCCACCCCCATACCCAGCAGCAACCTCCCCTGATGCTGCAGAGCCGGCAGCACCGGAAAGCCCCAGGCTCAGCGGCAGCGGGGAGCCGGGCACAGAGGCTGCGTTCGGGAAGAAAGGATCAGGATCAAAGGTAGAAGAACAGACAGGGTCTTCCTCAGACACCGACCATTAGAGCAAGAGGGCTTAACCCCCATGATCCCTCAGTTTTATACTGAATAAGACATATGTGGGATGGAATGCTCTTGTTGGTCGCCTGTCCTGTCTGTTCTTCCCCACACGTGCGACCTTTTACTTCCTTGTGACCGCTTTTACCTTCCCGGCACCCCCAGCGTGGCACACAAGAGCCAGCTGTGGCCTTGGTCACTACGGGAACAAGTATCAGCCAGAGCCTTTCTGCATCCCAGCCCCTGGCAGTGACTGCAGACATCAGGCTTTATCACTTCTGGCAGCAGACACTGTCTGCACAAACGTGCTGTTAACTTCAGAAAGCGCAGGCTCTTAGAAGAGACTGAGCTGAAAATTAAAATAACTGAACACAATTCGTTGGGTTTAGCTCAAAAAAAGACATTTACTTACAAATATTTTTTTAAAATTTTCCACACCGAAGCGTGTATTTGCTGAGTAGCCTCCACATTGAGCTTTTGATCTCCTTGTTACGCAAGGTGTAGATCATGGGGTTCGTCAAAGGGAAAATGACCGTATGGAAAACAGCAACAAATTTTTCCATTGGGACAACTTGGAAGGATAAACCATAGATATACATGGCTGGACCAAACATGACAAAAACCACAATGATGTGGGAAACACAGGTGGAGGCTACTTTGTTCTTTGCCTTGGAGGACTGTGTCCGGAGCTTCAGCAACAGCACAGTGTAGGAGATCAGGAGAACTGTAAAGCACATAACTATAACAACTCCATTGTTGAGGAACATCAAAAGCTCTACCAGGTAAGTGTTAGCACAGGCCAATTTGACCAGCTGATGGACATCACAGAAGAAGCTGTCCAGGATGCTGGGACCACATAAGGGGAGGTGGATGCTGAGACCAAAGAGAACGATGCCATGGATGAAGCCCCCGCTCCATGTAGCTCCAACCAGGACACAGCAAACCCTTCTGTTCACAAGCCTGCTGTAGTGAAGAGGTTTGCAAATGGCTGCATAACGGTCATAGGCCATGACCATGAGCAGGAAAGCTTCAGCTGCTCCCAGGAAGTGGAGGAAGAAAAGCTGAGCTATGCAGGCACTGTAGGAGATGGTCTTATGATCTGAGAAAAAGTCAGCCAGCATTTTGGGTGGGGTGACAGAACAGTAACAGATGTCCAAGAATGCCAAGTTGGCCAGGAAGAAATACATGGGTGATCCCAGTTGGGGATCCCCCCGAATTGTGAGAATTATAAGGATGTTGCCTGGCAGAATGACCATATAGAAGAGCAGGAAGAAGAAGAAGAGAGTCATTTGGACTTCATGGTTTTGGGTCAATCCCAACAGAATAAACTCTGTAACTACTGTGTGGTTCCTGTGCTCCATTTCCACTCTGCAGAACTCTGGAAAACAGACAGTAGCTATGGAAAAAAACAACAACAAACAATCAGTGCAAATCTACTGAAGTGTTTCAACAACATGGGACATAGTTAAATTGCCTAAAATTCATGCACGTTCCCCATCTCCTAGTTTTGGGTAACTCCTAATGGTGAAATACTTGAAAGCCAGTAATTCCGATTACCAGTAAGTTGAGCATTTTACTGGAAATGTAAAATGGAAAAGTCCCTATCTTATTTGTTTTTTCTGCACCCTGGAACTGACATCTAGATGGCGTATAGATCATAAAGGATCAGTCCATTCTTCCATGGGTCGGCTCTTTTTTGTGGTTTACAGTGTAGATGAGTTTATCTGTGCTTGTCATGTCAATGGCTTCTCCAGCTGACAGAAGCAGGTCCTTCCAGGGTGAACAGGTTTAATTCTAGATTTAAGCTACACGAAGTGCACTCTAAAATTACACAACTAACCTAAATCACATCACTGCTTGTCACAGGAAACTCAGTATAGACCATTCACATCTGAGGGAAGGTTTATGAATCCCTTGGGTGAATTAATCTGACAGCTGCGAAGTTGTTTGCAATTGCAGAAGTTAAAATGCCTTTACACTTCCTTATGTCAGTACAGCCAGCCCAGGGAATGACTAATTCCATCATACATTTTCTCTAGCATATCTCAGTTCAAGTATTTTCCAAAATGCATAATTTTTCCCAATTGTCTTTCAAGGGAGCTCAAGATGGTTAGATCACATTCAGACTGACACCTTTCTCCAGAGAAATCCAGCAGTGGTGTCTAATTTTCTCTTCAAGTCAACAGAAACATAAAGAAAACTCAATTACCTAAATATATCTATAAAATTACCATAATTCACCGTGACGGCAGTCTGGAGAACAAAATGACATTTTTTCAGAGGATGAGTTCAATTCCCTTATTGAGAACAGTGAGAAATTAAATCAGTCTTGATAGTGGAAACTAGAAAAATAAAAACAACTGAGAGGAAAAGGGGCAAAAACTAGTAAAATTGAGAATAAAGGGGAAAAAAATGAAAAGGAAAGTAAGAAGAAAAAGATATTCCTTACATCACTTTCTGATGTTTTTGTTAAGAGTCAAAATTTCATGTCATGCCTTGATGTTAAAAAAAAAATTCTTGGTATTTTTTGTTTCCTCCATCTTTTCCTTGCTTTCCTCCGCAGGTGAAAGGCTCATTGTGCTGGATCTGTGTATAAACTGCCCGATATTTAATTTGTTATCCGATGGCAAATCCTTATTCCCCTGGATCTGAGTTTCTCTTTGCCTCATCTTAAATTCCTTCTGAGTGGTTTGGTCAGCTCCGGTGTCTTCCCACCTCACCACATCGCAGAAACGTTCTTGCAGTAACCTGCCAGTCCCCTCTGCAGTCCTGTGACAGGTCCTGTCCTGCACATCCCGCTCTGGCAGAAACAGCTCTCTCCCCTTACCTCCCCGTGGTTGCAGAGACCTCTGTGGATACTCCTGACTTCCACGACTTTGCATCCGACTCTTCCCCACGGCTCAGCATCTCCTGTTCTCTGGGTTTTTCAGCCCTAATCAGCAAAGAATTGATCGAGGTTATTCACTCTTTGCTGCTTCCTGCCACAACACTTTGGACAGGTGGAAAATGTTTCCCAGTTTTTCTACCTGCTTCCCTGATGTTATCAGTCTGCCTTTAGAATTACAGAATCATTTAGATCCAAAAAGACATTTAAGATCACTGAGTCCAACTGTTAACCTAACCGTGTCAGGTCCAACACTGAGCCATGTCCCTAAACACCTCACCTACAGGTCTTTTAAATACTTCCAGGGATAGTGACTCCACCACTTCCCTGGGCAGTTTGTTCCAATGCTTAACAACCCTTTCGATGAAGAAATTTTTCCTAATATCCAACCTAAACCTCCCCTGGTACAATCTGAGGCCATTTAATTTTGTCCTATCACTTGTTACCTGGGAGAAGAGACTGACCTCCACCTCACTACAACCTCCTTCAGGTAGTTGTAGGCAGGGGTAAGGTCTCCTCCTCAGACTTCTTTTCTTCAGACTAAACACCCACAGTTCCCTCAGCTGCTCCTTGTAAGAGTTGTTATCCAGACCCTTCACCAGCTTTCTCTTCTCTCTTCATTTGCTGCTGATGATTTATTCCAGTCTCCCACAGTGAAACAGATTTGCTGCTCTGAACTCAGCTCTGTTCCTTCTCCCTGTTTTCACTGCTGCTTTTGTCTTCACTTCTGAAAAGTAATTTACCAGGAAAGCTACCCTTCTTCATTTGTCTCTTTTCAGTCTTTTAAATGATTTAGTTCAAAAACAGACAGCTTACAGGAGAGCCAAGAATCATGTGATGACTCTTTTTGCTCTTTTCTACAGTGAAGCCATCTTTTCATGAGTTACTTACGGGGTTGTTCATAATTTACAGTGCTGCTGATCTAGGTACCTGCATCTGCATAAGTCGACATAGCGACTTGAGGAACAGAGTGGAGGGAAAAAGGTAAAATTCCTCTTAGGAAGGGATGGAAACCAGATGTCAAGTGCAATTTTACATGCTCTAGAATAACTGCCTGGCCTTCAGTGTCTAGTCTAGAAGGATGGGGCTTGTGTCTCACCAGCTGATCTGGTGGAGATGTGTTCAGCCTATGGCTGACTGAACTCTGCTCTTCATATCTAGCTCGGACTTGTAGTTCTGTCTTTATCTTTGGACAGATGAATTGTGCCTATAATCTCTGACTTTATCCCCTGGTTATTTCTGACTGCTAGGGAATTCCTGATGGTTTGATTCCTAAATTATTGCATAACTGCTACAGAAACATCTGCTGCCAGGAGAAGGATGATAAAAGCCCTGATGGATCGGCTAATGTTTCCATCAAGACAACACTGATGTCTACTTGTGGATCTAAGTGAAGTGTGATTCTGGGCTTTTAACCACTATTACCTACACAGTTTGGTTGTGGGCATCAAGGAATATGTGCTGATCCAAGAAATGTCACTATTAGTCTTATTAATGTTTTGGCAGTCAGCAAAATAAATCAATTGCTGATTACTATTCCTGCCATGGTAATACTAACACTCACTCCATTTCCCTTTAAGATCTTTACTGACAAACTCAATAAAAGAAGTACCTGTAAGTATCTGTCCCTTTTCCCTGAAGTTAAATTCTCACCTTTCTTGTTATCCTAGTTCAAGGTCAAGTGTTCTTCATCCTCAGGGAAGGGGAGCACCTCAGGCCCTTGCACTGGGGTGGGTACAGAATTGCCCGTGGCACTTCCTCATTGATTCTGAATTCTTCCGAGGTTATTCCTACCGACACTGGTTTTAACAGCCCTCCCTGAATTGTGTGTGAATACAGGACAGGTGAGACCTAAAGTCCCTTAATCCCTACATCTCTTATACTCTGTCTTCCCAAGCCCTTCCCCAGTACCAACAGCTCTTTAGCTCTTCCTTGTGTGAGGTGGGGGTCTCTTAATTATCCTCAGAGGGTTGCTCCTCTGCCCTGCAGACATGCTCAGTCTTCTTCAGGTACCCCCACCCTGTTCAGGGCTCCCCCGCCCCATTTAAGCCCCTTGCCCATCCTCACAAACACATTAGGACTTGTTCAGCAGAAATGTAAAGCAGTGGTCCCCAACCTGCTGCTTCTTTTCTTCACATTCAAACTGTAATTGTGTATTTCATTATCTCTTGTTAAACAACTGTATCATGTATTCATACTTACACATATTTTTTTTTGTCTATATAGAGGAGGAGAGTACTTAAAATCTGAAATATCTCTGTGACATGGGAAATATTATGTATCTACTGCCTGTAGAGAAAAAACCATGATGATGATGATGAGGTACTATGAGGAATTTGGACCCCAAAAAACTTAAATCAACTGTTCAGACACCCCACTACAGTTAAAGTTGTATGCAAACGTTGCCATCTATTTATTGCACATTTTCCTTATTAATGTAAGGTATTACGAGTGTGTTATTACTGACCCATGTTATGGTGCCAACACTAGTATTAATATTTAAACGGAATTGCAGGAGCAGGATCTCATCGTACTTGGCATCAGGTGTGTCCACACAGGTGGAAAGTTTGCCCAGAACTGTTTAGGGTTTAAGTGTATGAGAGCAGACAAACTTTCTGCTCCAGTGGACGGGTACAAGGAGGTCTTCTTGACACCAGCCTCTGTGTGTGCCAGCTCTTCTTCTGGAGCATCTTTCAGGCACCTGTGACATATGGAAACAGGGAACAGAAAGAGTGAATTCAGGGAACACAGTATGTTGCTGATCATGTTTGATGGGAGAGCCCTGCAGCAATTATTAAAAAGGTTTATTCTAAATGGATGACAGATTTTGGATGTCTCTTTCTTCCTGGAGTGCAGTCTAAATCATTTTTAAAGGAGGCGTGAATTTAGAAGCCTTAACCATTTGAAATGCAACATCCTATAAAATGATTCAGACTAATCACATTAATGTTATTTTATTCAAGAAATTAGCTTTTTCTAAAGAAAGGCTTCTTTCAATCTTGTCTTTTCAAGAAATGAAACAAGAAATTAATTGTCTAACTCTTCTCACAGAGGTAAAAATGGATCAGCTTCCAGAAGCAGTCAGTAGAAGATTACGAAGAGTTTCTTTAACTCTGGTTCTCCAGTGTTTTAATTATGAAGAAAAAAGGGTTGCAATGATGCACAGGAAAGTCGAGATCCCTGGGGAGGTCTGAAACAAACACAACATTGCAAAATGTAATTAACCACATTGCCATTAACTAGTTGTTGTGAAGTTTCTGAAGTCAGGCCATGAATTTATGCTGGGAAGACTTACATTGCTTTTCTCTTTAACAAGCAAAATAAAAATAATGAACATTGTACTGGACAATCTCATCCCCCCTTCGCGGTCTGTACTGTCAGTCAGCCAAGTCAGCGGAAACCTGCGCTGTTTCCTGACAGAGACAGGCTTCGAAGATCAGCATAACCACACTGGCACTGAAGAGTTCTTTTGTTTGACCTCCGTTCAGAGACTGTATTTACTTAGTGTTTGGTAGGGGTGAGGTTACATCCCTAGTGGATGTTAAAAGTGCTGAAAATAAATAGTTCATTCTTGGACAACTGTGCTGGACAAGGCTAACCATGCAAGCCTGCCTTTCATCACTGCAGTCCTAGGCTGGTTCATCACAGTAGGCTTTGGATGACCAGACTCTACCTGTTTTTCAATAATGTGACCCTAGTTTCTTAACGTCTGAGGGTTGGACACAATATTCCAGATGTGGCCTCACCAGGGCAGAGTAGAGGGGAAGGAGAACCTCTCTCGACCTATTAACCACCCCTCTTCTAACACACCCCAGGATGCCATTGGCCTTCTTGGCCACGAGGGCACACTGCTGGCTCATGGTCATCCTGCTGCCCACCAGCACCCCCAGGTCCCTTTCCACTACGCTGCAATGAGTACACTGTCAATGAGTAATAACTAGTTCACTTACAGTTATCTCTGCTGATTGCATGTTGTAGAGTACCAATGGAGCAAGAAAATTCTACCACCACTGTGTCAAAATTTTCCTTGTTGGTTTTTCCTGAGAATGCTATGCTGCACTATGTTCTTTTTACAACTTTCCTCATAATCTATTTAATGACTTGGCTTGGAAATGTCACCATCATCACCACAATAATCACAGATCAACAGCTCCACAAGCCTATGTACTTCTTGCTGGGAAATTTAGCCTTCATAGACCTCAGTGAATCCTCAGTGACAACGGCCAAGATGCTGTGGGACCTCTTGTCTGAAGTCACGACCATTAGTTTTTGCGGATGCATTACACAGATGTTTTTCTTCCACTTCACGGGAGGTTCTGTGTCCATTCTCCTCACAGTAATGGCTCTGGATCGGTACGTGGCTCTCCATAAACATTTGCAGTATCTAAACATCATGAGTCACAATGCTCTCCTTGGGCTGGTGGTAGGAACAGGGGTAGCAGGGTTTGTTCACTCTACTGTGCAGGTAGCACTGGTTATTCAGTTGCTGTTCCGTGGAACAGATAACAGCTAACCCAAACTGTCCATAGGGTTGTCCCTTCCCATGTGACACCAAGCTCTGCAATAAAACAAGCAGGAGATTTTCAACAACAGCCATTGCTTTCAACGTAGTTGAGCTTTGGGCTGCTCATGGCAAGAGACTGCTTTTGCATCAGTTGCTTTCTCTTCTGTTTTCCTTCAGTGATTAAACTGTGCCTATCCCAATCCAAAAGTTTTTCCTCATTTTTGCCCTCCCAAATCACAACACCATACAAGCTGCTACAAAAAAAAACAACTCTATCTCAACCAGACTCAGTGCAAGGGGGAGGACAGTGGGAGAGATCACTTAAATTTGTGTGTGGATTTTAGCTCTAGGTTCAAACATTTAAGATGCTATTCAATTGCATATGCATAAATGTTTTAATCTCTTTAAGGTACCCTTGGAACATCAGCGTAGTCCAACTGGCCCTGGCTGATGTGGCAGAAGACCTGTGGATCTCCTCTTGTTCAGAGAGACTCAGAATGGGGGCCAGAAAGGGCACTCATCAGGGTCTGAAATGTCAGTATGAGGGAGATGTTGCCTTGCCTTGGCTTGGCACGTCATTTTAGGCACTGTAGATTGTCTTTCCTGATCTTCAGCAGACTTGGCAGATAGAAGTGAGTCTGTAGCAGACTTTGTATCAATTCAGCAGATGCTGTGTGGCTGTCTTGGACATCTTGATGCCTCTGAAATGACAGTGAGATATCTAAGCTTGCACAACTGGATCCTCTTTAATTTCTGTGCTTAAAGGTAGATTTTTATATATGAATTACTGTCTAACTTGTCATTTAATCAGATGATATCTAGCAAATAACAGCTGCGGTCTACTGAGATCGTCATAATTCTAGATCACATAACCTCTGAGGAGAGGTTGAAGGACTTATGTTCACTAACAAAGAAAAGAGAGACCTAACAGGAGCCTTCAACCTCCTGAAGAAGTGCCACAGAGATGATGGAATCAAACTCTCCTTGCTAGTGGTAGAGAGTCTGATAGGGGACAACAGGCATGGGCTGTGGCTTGGGAAATTCAGCCTGAACATTAGTAAAATCTTCTTCAGTAGCAGAGTAGTATGGTACTGGAAAAGGTTGTCAAGGATGTTTTCAAATATCCTTCAATGGAGTTTCCAAGACTCATCTAACCCGCCCATGGCTGAGCTAATCTAACGTCCACGGTCTGTCGTCCTGCGAGGGGACGATTTGGGTAAGAGACCTCCAGAGACACTGTCTCTGTACTTCTGTGGTTCTGCGGAGCTGCAGCCTGGATTTCAAAGCCACTATGGTTTAATATGTCTGTGTCCAAACTAGTCTTTCTGTATTTTGTTTCTGAATCAAGAAACAGAAACAGGCACTTTTGGGAAGAGATTTCTCCAGGCATTACCTCAGGATGCTTACGCTAGAAATACTTGTGTCCTTACATTGATTTTTGAAGGGAGTCTCTATGACTAGTGGAGTTATCTACAATCTGGACTTTCAAAAGTAGATAAATTGAATACTGAACCATAGGTCCTCGATGATTCAGTGATGATTCTTGACTTAGTGATATATTTGTGAACACTGTTCTTTCTCAGTAACACAGCAGTACTTTATCTTCTTTAATGAACTAGATTTCCACTGTAATTTATGCTTTTCAATATTCTCAAGTTCTGCCTCTTGCAGAGCTCATTGTTTGTACATATTTTTGAACATTCTTTTCTAATACAAAAGAGAAACAACTATAATTTTACAACAAAAAAATGGGAAATCAAATCCAGTGATTGCACTGAGTGGCACTCATTGGCTTGATTCATTTGCCAGCTCATAAGCCTTCAGCCTGAGACTTCAACCACTAAACAGGGAGGGATGCGGATCTCCTTTAAGTGTTGTCTCACGCCTGGACATCTCACAGATTTTGTGACTCAAGTGGCACTAAATGCCTGCCTTAAAGCTGCTGAAGGAAAACCTAGTCATGTCCTCGACTATAACAAAACTCTAGGGAGTTAACTCACAAGTAGACATCTTAATGAGTCCTTATTGCCTCGTATACTGTCACCCTGGTTAAGATGGCACAGAGAGCACGATATATAATCACCTAAAATTTCTTGGTGGGTCTAGTTGATGTGGTGGACCCTAAAGAAAATAAAAGCCCTTTTTTTTTGGTGGAAATGCACAAGTATACTACTTATGTTTACTCTCTAAAGAACAAAATCTATACATTTTCCAGAGTTAGATTTTACTGGAATATAAATTAGAAGAACTGACTTTTAGAGTAAAGGTGCTTCAGAGTGGTTACTTAAGGTAGGAAAGCAATGAAAATATCTTTTACAAAAAATAATTTCTGTCCTTCTTTTTTGTACTTCTTGGATACAGGATTCATGTCAGTAAACCTAGTGAGTGTTACAGCTATGTCTCCATGATAGCTGTCTCATAGAAACTCATCTCAGGAATCTGAGAGTATCTCAGGGAGCTGGAGGCTTCCAGATCTCTTTTGTGACCCTAAACCCCTCAGGTTCATTAACCTCTAAACCATAAGCATATCCTCTCATAGCACGGATGTTTACTTTAAGAAAACTGTTGTCTTGTAGAATCATAGAATCATAGGATGCCTTGGGTTGGAAGGGACTCATAATGGTCATCTGGTCCAACCCCCCTGCAGGGAGACGGGACATCTTTTACTGGGTCAGGTTGCTCAGAGCACCATCCAGCCTCACCTTGGATGGATCCAGGGATGGAGCCTCCAGCACCTCTCTGGGCAACCTGTGCCAGGGTTTCACCACTCTCCTTTTAAACAACTTTTTTCTAACATGTACTCTAAACCTACCCTGCTCTAGTTTAAAACCAGTGCCCCTCGTCCTGTCACCACACATCCTTGTGAACAGTCCCTCCCCAGCTCTCCTGTAGCCCTTCAGGTACTGGGAGGCTGCTATAAGGCTCCAGCCTGTCCTCGCAGGAGAGGTGCTCCAGCCCCCTGATCATCTTTGTGACCTCCTCTGGACCCGCTCCAACAAGTCCACGTCCTTCTTGTGTTGAGGGCTCCACAGCTGGACGCAGCACTGCAGGTGAGGTCTCACCAGAGCAGAGTACAGGGGCAGGATCACCTCTCTCGATTTCCTGATGCAGGTCTCGTTTCCTCTCATGCAGACCAGGTTGCAACTCTCCTTCGGGGCTGCAAGCGCATGTTGGTGGCTCATGTCCACCTTTTTGTCCCCCAAGTCCTGTCTGCGGGGCTGCTCTCCAGCACAACATCCCCAGCTTGTACTGACCATGAGCATTACCCCGAACCACGTGCAGGACCCTGCCATTACCCTTGGTGAACTTCATGAAGTTCACATGGGCCACTCCTCCAGCTGGTCCAGGTCCCTCTGGAGGACATCGCGTCCCTCTGGCATATCGACTGCATCACTCAGCTTGGTGCCATCTGCAAACTTCTTCCATGGTGGTTCATCTGATACAGGCAATCTCAGTCTAAAGTAGTGCAACATTCGAATTACGAACAAACAAGTAGGACAGATACTGTCTGTCAAATTAAGTTAATTGCTTCTTTAGAATATAACTCTACAGTGTAAACAAAAACTTAGTAGATAAAGAGTTGCAATATACTCATGAGAATAACAAGAATCCTTGGTACCTTGATAAAGTCATCCAAATGTGGAAGTATTACTCAATATATGAAGGAAAGTTTTCAGGTGGCTCTTAATGGCACAAGTTACCGGCATAGCATTATTGGGAAACACTGTCATCACACACTACCAAAATCTTACTGCAGAAAAAATAAAAATAAAACAATGTATATGACTTAAATAAATCAGAAAGAACAAACACCTCACAGGCAATGGAGAAAGCATAGTTTTACACCTGTGAATAATCTCTTACGATGTTGGACTCCTCCATTAAGGTACGAATACTATATTCCAGATGAGCAAAAGTAGGTTGTACAGGCAACTTAGAGTTGTGCTGATAAGAATTAAGTGCCCTGAAGAAGAATTTTCTGTAGCATAGTTTCATTGTTATCTAACAAGGATGTAAGGTAACAGGTTTTCAAGAAGGAGAAGTCACTAAGCACTTGACATGGTAACAAGGAAAAGAAAAAATCCAGCAGGATCCATTTGCTCCTGGAAATCTCAAATATGGTATTTCAGGCAAAGATTCAGCACATCTTATTTAGTATTTACAAGATGCAGCCTGCCTTAGACTCCACAGACTATAGTAATGGGAACTATAAAAGTTGAACTTCCTCTGACTTCATTCTCCAGAAAGGCTTTCTCATCTGCAAGTGTCTTTTCTGGAAGTTCGGGCATTTCAGTAATGATGTTACAGTAATTACAAAGAAAGAGGCTGACCATTCAGCAGGGAGTTAAGCTGTTCCTGTTTCTCCTAAGAGCAGAACCCTAGAAGCAAGCCTCCTGATGGCCTTTTTCATTTCACTGTTTCTCAGGGTGTAGACCATGGGATTCAACACCGGAACAAGCTCAGTGAAGAACACGGAGGCCGCTTTGTCCAGTTTAAATGTCTTGAAGGGCCAAGCATAGATGAATATTCCTGGAATGAATGTTATGCTTATTGCCATTATCTGAGCTGTGCAGGTAGACAAAGCTTTGTGCTTTCCTTGAGTGACTTGCTTCCTGATCTTGACTAAAATGACTGTGTATGAAATGAGCAGCAAGACAAAAATGACTGTGAGGAGCAGCCCACCATTGGAGACCATCAGCAGCTCCGCCAGGTAGGTGTCAGTGCAGGCCACTTCCAGTACTTGTGGGACATCACAGTGGAAATTGTCCAGGGTGTTAGGACCACAGTAAGGTAAAGGGAGAAGCAGAGAAATCTGTGCTGCAGAGTGAATGAATCCACCTGCCCAAGACCCTGCCACCAGACCTAAACACACCTCACGGTTCATTATTGTCAGGTACTGCAAGGGCTGTTGGATGGCCAAATAGCGGTCAGCTGCCATCACTGCAAGAATGAAGATATGAGCACCACCAATAAAGTGGAAGAAAAATATGTGGAAGATGCACTCCTTGAATGGAACAGTTGTATTCTGGGAGAGGAGACCTGACAATAAGATGGGAGTATTTAATGATGCTGAGGTGACATCTATGAATGCTAAGTTGGCCAGGAAGAAGTACATGGGTGTGTGCAAGTGGCAGTCAGTGGTAACGGTAGTGAGGATGGTGATGTTTCCCAAGCAGGTCATCAGGTAGAAAATTAAGAAGACCATGAAGAGGAATTGCTGAATCTTAGGACTCTGGTTGAAACCCACGAGGACAAATTCTTTCACAGGACTGGTTACGTTCTGTGACTCCATTCATGACGTCTAAGCATGCCTGTGAGAGAAACAATGTAGAAGGGAGACTGAAGAAAGTGAGGTACTCAACAGCACGAGAGATGATCTTTCCCCTCCTCTGGCTCAGAAACCTCTGTCTTGGAAACCTCCTTATATCCCTGCATTTTACAGTGGAAATTTCTCCAGTGGAGGTAGTTCCAGTGTTGGGAACTGTTTTCTTTGATCTTCAGTTTTGCTCATTTGCATCTATAGCCTTAAAATCCAGTGTAAGTTTACAACTAATTGCTAGCTTAACAAACTTCTGTTTCCCCAGTAATGCAGGCTTTGCCCCTTCCTCACTGCAACAGAACTTATCTCTAAGATCAAATTTTTCCATTCACACATCAAGAGCCCTTATTCCACATAGGACTACTCTGCAGTTTCAGAGTTGCCTGATTCCTCCACGGAGAACTACGAAGAGAAAACAATTTTTTTTAAAAAAGCCAATAATTCTGTCTATGCATCAAAGAGTTGTGGTCAATGGAGTTAAATCCAGCTGGCAACGGGTCACGAGCGGTGTCCCTCAGGGCTCGGTGCTGGGGCCACTCCTGTTTAACATCTTCATCAATGGTCTAGATGGGGGGATTGAGTGCACCCTCAGCAAGTTTGCAGATGACACCGAGCTGGGAGGGAGTGTCGATCTGCTGGAGGGTAGAAAGGCTCTGCAGAGGGACCTGGACAGACTGGATCAATGGGCCCAGGCCAACTGCAGGTATTTCAATAGAGTCCATTGTAGGGTCCTGCATTTTGGTCACGGCAACCCCCTGCAAGGCGACAGGCTTGGGGACGGGTGGCTGGAAGGCTGTCTGGGGAAAAGGACCTGGGCGTTCTGATCGACAGGCGGCTGAGTGTGAGCCAGCGTGTGCCCAGGTGGCCAAGAAAGCCAACGGCGTCCTGGCTTGTGTTAGAAATTGTGTGACCAGCAGGAGTAGGGAGGTGATTGTCCCCCTGTGCTCAGCACTGGTGAGGCCACACCTTGAGTGTTGTGTTCAGTTTTGGGCACCTCAGTGTAAGAGGGATATCGAGGTGTTGGAGTGAGTGCAGAAGAGGGCAACAAAGCTGGTGAAGGGCCTGGAGAATAGACCTTATGAGGAGCGATTGAGGGAGCTGGGACTGTTCAGTTTGAGGAAGAGGAGGCTGAGGAGGGACCTCGTCATGCTCTACAATTACTTGAAAGGACATTGTAGAGAGGTTGGTGCTGGTCTCTTCTCACAGGTCATTAGGGACAGAACCAGGGGGAATGGGTTCAAGTTGCAACAGGGCAAGTTTAGGCTGGACATTAGGAAGAAATTCTTCACAGAAAGGGTGGTCAGACAACTGGAACCGTCTGCCCAGGTAGGGGGTTGAGTCGCCATCCCTGGGTGTGTTTAAGTGTCGCTTGGATGTGGTGTTGGGTGATATGGTTTAGGGGTGAACTTGTAGTGTAGGGTTAATGGTTGGACTCGATGATCCCAAGGGTCTTTTCCAGCGTGAACTGTTCTATGATTCTATGATCAAAGTAGGTGCTAGGAATAAAGTTACAATGAAATCTCTGGGAACTTAATTGAGTCCGAACAGAAATGGTTTTGCTATGGCCATAAAGGGATTCCTGCTCTGTCAATCTATAAGAAAATAAATACTTTATTTTATGGAGTGGTAGTGCTTACTGTGCTACTCCCGTGTTAGCCAAAGGCAAACAGAACATACTGCACAATCTTTCTTCACAGATATATCTGTTTCAGAGCAGAAATAATCTGAGAAGAAAAAACCCCAAAAAACAAACCAACCAAAAATGAGAAGAACATTTCAGCAGGCAAAAGAATGTCCAGTTTCCTGATTTTCTCTCCCATACTGGGACACAAGTAATCTGAAGAATGAGAAAAGACAAACTGTTAGGAGGCCCACTGGGCTTTTCATCACATCCTGCGGGGAAGTGTGCCCTCGACTTCACACTGAGAGAGGACCTGGAATTTGCATTCTGCAGTTCACTTCATTTATACAGACACAGGCACTTCATTCCACTTACCTCAGATGCCTGAATTAGGATTCAGTCATCCTCTGAGTGTGCCTAGTTGTTGTTGTCGATTCTAAGCAGACCTTGACCATTAGCTCGATTAAAAAATGGGTCTGCCTTTCTAACAGCAAATGTTCAAAGTAATTTCGGATGTTCTAAAATACCCAAGACATTCACACTGGATTTGCAGCTGTCATGCACGATTTATGGGTGACACATCCCTTTGAGTTGTGGCAGATGGAATTCAGGTGGTATGCTCTGGGCATGTCCGCTTAGGAACCTGGATCCCACCTGCAATGTCTTTTAGATACGTGTGTTGTACTCCAGCTCTCTTAGCCTCAACACTCAGCATCCTAAATCTCTGCACATCAATTAGTTGTACAGTCCTGTTGAAGAAAGAGTTGAGAAAATGGCAGCTACTGAATGTGATCAGTTTCTCCTGGTCTTGATGCCTACTATAGGATGAGAAGTATGCTCTGGGAGTGCTTGTTTCTCACCACTGACTGTAATGAAGCCCAGAAGGCTACCTTATATCTGGATTCCTATCCTGTAGGCATCTGAAGATATGTGACCAGTATTCTATCCCCTGACCCTACAGAGAGGCACTTTGGGCACCCTTTAGGTGCCCAGCATTCACTGAAGTATGAGAAAGACTTCTACTCTGTCCTGTCTGCTCCAGTTCACCCTGTTCCCCCCCATGTCTGTGAGGACTCCATGTCACATCTCAGAACTTTCTTTTTCACACCAGACTCTCTTCTCTCCACTTTCTTTGGCCTTCAGTCTAACTCCAGGGAATTTGCACTCTAGTCCCTATTTCTCCCTTTCTTAAATTCAGTGACTCAGCATACCAGACCTGTTGTATACTTCATTTACCAAGTCTGTTTCCAACCCACCAGAAAGTAGAATTTCCTTGTGCCCACTCCGTTTTCTCTGTGTGTCCCAATTACCTGCCCCAAGAATGTGAAAACTTTGTTTCTCCCATCTGAAAATGTGGGGCGTTGCTCTGGGCATCCCTTATGGTCTTCCCACATTTTCCCAAAATCCCTCTGAACACCTCTTGGCCTCATAAAATGTTTCTCTCATTTTTGCCTCAGTTCCTATCTGTACTGGTGATACGACAGATCCTCTTATGCTATGGAAAATAAGCCTTGCTTTCTGGCCCTTGCCTTCCTTGTAGGGGCTGAAGTTAACAGAGTGGTTTGACGGAGTTGGTCTGAATGTCTGGCATGGACAAAGGCTGGATTTGGAACATATCCTCTCTTGGTATGTGTCCCCTCACCTGGAGAGTCAGATTATCAATTCAGAGAGAAACCACAATAAAGAACAAATCAGGGATTGCCAGAGAATTTGGGCTTGTGTCATGGTTGTGTCATTAAAAAATTTAATCTACTTCTTCCTTAACCTAACTGGATTTTCATTTGAAACAATAAACTTCTGCTTGCAGATGCTGTGATGCACAGATGCAACACATGTTTAATTTGCTGGTCATGGCTCGTCTGCTCTGTTCCCTGAAATTGGGTATGTCAGGGAGCAGGAATAGTTGCCTGCTCCACAGGAGCAGGCAAGCCAGGGGCTGACAGGGACAGCGAGGCAGACAGGAGCAGACACCTGATCAGCAAAGGCAGCAGTCCCTCAGCACACACAAAAAAAGAGCAGAGCAGGACCACCAGCAGTGACCAGTCAGCCAACAGCCCAGTGCCTGCCAGAGGGAAAGGGGTGCAGGGAATGTGGCACCACCAAGCACAATGGGTAAGTGGACTGAGTGAACAATAAGCTGCATGAGGCAAAGTTTTACACTCACACACACATCCAAACACACAATTAGCTGAGATTTGTGAAAATTACCACTGCAGTGAGCCAGCATACTCACCCCCAGGCAAAGATGATGCTCTCCAGCTAGTCTCAGGACTGGGTTCTTCAGTGGCAGGCTGGCACCAACACGTGACGGCTTCCCTCAGCCGCCCTGCATCTGCAGGTGGTGTTATCCTCCTGTATATGCTGCAGCAGATGTCAGCACAGGCTACCAATCAGAACGTCCACAGTGACATCACTCCGGCAGCTTCAGGCATCGTTCTGTTGCCACTTGTTGATCCAAAGTCGTTCATATCTTGTTTGCCATAGCTCACTACTGGCTTTTTCACAGATCAAGGCTGCAAAACACTCCCATGTCAGCTAGACAAGTCTGTAGCAGTGAAGAAGACTGAAATTTAGGCCATGAACTCAAGTGCTCAAGGTGAAGTAAAAACCAGCAAGATACCTGGCCAGGCACAGCGTTCCTACAGCATAGCTACGGCGAGAAACAGGAAGAGGACTTACGTTTAAACCTTAAGTCCTGAACCAACTGGCAGAACGGAGCTTCCAGATGAGGCTTCCCACAGCTTTCTAGTAACTTGCGTGTTTCACAGCAGATTAGTACAAAGTTAATCAACCACATCATATTAGAGACAGAAGAGAGGGATTACAAAGAAGGGTGTTACAGGCAGGTCAGGGCACTCAAAGACTGCTGCTGCACTTGTTGTCCCCTCAAGTCCAAGAAAGTCATTGTGAGTGAATCAGGGGCATTGTCTGAGGAGTTACTGACATCTAGAAAGACCAAGCTGCCTGAGAGAAAATACATGGGTTGGTAATGACCGTGCCAGCAACAGTGAAGTTCCTTAGACAAGTTATGACATAAACTATGCTGAAAAACATGGAGAGAAAATACTGAACCAAGAGTTGTCTTTTTCTGACATTTTCTGAGGACCACACTCTGCCAGATGTTAATCTCAGATTGTTTTTTTCTGAAGCAGCTATGAGGTTTACTAACAGGATCAAGGAAGAAAGAAAGCCAGAACAGTATTGTTTGGGAGATATAGGAGTTGTGTCATGAGGGAATGAATGAGTTAAAAAGTTCATAGTTTATTCCACAGAAGGTAATCCCACAAAGACGACAGGCTCAGCAAACGTCCTGTGCTAAACTCCATGAGCCTGAATACTTTGTGACTCCCTGCAATCCTATGAGCTACGTGCCAGGATCATATCAGTAGGCAATAGATAAAACTCAGCTAATCAATGCGTCTTTGGCCCATTAATTGTGCATGTGCACTTTAGTAAGAATAACCTATTTCTTGAGTCACAGCTACAGAATCAGGAAATTACAAAATCACAAAAATTTCCAGTGTCTTTAAAACAAGTTGCTCATGAATCTACACCACTGAGTATCTTTTAGTACGTCTGTGATTATCCCACAGCCTCTCTGGACAGACATTGGAATGTCTGTCGACTGCTGGTAAAAGAAATGTGTTTTTTTTTTAATTAGTTAGGTTTTGTAAAAGAGCAACTTGTGTCTTACACTCCTCATTCTAATGCTGTGCATCTTTGAGAAAATTCTGTATCATTCTGTCATTCTGTATCATTAAGGCTTTCAGTACTGTCCCTCATAACATCCTCATAGGTAAACTCAAGAAATGTGGGACAGATGATTGGACCATGAGGTGGATTGTGAACTGGCTCAACCACAGAGTTCAGAGGGTTGTGATCAGAGGCACAGAGTCAAGTTGGAGGCCTGTGGCTAGTGGTGTTCCCCAGGGATCAGTGCTGGGTCCAGTTTTGGTCAGTATCTTCATCAACGACTTGGATGAGGGGACAGAGGGCACCCTCAGCAAGTTCACTGATGATACAAAACTGGGAGGGGTGGCTGACACCCAGGCAGGCTGTGCTGCCATCCAACGAGATCTGGCCAGGCTGGAGAGCTGGGCAAAGGGGAACTTCATGAGGTTCAATAAGGACAAGTGCAGAGTCCTGCATCCGGGAAGGAATAACCCCAGGCACCAGGACAGGTCAGGGGAAGTCCTGCTGGAAAGCAGCCCCATGGAGAAAGATCTTGGAGTCCCCGTGGACAGTGAGTTGTCCCTGGGACAGCAATGTGCCCTTGTGGCCAAGAGGGCCAATGGGATCCTGGGGGGCATTAAGAAAAGTGTGTCCAGCAGGTCTAGGGAGGTTCTTCTCCCCCTCTGCTCTGCCCTGGTGAGACCACACCTGGAATCGTGTGTCCAGTTTTGAGCTCCTCAATTCAAGAGAGACAGGGACCTCGTGTAGAGAGTCCAAGGGAGAGCTATGAGAGTGATCAAGGGACTTGAACATCTCTCCTGTGAAGAGAGACTGAGAGAGCTGGGGCTGTTCAGCCTTGAAAGGAGATGGCTGAGAGGGGACCTTATTAACATATGGAAATATCTGAGGGCTGGGGGTCAAGAGGAAGGAGACAATCTCTTCTCGGTTGTGCCCAGTAGTAGAACAAGAAATAATGGATGTAAGCTGGAACATAGGAAACTCCACCTCGACGTAAGGAGGAACTTCTTCCCTGTGAGGGTGCCGGGGCCCTGGCCCAGGCTGCCCAGAGAGGGTGTGGAGTCTCCTTCTCTGGAGACTTTCAAACCCGCCTGGACACGTTCCTGTGTGGCTGCCCTGGGTGACCCTGCGCTGGCAGGGGGGTTGGACTCAATGATCTTTCGAGGTCTCTTCCAACCCCAAACATTCTATGATTCTTCTCCACACCCTTCTATTAGGTAGAGGAAGACAGCAATAAGCTCTCCTCATAGCCTTCTCCTCTTACGGATGAACAAAATAGTTAATCTTAGCATGTCTTCTGCTGGACTGCTTACAATAACTCTATATTTTTCTTGTACAGGAAGGCCAAAAATGGGGAAATTACTCCAATGGGCTCTCACAAGAAGAGAAGGATCTGTTTCCTAGAGTACCCTAGAGGTGCTGACTGCTATCAGTATTACTGCTCAGAATGCCATTGGCCTTAGTTGCTGCACGGACACACTGTAGGCACATGCCTGACTCCTGCACCAGGACACACGGACCTTTTCCTGCAAAGCCGGACCCTGTCTATTTGCAGGCCCTGCCTCTCCCGCCAGCCTTGTTACACAGTGTTATTGTATTCCAGACTTCTATCCCGAACTTTGTGTCTGAATTTTTGAAACTGGAAAAGATTTTAATCAGTAGTTGTCCTCAGGGAGGGGCAATCTCTGAGGGAAGAGATAATGAACTGCCACTGTCAGTCAAGCTCTGTTTCACTTGTCTCTGGAACCATCGCGAACAGCCAGGTGTATGTGGGTACGGGAATCGCACACCAAAAATTTTACACAGAGAAGCACTTGGTGTTCCTGGTCATACATGTGTGAAGTAGGAGCCAGAAGCCAGAGGGATACACGTTTGGTGTGGGTAGGGTGGGAGACGAACTGAAAGGACAACAGCCTGTTGATAACCCACACGACAGCATGTACAGCCTGGGAAAGGAGCACGTCCCATGAGCTACTCGTGCATGGACACTTGTCAATGGATTGAAGAGCATCTATACGCCTTATTGGGTCAGGCACATTATGAACAGGGTCATCCTGCCTGCTAAAGCAGCAGAAAACCAGTAACCCCAGAGTGGCAGAAAGAAACTGCTGTGTGTAAACAGAAAATAGTTGTGCATACCACTGCAAACTCCTGTGCTCCACGACCTCACCAGCATTATCTTGACGGGTTGAACATAATCCATGGCAAAATACAGAAAGCTGAGACCAGGTGGTGGCTGGGGAGAGATAGTCAAGTACACTTCCCTGCCTGGAGACTGTTTTGTCTGTGATGGTAAATTCAGGGAAGACATGAACAACATCATGATCTGTCATAGAATCATAAAATCATAGAATGGTTCAAGTTGGAAGGGACCTTAAAAATCATCTAGTTCCACCCCCTCTGCCATGTGCAGGGACACCTCCCACCAGATCAGGTTGCTCAGAGCTCTGCCCAGCCTGGTCTTGGATGCTTCCAGGGAGGGAGTTTCCACAGCTTCTCTGGGCAACCTGGTCCAGTGTCTCACCACCCTTATGGTAAACAATTTCTTGCTAACATCTGATATGAATCTACCTCCTTTCACTTGGAAACCGTTACCCCTTGTCCTATGACTAAACTTACTGATCAGGAGTCCCTCCCCAGCTTTCCTGTAGCCCCTTCAGGCACTGAGAGGCCACTATAAGGTCTGCCCAGAGCCTTCTCTTCTCAGGCTGAACAGCTCCAACTCTCTCTTTACAGTCACTGCAAAGAAGGACCGTTAGTGTGTTTAGTTAATCAGGTGTGGTTTAGATCTTATTTCTGTGACATGAATCAGTCAAGTGATGTCCTGGAAGTTCTTTTTCTCTCTTCTGCCTACGAGGAGATTTTAACTCAGATGCGGGTAGTTGCATTTGATCAAATCGGTGCCATCTTGGAGGACGGAGATTAGGTCTCTCTGGAGCTTTCTTTTCTCCAGAGTGGACAACCCCAACTCTCTGAGCCTGTCCTCATAGGGGAGGTGCTCCAACTCCCTTACCATCTGGACCTGATTCAACAGATCTCTGTCTTTCTTATGCTGGAGGCCCCAGAAATGGACACAGCACTGCAGGTGGGGTCTTATGAGAGCACAGTGGAAGGACAGAATCACCTCCCTTGATCTTCTGGCCATGCTTTTTTTTTGATGCAGTGCAGGACAGGCTTTTTAGCCTGTGAGCACACATTGCTGGCTCATATTTAGTTTTTCAACCATCAACACCCACTGCAGGGCTGCTCTCAATCCACTCATCTCCCAGCCTGTTTTTTTTTCTTGAAATTGCCCCGACTCAAGTGCAGGACCTTGCACTTTGCCTTGTTGAACTTCATGAGGTTCACATTGGCCCACCTCTCCAGCCTGTCAAGGTCCTTCTGGATGCCATCCCTTCCCTTCAGAGTATCAACCACAACCCTCAGCTTACTACATCTTTAAACTTGCTGAGGGTGTACTCGATCCTACTGTCCATGTCCCCAGTAAGATGTTAACATTGGTCTCAATATGGATCCCTGAGGGACAGCACTTGTCCCTGGTCTCCACCTGGACTTTAACCTGTTGACCACAACTCTTTGAATGTGACCATCAGCCAGGACCTTATCCACCAAGTGATCCTTCCATCAAATCCATGTCTTCATTTTTGAGACCAGTATGCTGTGAGGGACAGTGTCAAATGCTCTGCACAAGTGTAGCTTGATGACGTCAGTCACCCTTCCTTTACCCACCAATACTGTGACCCTGTTGTTGAAGGCCACCAAATTTGTCAGGTACAGTTGGCCCCTAGTGACGCCATGTTGGGAGTATAGAGGATGAAAAGGAGATACTAGAAGCATATGAGGGGGGTTGAGCTGCTTCAGAAGTCAGCATGGATTTACCAAGGGGAAATCGTGCTTAACTGACCTGACAGCCTTCTGCAGTGGGGTGACTGTCCTGGTGGATGAGGGGACACTTCAGTAAGGCTTTTCAAACTCTGTCCTGTCACATTCTAATAGATAAGGTGACGGTACAGACGAGCTAACTGGACACTGGGGTGGAATGAAAACTCACTGAACTGCTGTGATCAGAGGATTGTGATCAGAGGCCCAAAGTCCAGCTGCAGGCCAGTTGTTAGCGCAGTGCTCCAAGAGTCAGTCTTAGGCACAGCACTGTTATTTAACCTGTCCATGAATGACCTGGGTGATAGGACAGAGTGCGACCTCACCAGGTTTCCTCATGATACAAAGTTGGGAGGGGTGTTGGTAGACCGGATGGTAATGCTGTCATTCAGGAAGACCTCAAGAGGCTGGAGAAATGCACGGAGGAATCTCATGAAGGCCAGCAAAGGGCAATACCAAGTCCTGCAAGTGGAATAACCCCATGCCCCAGTACAGACTGGGATCAACTGGCTTCAGAGAAGGATTTTGGGGGTCTTTGTGGCTTAGCAGGTTTCACCAGATCCAGTTGTCCAGGATTCTGTCTAGTCATGTTTTGAATAACTTGCAAGAGGAGACACTACAACCTCTGTGGAAATCTTGTTCCATTACTTGGGCACCCCCAGAGTAAACCAGTTCTTCTGTACACGTGAAATTTTACAGGTTCTGGTTTGTGCCCATTGCTTCTTGTCCTGTCACTGGGCACCACTAACCACCTCCCTAGGCAACCTGTGCCAGTGCCTCACCATCCTTATCGTAAAGAACTTCCTCACGTCTAACCTAAATCTGTGCTCTCTACTTTAAAACCATTGCCCCTCACCCTATTGCTCATTTTTGTGGCCCTCCTCTGGACCCACTCCAACAGGTCCACATGCTTCTTGTGTTGGCCATGTCCTTCTTGTGTTGGGGGCTCCACAGCTGGATGCAGCACTCCGGGTGAGGTGTCACCAGAGCAGAGGGGCAGAATCACCTCTCTCGATCTGCTGGCCATGCTGCTTCTGATGCAGCCCAGGATGCTTTTGCCCTTCTGAGCTGCGAGCACACGTTGATGGCTTTTTGTCCAACAGTACCCTCAAGTCCTTTTCTGCAGGGCTGCTCTCTATCACATCATCCCTCAGCCTGTATGGATAATGAAGATTGCGCTGACCCAGGTCTTGCACTTGGCCTCGCTGAACCTCACGGGGTTCGCATGAGCCCACTTGTTCAGCTTTTGGCCTGTTGCTCTGGCCATTAGCTGTTAATTAAGGTCCATAAAACTCACAGCAGTCATTGCTTTACTGATACATCAGCCTTTTATTCCCTAATGCAGAACACCTCCAGGAACAACTCTCACTTTGTGTAATACTTGTTTAGTGGCTATGAGGTCTTTTACGTTTTGGTCTTAGTTCTTCCTTGTATTTGCTCTACGTTATTCACAGCAAGCATTTTGAAGTTAAGTATCTTACCTTCAGCAGTTCTGCCATCCGGTGCCTCCGACGTGGATCATGAGAAGAATTTCCTTTGCCTTCTTTCATTAGGGACAGCGTTGGGCTGATGACTCCTGCAGTCAGCTTACACTGCAGATTTTAAACTGTATTTTAAATACAGGTGCTGTCCTGCTACATTATGAATTATCTGAGGCATTAGCATGTGATAGATGCCATAGAATATCAGGCATGTTTTCACCAAAGCATCCTAAATG
>CM036639.1:7505172-7701535 GCA_020746105.1 Trogon surrucura
CAGCACCAGTTTGTCTTGCTGCCACCTTCCCTCTCCGAGCAAAACTCAATCGTTTGCTCTTCAAGGGGGCTGGATTCAAAGAACAGGCAGAACGCGTTGCGTCCGTTCCATCGAGGATATCTCGGGCGTCTTAGCCCAGAGCCGTACGGTTAAAGGTTCTGTGGTGTGGGCGTCATGGATGGATGCAGAGCAGCACCAATTCGTCTTGCTGCCACCTTCCCTCTTGGAGTAAAACTCAATCGTTAGCTGTTGCGGGGGCTCGGCTCCAAAATCAGGCAGCTCGCATTGAGTCCGTTCCGTCGAGGATATCTCGAGCGTGTGAGCCCCGAGCCCTGCGGTTCAAGGTTCTGTGGCGAGGGCATCATGGGTAGATGCAGAGCAGCACCAGTTTCTCTTGCTGCCACCTTCCCGCTTGGAGCAAAACTCAATCGTTCGCACTTCCGGGCGCTGGCCCCCAAAATCATGCAGCTCGCGTTGCGTCCGCTCCGTCGAGGATATCTCGGGCGTGTGAGCCCCGAGTCCTGCGTTTCGAAGTTCTGTGGTGAGGGTGTCATGGGTGGATGCAGTGCAGCACCAGTTTGTCTGGCTGACACCTTCCCTCTTGGAGCAAAACTCAATCGTTTGCTCTTCCAGGGACTCGGATCCAAAATAAGGCAGCTCGCGTTGCATCTGTTCCGTCAAGGATATCTCGGGCACCTGAATACCGAGCCCTGCAGTTCAAGATTCTGTGGCGAGGGAGTCATGGGTGGATCCAGAGCAGCACCAGTTTGTCTTGCTGCCACCTTCCCTCTCCGAGCAAAACTCAATCGTTCGCTCTTCCGGGGGCTCGGCTCCAAAATCAGGCAGCTCGCGTTGAGTCCGTTCCGTCGAGGATATCTCGGGCACCTTAGCCCTGAGCCCTGTGGTTCAAGGTTCTGTGGCGAGGGCGTCATGGGTGGATGCAGAGCAGCACCAGTTTGTCTTGCTGCCACCTTCCCTCTTGGATCAAAACTCAATCGTTCGCTCTTCCAGGGGCTCAACTCCAAAATCAGGCTGCTCGCGTTGCGTCCGTTCAGTCAATGATATCTCGGGCACCTAAGACCGAGCCCTGTGATACAAGGTTCTGTGGCGAGGGCGTCATGGGTGGATGCAGAGCAGCACCAGTTTGTCTTGCTGCCACCTTCCCTCTTCGAGCAAAACTCAATCGTTCGCTCTTCCGGGGGCTCTGCTCCAAATTCAGGCAGCTCGCGCTGATTCCGTTCCGTCGAGGATATCTCGGGCACCTTAGCCCTGAGCCCTGCGGTTCAAGGTTCTGTGGCGAGGGCGTCATGGGTGGATGCAGAGCAGCACCAGTTTGTCTTGCTGCCACCTTCCCTCTTCGAGCAAAACTCAATCGTTCGCTCTTCCGGGGGCTCTGCTCCAAATTCAGGCAGCTCGCGTTGATTCCGTTCCGTCGAGGATATCTCGGGCACCTTAGCCCCGAGCCCTGCGGTCCAAGGTTCTGTGGCGAGGGCGTCATGGGTGGATGCAGAGCAGCACCAGTTTGTCTTGCTGCCACCTTCCCACTTGAAGCAAAACTCAATCGTTTTGTTTGCCGGGAGCTGGTCTCGAAAATCAGGCAGCTCGCGTTGCGTCTGTTCCGTAGAGGATATGTTGAGTGTGTGAGCCCCGAGCCCTGTGGTTCAAGGTTCTGTGGCGAGGGCGTCATGGGTGGATGCAGAGCAGCACCAGTTTGTCTTGCTGCCACCTTCCCTCTTGGAGCAAAACTCAATCGTTCTCTCTTCCGGGGGCTCGGTTCCAAAATCGGGCAGCTCGCATTGAGTCCGTTCCGTCGAGGATATCTTGAGCATGTGAGCCCCGAGACCTGCGGTTCAAGGTTCTGTGGCGAGGGTGTCATGGGTGGATGCAGAGCAGCACCAGTTTGTCTTGCTGCCACCTTCCCTCTTGGAGCAAAACTCAATCGTTCGCTCTTCCGGGGGCTCGGCTCCAAAATCAGGCAGCTCGCGTTGAGTCCGTTCCGTCGAGGATATCTCGGGCACCTTAGCCCCGAGCCCTGTGGTTCAAGGTTCTTGGCGAGGGCGTCATGGGTGGATGCAGAGCAGCACCAGTTTGTCTTGCTGACACCTTCCCTCTCCGAGCAAAACTCAATCGTTTGCTCTTCCGGGGGCTGGGCTCCAAAATCAGGTAGCTCGCATTGCGTCCGTTCCGTCGAGGATATCTCGGTCGTGTGAGCCCCGAGCCCTGTGGTTCAAGGTTCTGTGGCGAGGGCGTCATGGGTGGATGCAGAGCAGCACCAGTTTGTCTTGCTGCCACCTTCCCTCTTGGAGCAAAACTCAATCGTTCGCTCTTCCGGGGGCTCAACTCCAAAATCAGGCTGCTCGCGTTGCATCCGTTCAGTCAATGATATCTCGGGCACCTAAGACCGAGCCCTGTGATACAAGGTTCTGTGGCGAGGGCGTCATGGGTGGATGCAGAGCAGCACCAGTTTGTCTTGCTGACACCTTCCCTCTTGGAGCAAAACTTAATCGTTCGCTCTTCTGGGCGCTGGGCTCCAAAATGAAGCATCTTGCATTGCGTCCGTTCCGTCGAGGATATCTCGGTCGTGTGAGCCCCGAGCCCTGTGGTTCAAGGTTCTGTGGCGAGGGCGTCATGGGTGGATGCAGAGCAGCACCAGTTTGTCTTGCTGCCACCTTCCCTCTTGGAGCAAAACTCAATCGTTCGCTCTTCCGGGGGCTCGGCTCCAAAATCAGGCAGCTCGCGTTGAGTCCGTTCCGTCGAGGATATCTCGGGCACCTTAGCCCCGAGCCCTGTGGTTCAAGGTTCTGTGGCGAGGGCGTCATGGGTGGATGCAGAGCAGCACCAGTTTGTCTTGCTGCCACCTTCCCTCTCCGAGCAAAACTCAATCGTTCGCTCTTCCGGGGGCTGGGCTCCAAAATCAGGCAGCTCGCATTGCGTCCGTTCCGTCGAGGATATCTCGGTCGTGTGAGCCCCGAGCCCTGCGGTTCAAGGTTCTGTGGCGAGGGCGTCATGGGTGGATGCAGAGCAGCACCAGTTTGTCTTGCTGCCACCTTCCCTCTTGGAGCAAAACTCAATCGTTCGCTCTTCCGGGGGCTCGGCTCCAAAATCAGGCAGCTCGCGTTGCGTCCGTTCCGTAGAGGATATGTTGAGTGTGTGAGCCCTGAGCCCTGTGGTTCAAGGTTCTGTGGCGAGGGCGTCATGGGTGGATGCAGAGCAGCACCAGTTTGTCTTGCTGCCACCTTCCCTCTTGGAGCAAAACTCAATCGTTCGCTCTTCCGGGGGCTCAGCTCCAAAATCACGCAGCTCGCGTTGCGTCTGTTCCGTCGAGGATATCTCGGTCTTGTGAGCCCCGAGACCTGTGGTTCAAAGTTCTGTGGCGAGGGCGTCATGGGTGGATCCAGAGCAGCACCAGTTCATCTTGCTGCCACCTTCCCTCTTGGAGCAAATCTCAATCGTTCGCTCTTGCGGGGGCTCGGCTCCAAAATCACGCAGCTCGCGTTGAGTCCGTTCCGTCGAGGATATCTCGAGCATGTGAGCCCCGAGCCCAGCGGTTCAAGGTTCTGTGGTGAGAGCAGCATGAGTTTGTCTTGCAGCCACCTTCCCTCTTGAAGCAAAACTCAATCGTTCGCTCTTCCGGGGGCTCCTCTCCAAAATCAGGCAGCTCGCGTTCACTCTGTTCCGTCGAGGATGTCTCGGGCGTCTTAGCCCCGAACCCTGTGGTTCAAGCTTCTGTGGCAAGGGCGTCATGGGTGGATTCAGAGCAGCATCAGTTTGTCTTGCTGCCACCTTCCCTCTTGGAGTAAAACTCAATCGTTCGATCTTCTGGGCGCTGGGCTCCAAAATGAAGCATCTTGCATTGCGTCCGTTCCGTCGAGGATATCTCGGTCGTGTGAGCCCCGAGCCCTGTGGTTCAAGGTTCTGTGGCGAGGGCGTCATGGGTGGATGCAGAGCAGCACCAGTTTGTCTTGCTGCCACCTTCCCGCATGGAACAAAACTCAATCGTTCGCACTTCCGGGCGCTGGGCGCCAAAATCAGGCAGCTCGCGTTGCGTCCGTTCCGTCGAGGATATCTCGGGCGTGTGAGCCCCGAGTCCTGCGTTTCGAAGTTCGGTGGTGAGGGTGTCATGGGTGGATGCAGTGCAGCACCAGTTTGTCTTGCTGCCACCTTGCCTCTTGGAGCAAAACTCAATCGTTCGCTCTTGCGGGGGCTCGGATCCAAAAAAAGTCAGCTCGCGTTGCATCTGTTCCGTCGAGGATATCTCGAACCTGTGAGCCCCGAGTCCTGCGTTTCGAAGTTCTGTGGCGAGGGCGTCATGGCTGGATTCAGAGCAGCACCAGTTTGTCTTGCTGCCACCTTCCCTCTTGGAGCAAAACTCAATCGTTCGCTCTTCCGGGGGCTCGGCTCCAAAATCAGGCAGCTCGCGTTGCGTCCGTTCCGTCGAGGATATCTCGGGCACCTTAGCCCCGAGCCCTGTGGTTCAAGGTTCTGTGGCGAGGGCGTCATGGGTGGATGCAGAGCAGCACCAGTTTGTCTTGCTGCCACCTTCCCTCTTGGAGCAAAACTCAATCGTTCGCTCTTCCGGGGGCTCGGCTCCAAAATCAGGCAGCTCGCGTTGCGTCCGTTCCGTCGAGGATATCTCGGGCGTGTGAGCCCCGAGCCCTGCGGTTCAAGGTTCTGTGGTGAGGGCGTCATGGGTGGATGCAGAGCAGCACCAGTTTGTCTTGCTGCCACCTTCCCTCTTCGAGCAAAACTCAATCGTTCGCTCTTCCGGGGGCTCGGCTCCAAAATCAGGCAGCTCGCGTTGCGTCCGTTCCGTCGAGGATATCTCGGGCGTGTGAGCCCCGAGCCCTGTGGTTCAAGGTTCTGTGGCGAGGGCGTCATGGGTGGATGCAGAGCAGCACCAGTTTGTCTTGCTGCCACCTTCCCTCTTGGAGCAAATCTCAATCGTTCGCTCTTCTGGGCACTGGGCTCCAAAATCAGGCAGCTCGCATTGCGTCCGTTCCGTCGAAGATATCTCGGTCGTGTGAGCCCCGAGCCCTGTGGTTCAAGGTTCTGTGGCGAGGGCGTCATGGGTGGATGCAGAGCAGCACCAGTTTGTCTTGCTGCCACCTTCCCTCTTGGAGCAAAACTCAATCGTTCGCTCTTCCGGGGGCTCGGCTCCAAAATCAGGCAGCTCGCGTTGCGTCCGTTCCGTCGAGGATATCTCGGGCGTCTTAGCCCCGAGCCGTACGGTTCAAGGTTCTGTGGTGAGGGCGTCATGGGTGGATGCAGAGCAGCACCAGTTTGTCTTGCTGCCACCTTCCCTCTCCGAGCAAAACTCAATCGTTCGCTCTTCCGGGGGCTCAACTCCAAAATCAGGCAGCTCGCATTGCGTCCGTTCCGTCGAGTATATCTCGGGCGCGTGAGCCCCGAGCCCTGCGGTTCAAGGTTCTGTGGCGAGGGCGTCATGGGTGGATGCAGAGCAGCACCAATTCGTCTTGCTGCCACCTTCCCTCTTGGAGCAAAACTCAATCGTTCGCTCTTCCGGGGGCTCGGCTCCAAAATTAGGCAGCTCGCGTTGCGTCCGTTCCATCAAGGATATCTCGGTCATGTGAGCCCCGAGCCCTGTGATTCAAGGTTCTGTGGCGAGGGCATCATGAGTGGATGCAGAGCAGCACCAGTTTGTCTTGCTGACACCTTCCCTCTTGGAGCAAAACTGAATCGTTCGCTCTTCCGATCGCTGGGCTGCAAAATCAGGCAGCTCGCATTGCGTCCGTTCCGTCTAGGAGATCTGGAGCGTGTGAGCCCCGAGCCCTGTGGTTCAGGGTTCTGTGGCGAGGGCGTCATGGTTCGATCGAGAGTAGCACCAGTTTGTCTTGCTGCCACCTTCCCTCTTGGAGTAAAACTCAATCGTTCGCTCTTCCGGGGGCTCGGCTCCAAAATCAGGCAGTTCTTGTTGCGTCTGTTCCATCGAGGATATCTCGGGCGTCTTAGCCCCGAGCCATGCTTTTCAAGGTTCTGTGGCGAGGGTGTCATGGTTCGATCCAGAGCAGCACCAGTTTGTCTTGCTGCCACCTTCCCTCTTGGAGCAAAACTCAATCGTTCGCTCTTCCGGGGGCTCGGCTCCAAATTCAGGCAGCTCGTGTTGCGTCTGTTCCATCCAGGATATCTCAGTCGTGTGAGCCCCGAGCCCTGTGTTTCAAGGTTCTGTGGCGAGGGCGTCATGGGTGGATGCAGAGCAGCACCAGTTGGTCTTGCTGTCACCTTCCCTCTTGGAGCAAAACTCAATCGTTCGCTCTTCCGGGGGCTCAGCTCCAAAATCACGCAGCTCGCGTTGCGTCCCTTCCATCGAGTATATCATAGAATCATAGAATGCTAGGGATTGGAAGGGACCTCGAAAGATCATCAAGTCCAATCCCCCTGCCAGAGCAGGAATGCCTAGACTATGCCACACAGGAACGTGTCCAGAGAGGTCTTCAATGTCTCCAGAGAAGGAGACTCCACAGCCTCTCTGGGCAGCCTGTTCCAGTGTTCCGTCACCCTCACTGAGAAGAAGTTTCTTCTCGAGTTTAAGTGGAACCTCTTATGTTCCAGTTTCAGCCCATTACCCCTTGTCCTATCAGTGGTTGTCACCAAGAAGAGCCTGGCTCCATCCTCGTGACACTCACCCTTGATATATTTGTAAACATCAATGAGGTCACCCCTCAGTCTCCTCTTCCCCAAACTAAAGAGCCCCAGCTCCTTCAGTCTTTTCTCATAAGCGAGATGCTCCACTCCCTTAATCATCCTAGTTGCCCTGTGCTGGACTCTCTCCAGCAGTTCCCTGTCTTTCTTGATCTGAGGGGCCCAGAACTGGACACAGTATTCCAGATGGGGCCTCACCAGGGCAGAGTAGAGGGGAAGGAGAACCTCCCTTGACCTACTAACCACCCCTCTTCTAATACACCCCAGGATGCCATTGGCCTTCCTGGCCACAAGGGCACACTGCTGGCTCATGGTCATCCTACTGTCCACCAAGACTCCCAGGTCCCTTTCCCCTACACTACTCTCTAATAAGTCATTCCCCAACTTATACTGGAACCTGGGGTTGTTCCTACCCAGATGCAAGACCCTACATTTACCCTTGTTGTATTTCATTAAATTTTTCCCCGCCCAACGCTCCAGCCTGTCCAGGTCTCGCTGGATGGCAGCACAGCCTTCTGGTGTGTCAGCCACTCCTCCTGGCTTGGTGTCATCAGCAAACTTGCTGATAGTACTCTCTAGTCCCTCATCCAAGTCATTGATGAATTTATTGAATAATACTGGTCCCAGTACCGACCCTTGAGGCACTCCACTGGATACAGGCCTCCAACCAGACTCTGCCCCATTGACCACAACTCTTTGGCTTCTTCCCCTTAGCCAGTTCGCAGTCCACCTCACTACCCGAGAGTCTAGACCACACTTCTGCAGTTTAGCAGCAAGGATGCTGTGGGAGACTGTGTCAAATGCTTTACTGAAGTCAAGGTAGACCACATCCACCACTCGGCCATCATCTATCCACCTTGTTATATCCTCATAAAAGGCTATGAGGTTAGTCAAGCACGACTTCCCTTTGGTGAAGCCATGTTGACTGTCTCTAATGACCCTCTTATCCCTGATATGCCTTGAGATGGCACCAAGGATAAGTCGTTCCATCACTTTCCCAGGGATGGAGGTGAGGCTGACCGGTCTATAGTTACCCGGGTCCTCCTTCTTGCCCTTTTTGAAGACTGGAGTGACATTTCCTTCCCTCCAGTCCTCAGGCACCTCTCCTGTCTCCCAAGACTTGGCAAAGATGATGGAGAGTGGTTTAGCAATGACATCAGCCAGCTCCCTCAGCACCCACGGATGCATCCCGTCTGGACCCATGGATTTATGGATGTCTTATGGATTGCTTAATTGGTCCCTAACCCAGTCCTCATCGACTAAAGTAAACTCCTCCACTGCCCTGACTTCCTGTGGGGCCTCAGGGGAACGGGGCTCCTCAGGACAGCCTCCGGCAGAGTAGACAGAGGCAAAGAAGGCATTCAGCAACTCTGCCTCCTCTGTATCATCTGTCACCAAGGCACCCACCTCATTCATCAGTGGGCCTACATTGCCTCTGGTGTTAGTTTTATCTACCACGTGTTTGAAAAAGCTCTTCCTGTTGTCCTTGACCCCTCTCGCCAGGTTCAATTCAAGGGAGGCCTTTGCTTTCCTAGTTGCCTCCCTACATCCTCGGACAACAGCCTTATATTCTTCCCAAGTGGCCAACCCTGCCTTCCAAGATCTGTAAACTCTCCTCTTGCCCTTGAGCTTACCCAGCAGATCCCTGTTTAGCCACGCAGGTCTCCTGGCTCCCTTCCTTGACTTCCTACGTGTCGGCATGCTCTGATCTTGAGCACGGTAGAAGCAGTCCCTGAACGCTAACCAACTATCTTGGGCCCCTTTACCTTCAAACAGCCTTGCCCATGGGATTTTCTCGAGTAACTGCTTGAAAAATCCAAAGTTTGCCTTGGCAAAGTCCAGGGTTGCAATTCTGCTTGCTATTTTGTTTCTGCTACATGAGATCCTGAACTCCACCATTTCATGGTCACTGCAGCCAAGGCAGCCCTCAACCTTTACTGCTTCAACCAGATCCTCCTTGTTAGCGAGGATGAGGTCCAGCAGTGCTCCTCTCCTAGTCGGCTCCTCCACCATTTGCATCAGAAAATTATCATCGATGCACTGGAGGAACCTCCTGGACTGTGGCTGACTGGTTGAGTTGTCCTTCCAGCAAATATCAGGGAAGTTAAAATCCCCCACGACAACCAGGACCTGTGATTGTGAGACCGCTCTCAGCTGCCTGTAGAAGGCCTCATCAACTTCCTCACCCTGATCTGGTGGCCTGTAATAGACACCCACAACAGTATCTCTCCTGCCAGCCTGCCCCTTAATTCTAACCCATACACTCTCAACTTGCTCCTCCTCCATGCCTGGATGGTATTCAAGACATTGTAGTTGCTCTTTCACGTAAAGAGCGACTCCACCACCTCGCCTGGCTGGCCTGTCTTTCCTGAGAAGGACATAGCCACCCATGACCACATTCCAGTCATGTGAGCTGTCCCACCATGTCTCTGTAATTGCCACCAGATCATAATCTCCTGCCCGAACCCAGGTTTCTAGCTCCTCCTGCTTATTCCCCATGCTGCGTGCATTGGTGTATAAGCATTTCAGGGAGCAAGCTGAGCACACTGATCTCACCCTAGGGGGGTGGAAGGCCACCCGGTCCTCATAATTTCTAGAGCACTGCCCCGCTGCAATCCCAGCTATAACCCCATCCCCCTTCATATCTAATTTAAAGAACGCTCTATGAGTCCCGCCAGCTCATGACCAAGGCTCCTTCTTTCCCTTTGTGTCATTTGAACCCCAGCTTGTTTCAGTAGATCAGGTGCCCTGTAGATCTCCCCATGGTTAAAAAATCCAAAGCTAGACCGCTGGCACCACCCCTTTAGCCAAGTATTAATCTGCTGCACTTTGTCAAACCTTCCACTATTTTTCCTCATAATTGAAGGAAGAGAGGCAAACACAACCTGTGCGCCTGATCCTTCTAGCATCCGCCCCAGTGCCCTAAAGTCCCTTTTGATTGCTTCTGGCCGTCTCTCTACTATCTCATCATTACCGATCTCCATAACCAAAAGCGGGTAATAGTCCGTGGGTTTGACCAGACCAGGAAGCTTCTTGATAACATCCTTAACCCGGGCCCCAGGGAGGCAGCAGACTTCCCTGTGGGTCAGATCAGGGCGGCAGACAGGGCCCTCTGTTCCCCTCAAGAGGGAGTCTCCAATTACAATTACCCTCCTTTTTTTCTTAGATGAAGAAGTCCTAATGCGTGTATCCGAGTGACTCACCCTAGACAGCCCTATGGGTGAACCCTCCACTGACTCTTCCTTGGCCTGGCTCTCATTGTCTAGAGCCCCATACCTGTTTTGCAGGGGCAACCGGGCAGGTGAGGGAGGCCGGGCAGGGATTTTCCTTCCTCTCCTGGCAGGCACCTGCTTCCACTCTTCCCTATCCTTTAGGTCCCCCCCTTTTGCCTGATGGCCAGAGGTGGGGGGATATTCAGCTCTTTGCAGAGCTTGCTGCTCGCCATTCAGGACATGACTCCGCCGATCTGTCTCTCTCTCCGACTCCCTAATGCTCCCCAGCCTTTCTACTTCCTCCTTCAGTTCAGCCACCAGGCTGAGCAGATCGCTCACCTGGCCACATCGGACACAAGTGTCACTTCCACTAGCCTCCATGGCCAGTGCAAGGCTCCGGCATTCTCTGCAGCCCGAGGCCTGAACACCCACATGCTTACGTGGGGCCTCTGTCTGGGTGCCCACAGTTTTTCTAACAACCATTGACCTGGTGGCAACCATAGTTGGCTCTACAATACAAAGACACTCCGGAAAGCTACGCACGGAATAGTTTACAGGTCTTGCTGCCACCTTCCCTCTTGGAGCAAAACTCAATCGTTCGCTCTTCCAGGGGCTCGGCTGCAAAATTGGGCATCTCGCGTTGCATCCGTTCCATCGAGGATATCTCGGGCGTGTGAGCCCCGAGTCCTGTGGTTCAAGGTTCTGTGGCGAGGGCGTCATGGGTGGATCCAGAGCAGCAACAGTTTGTCTTGCTGCCACCTTCCCTCTTGGAGCAAAACTCAATCGTTTCCTCTTCCGGGGGCTCGGCTCGAAAATCAGGCAGCTCGCATTGAGTCCGTTCCGTCGAGGATATCTCGGGCGTGTGCGCCCCGAGCCCTGTGGTTCAAAGTTCTGTGGCGAGGGCGTCATGGGTGGATGCAGAGCAGCACCAGTTTGTCATGCTGCCACCTTCCCTCTTGGAGCAAAACTCAATCGTTCGCTCTTCCGGGGGCTCAGCTCCAAAATCAGGCAGCTCGCGTTGCGTCCGTTCCGTCGAGGACATCTCGGGCGTGTGAGCACCGAGCCCTGCGGTTCAAAGTTCTGTGACGAGGGCGTCATGGGTGGATGCAGAGCAGCACCAGTTTGTCTTGCTGCCACCTTCTCGGAGCAAAACTCAATCGTTCGCTCTTCCGGGGGCTGGGCTTCAAAATCAGGCAGCTTGCATTGCCTTCGTTCCGTCGAGGATATGTCGGGCACCTTAGTCCCGACCCCGATGGTTCAAGTTTCTGTGGCGAGGGCGTCACGGGTGGATCCAGAGCAGCACCAGTTTTTTAGCTAGTAAGTTTCCAGGAGGCCCTCCCTTTGGGAGGAATGCAAAGGAGTCCCTCTACCTACGCTGGTCCAAGGGATTCTGGCTATTTAAGCTTTAACCACATATCGCTCCACAAGGCCAGACATGCCAGCCCGTGTCCTGTACCATTTATGTCACATTCATCACGAGCGCATTCCGAGCAGCATTAGTAGCAGTATGAAATGCAGAAAAGCGTACCTTCCCGAGGTCGTCACTTTGAGACGGATCTATCGCAGCAGTATCACAGGGCAGGAAAGTTGATACGAGAAACGTCGCAGCCTCACAGGGACAAAGTCACTGGGTGTCACTCCACGACGCTCGCTCTGTCATCACCAGTCCTTTCCCCCGAGAGATACCGACAAGAGAGGATGCTACACGACTCGAGGCATCGCTACGTTACACTACGTGACAAGAGTCCACGCGACACGATGCCCCACAACGAGAGGCGACGCTACGTGACGCTACAGGACGAGGGGCGACGCTACAATATGCTGCTCAACAAGAGGTCACGCTACACGATGTCAAGCAACAGGAGGCGACAACACGTGACAGGAGGTGACGCTACGTTACTGTAAGTCACAAGAGGTGATGCCACACAGTAAGAGGCGACGTCGCACGACGCTACACTACACAAGAGACCTCCCTGTGCTACCATACGTGACAAGGGGCTATGTTAAGCTACTGTAAGTCACAAGAGGCGACGCCACGCAACAAGAAACAACGCCACGTGATGCTACGTGACAAGCGACACCACGCGACATGACACATCACTACATGACGCTACGCGACAAGAGGGAACGCCACAAGATGCTGCGCGACAGGAGGCGATGCCGCGTTACGCTACGCAAAACGGAAGCGACGACGCCACGCGACGAGAGGTGAGGCTCTGTTACGCTACCTGACAAGAGGCAACCTTACCTTGCTGTAAGTCACGAGAGGCGACGCCTCGTGAAAATACGGGCGACGTTACGCAACAACAAGCATCGCTATGGTGCGCTACGCGACGAGAGGCACGGCTGCGGCACAAGGGGCGACAGCACGAGACGCTACGCAACAGGGAGCGGCTCCACATGACAGGAGGCGATGCCACATTACGCTACGTGACAACGGGTGACGCTCCGTTACGCTGCGCAACAAGAGGCAATGCTACGTTCCGCTACGCCAGAAGAGGCGAGGCGACAGGGCAACTGGTGACGTACAAGGGAGTCCAGCTATTGAAGCTTGAACCACATATGGCTCCACAAGGCCAGAGATGCCACTCCGTGTGCCATACCATTTATGTCATATTCATCACGAGCGAATTCCGAGTAGTATCAGTAGTAACATTAAACAAAGAAAAGCGTACTTACCCGAGTTCGTTACATGGAGATGAATCTATCATAGCAGTCTCGCAGGGCAGGAAAGATGATATGAGAAATGTTGCAGCTTCACATGGACAAAGTTTTTCCCACGAATTCTTAACACACACCACGGGGACTCAATCCCCTTCCACAGGACAAGGCTCTGACTGAGCAGGACCAGCATCACTGATGGCACTAGGACACCCCAAGAGAAACAGAAAAAAGTTCTACCGCTGCCTCCAGGGCACAGTCAATGAGAAACACAACCTGTCCTGTCGTGCAGGGCCCCTCTGCAACAAGGGAAAATGAAGCAGCAACCCCAACCACATGGCCTAGACAAGGAAAAGCCTACACCAAACCCAGCAGCACAGTAGAAACCAAAAGGTCTCTGGGGCTTTTCCCAGGGACCATTATATACTGAGCACCATGGGAGGGGGAACAACAGAATTAGTCCATTGGAAACACCTGATCAACCCTCCATTCCCCACAGGCACAGCTGCATCCGTGCACCACCTGGGTGCATCAGCTGAAGGTTCTGTGGTGAGGGCATGACAGGTGGATGCAGAGTAGCACCAGTTTGTCTTGCTGCCACCTTCCCTCTTGGAGCAAAACTCAATCGTTCGCTCTTCCGGGGGCTCGGCTGCAAAATCAGGCAGCTCGCGTTCAGTCCGTTCCGTCGAGGATATCTCGGGCACCTTAGCCCCGAGCCCTGTGATACAAGGTTCTGTGGCGAGGGCGTCATGGGTGGATGCAGAGCAGCATCAGTTTGTCTTGCTGCCACCTTCCCTCTTGGAGCAAAACTCAATCGTTCACTCTTCTGGGGGCTCGGCTCCAAAATCAGGCTGATCGCGTTGTGTCCGTTCCGTCGAGGATATCTCGGGCACCTTAGCCCTGAGCCCTGCGGTTCAAGGTTCTGTGGTGAGGGTGTCATGGGTGGATCCAGAGCAGCACCAATTTGTCTTGCTGCCACCTTCCCTCTTGGAGCAAAACTCAATCGTTCTTAAAGGTGCTGTTTTCGGTGTCAGGTTTAAAGACTTGGAAAGACAGCAGGGACATGTAGGAAGGACCCTGAATGGGTACTGAAGGTTATGGAATGTCTGGAATGAGAATGTCTCAGTTGATTGAGATAGCATATATAATGTATAGTAACAGGGAGGAGGCTGAAAAGAAGAAAAGTTAAAAAAAAAAAAAAAAAAGGTGAAACGAAAACAAACAAATGTGCAGCAATACTGGCAGCTGCAATAGCCCGGGAAGTCATAAAATCAGAGGACAGGGCTGTTAGGCCTCAGGGCGGGGTAGGTAGGCGACTTCCTAGGAGAGCATCAAGGGTTGGAATATCATTGAGAAAAAGATGGGTGTGCTTTTTGTAAAAAGCAGCACTGGAGGACGGAATGCTCACAAACCCCACATTTATTAAGAGAACTAATCAGAGAGGACTAGTGAGAAGTGAGAAAAGAGCAAACAGATCTTAAACAGAACACCTTCCCCCCATCCCTTCTTCCTGGGCTTAACATCAATCCCGGTTTCTCCACCTCCTCCCCTCGAGCGGCGCAGGGGGACAGGGAGTGGGGGTTACGGTCAGTTCATCCGACGTTGGTTCCACCGCTGCTTCTTCACTCCGGGGGAGGACTCTTCACTCTTCCCCACGGCCACTGTGAGGCTCCTCTCACGGGAGACAAGCTTCACGCTCTCTTCTCCATGTGAGTTGTCTCACGAAGGGCAATTCATCACAAACTGCCCAACGGGAGACACCCCATGAGGGGCAGCCCACCCCTCCTGAGTCTGAGGCGCAGTCCTTCGGGGGAAACTGCTCCAGCGTGAGTCCCCCGTGGCGTTACAAAAGTCCCACCAGCCAACCTGCTCCAGCGTGGGCATTCCTCTCTTCCACGGGCTACAGGTTCCAGCAGCGACTTGCTCTGATGCGGGCTTCCCACGGGCTACAGTCCCCTTTCAGGCATCCACCCACACGGCGTGGAGTCCTCTACAGTGGACATCTACGCGGTGATCCTCACGGTGGACATCTGCACCTCGCCCATGGGCTGCAGGGGGACAACCCGCTTCACCATGGACTTCACCACGGACCCGGGGGACTCCTTCTGCTCCGGCGCCTGGAGCTCATCCTCCCCCCTCCTCCTTCTTCACTGACCTTGGTGTCTGCACAGATTCTCACTCCTCCATCTCTGTTGTGGCGCAGTTCTTTTTCCCGTTCTTAAATATGTTTTTCACAGAGGCGTTCCTCTGCTATCACTTTACTGTCAGGCTCAGCCTTGGCCAGCGGCGGGTCCCTCTTTGGAGCCGGCTGGCATTGGCTCTATCGGACTCGGGGAACTTCTAGCAGCTTCTTGTAGAAGCCACCCTGCAGCTCCCCCCTCCGCCGCCAAAATCTGGCCAGACCAAACCAAAACACCAGGGATCTGGTTATATAATATAAATTGTGGAAGGACGGGCTGGCCACTTGGGTGGAGTATAGGACGGCTGTCAGGGAATGTAGGGAAGCAATTAGAAAAGCTGAGGCCTCCTTGGAATTAAGACTTGCGAGGGAGGTCAAGAACAGCAGAAAGGGCTTCTTCAAATATGTTACTGACAAAACTAACCCCAGAGGCAATGCAGGCCCTCTGGTGAGTGAGGTGGGTGCCCTGGAGACAGAGGACAGAAAGAAGGCAGAGTTGCTCAGTGCCTTCTCTGCCTCTGTCTACACTGTTGGAGACCGTCCTCAGGAGCCTCAGTCCCCTGAGGCCTCAGAGGAAGTCAGGATAAAGGAGGAGTTTGCCCTGGTTGAGGAGGACTGGGTTAGGGATCAGTTTGAACGCTTCAACATCCATAAATCCATGGGCCCTGAAGGGATGCACCTGCGGGTGCTGAGGGAGTTGGTGGGAGTCATTGCCAGGCCACTCTCCATCATCTTTGGTCAGTCGTGTGGAACAGGAGAGGAACTGGAGGAAAGCGAATGTCACTGCAGTCTGTAAGAAGGGCAGGAAGGATGACCCAGTAACTGCAGACCGGTCAGCCTCACCTCCAGCCCTGGAAGGGTGATGGAACATCTTATCCTTGACGCTGTCTCTGGGCATATCAAGGATAAGAAGGTTATTAGGAGCAGTCAGCAGGGCTTTGCCAAGGGGAAGTCATGTTTGACCAACCTGAGAGCCTTTTAGGAAGACATAACCAGGTGGATGGATGGTGGCCATGCAGGGGATGTGGTCTGCCTGGACATCAGCAAGGCCTTTGACACCGTCTCCCACAGCATCCTCACAGGTAAACTGAGGCAGTGTGGTCTGGATGACTGAGTAGTGAGGTGGGTCGCTGATTGGTTAAAGGGAAGAAGCCAGAGAGTTGTGGTCACTGGGGCAGAGTCTAGTTGGAGGCCTGTGTCTAGTGGGGTCCCTCAGAGGTCAGTGCTGGAGCCGGTGCTGTTCAACGTATTCATCAATAACCTGGATGAGGGATTAGAGAGCCCTGTCAGCAAGTTTGCTGAGGACACAGAAGTGGGAGGAGTGGCTGACACCCCAGCAGGCTGTGCTGCCATTCAGAGAGACCTGGACAGGCTGGAGGGCTGGACAGGGAGAAATCTTATGCAGTTCAACAAGGAGTAGCAAGTAGGTCAGAGAGGTCCTCCTGCCCCTCTGCTGTGCCCTGGTGAGGCCACATCTGGAATCTTGTGTCCAGTTCTGGGCCCCTCAGTTCAAGAGGGACAGGGAACTGCTGGAGAGAGTCCAGCACAGCCACAGGGATGATGGAGGGAGTGGAACATCTCCCTGGTGAGGAAAGGCTGAAGGAGCTGGGGCTCTTTAGCTTGGAGAAGAGGAGGCTGAGGGGTGACCTCATTCATGTTTATAAATATGTCAAGGGGGAGTGTCAGGAGGATGGAGCCAGGCTCTTTTCAGCGATGTCCACTGACAGGACAAGGGGCAATGGGCACAAGCTGGAACAGAGGAGATTCCACAAAAATATTAGGAAAAACTTTCTCCCTGTGAGGGTGACAGAGCCCTGGCCCAGGCTGCCCAGGAAGGGTGTGGAGTCTCCTTCTTTAGAGACATTCAAACCCCGCCTGGACGCGTTCCTGTGCGCTCTGCTGTAGGTGACCCTGCTCTGGCAGGGGGCTGGACTGGATGATCTTTTGAGGTCTCTTCCAACCCCGGACATTCTGTGATTCTGTGATCTCTCGGTGTCGTCAGGCTGAGGCCGAGACTGTGCCTTAAATGTCAGGGACTGGAGGAGGCAGTTTTGGTTCTGCTCCTCCTCTCAGCTCCCCTGTGGTGAGCAGGGCCCAGGGGGGTCTCAGGACCCGAGGCTGCAGGGACAGCCACGATGGCATGCCCAGCACTCACCTGGCGCCGGCCCCATGGGCAACTTCCCAGGGTCACCCTCTGGCAGGGACCAGCTGTGGGCAGAGCTGGCGCTGGGCACGGCGAGGCACTCACTCACCCGCGGCCATGCAGGAAGGAAGCGAGCGGCCACGTACAGACTTCCTGATCCGCCTGTTCCATGTTCCCCCTTAACATGTGCCCCCTTCACAACACCTTGCTGCAGGGTCATGCAGGCAGCAAAAAAAAGGATGCTCTTGTCTCTGTCCGCAGTTCCTCCAGCGACGTCGACACCACAACAGACAGCGCAACAGTTGCACGTAAGATTTAATAAGTTATCTGCATGTGAAACACCGAGCTTATGTATTTTTGTTGGTTGTGTCGAATCATGGGATTTCTGTCACCTCACTTAAATCATCCAGATTGGATATTAGGAAAAACTTCTTCACTGAAAGGGTGGTGAAGCACTGGAACGGGTTGCCAAAGGGGGTGGTGGAGTCACCATCCCTGGACGTGTTTAAAAAACAGCTGGATGTGGCACTTCAGGAGGTGGTTCGGTGTTAGGGTCGTGCAGAGCTCTAGGTGGGACTTGATGATCTTAAAGGTCTTTTCCAACCTTGATGATTCTATGATTCTAAGATAGGTCACATTCATGGAAATTAATCTTAGTGGCTCAATACAATTGCTAAAAATAAATGCCTTTTGCAGGTTATCCAAGACATCTGCACAGTGTCTGTTAAGTTCCTTATACCCTTAATCTTCTACATCTCTCAGAAGTAAGAGCTGAAAGCTTGGTGGCATAATCTTTCTCATTCCTCATGGCAACAAAAATAGACAATCCCTGATACCTCACTTCTTAATCACGGAGGAGGAAATCAGGCACCTAAACACAGGCACACCTAGCACCTTTTAAAACCTTTTGTGGTACTCTGCATAGCCTTCAGCCCTGCTCTGGCAGGGCACAGCTCTTCCGCAGGTCCCCTGTTATATCTGCCAGTTCCAAGGGACTGTCTGAGATATCCGTGGCAGCTACAATTGCACCGTCTGCAGAGACAGAGGTGCCCAGATATCGCCATGAGTGCCTAAAAAGGAGTAACTTACATGCAACGCTGTCTGTGTAAGTTCTGGTTATAGCCATACATAATAAAATGGAAGTGGAGATCATATAGACAACAATGTCCAGAAATATTTAGCCTAGTCATAACTAGAACTTTATATAAGGCCAGGTGAGTCACTGTTTAGAGTCATGGATTGGATTAATGAGGGATTTGATCTGCTGGTCCATGCAGATCTCAGGTTCTCAGTGATGTCTGAGGGGCTCTTTGTTCCCCACCGGGCAGGTGTCAGTCCAAAGGGATCTGAATGTCCTGTACTTTCTGCGTGCTCATTTTTTGCACTGCATGAATGACCCAAATAATGACAGCACACAAAGGACACCACACATGAACTCATACATGGACACTGAAGGTGGGATTCAAGATTCTAAACACAGCCATAGGAAGGTACTTGAGATGTTCTGGAATGTTTCACAAACTCTTTCCAGACATGACTCAGAACCTGGGGGAATCTCATCATTTTCTAGACTGAGAGCTGCAATGCCAGGATGTCTGCAGCATCTCCAAACAGGCTTATGCTTAGGTGTCTGAATCACTCATACACAATTCATACACAGTGTGATGAATTCCATCCTGTTTACTTAGGACATGCTAACTCCGTATTTGAATGTCCACTTTTAGTTAAAGGAGAAAGACCAATACTTCCAGAAGGAGGATCCATTCATTCTATTGTCCTTTCTGAGATGTTGTCCCTTCTTAACAGTGATTTTTTTTCCCTCCAGTAACTTTTGTATTCACTGCACAAGCGGATTATTCACAAGGAAATCCACCTACCCTATTTAAGCAGACATATGCCTGTCTCAATTTAAAGACTAGCAAAAGGAGAGATGGGAGTACATCTAGAAATTATACTACAGGTATTTACAGGAAACATATTAATCCTTCTAAGAAAATTCTAAATGATAGAAGAATAACTAAGATTTAGTGACATAGGTTAATTAATTGTGTACTTAACAGTTCAGAGACCCTACAGATCAGTCTCCAGAATACTGTTGTAACAGTAGCTGGTTGACTTCTGGATGAGGAGAAACGTAGCTGTTGGGTGAAAAATGCATGTAAACCAACAGAGCATGGAAAAATAAAATATCCTAAGCATTGCACTCTTCATGTATGTAGCACATTCCACTTCATGGTTTGTCAGTACGATGAGATGCTTAAGATCTGGATTAGAAATGTAACTCACAGCTGTGTGTGACCCTAACTGCATTTACAAAAATGGCCCTAGAGAAATCCTGCAGTCTACTTCAAAAAACTCCCCTTGTGCCTCGGTAGTACTTTGTGAAATTGCTGTGTTGTTGTGATCGGTTGGTTTTTTTCATCAAGAATCTCTCATTGCAACTATTTTTTTTATTTTTTTTTTTCCAATCCAGACAGCTCTAATTACAAACACAGCTTTTCAAGTCATGGTCAGTGCACACACACCAGCTTGTGTGGATGTTCAAACTGCTGCTACACCTGCTTATCCTGCAAAGCCCATGGCAATTTCTGCATGATTCTCGGCATGCCCTCAGATAACCTGACCCACGTGGTTGAATTCATTCTCGTTGGTTTTCCAGGTACACAGGAAATCAAGCTTCTGGTCTCTTTTTTATTCCTGCTGGTTTATGTGCCGACAGTGACAGAAAATGCAACGATTCTTGTGATTGTCTGGACAAATCTCCAGCTTCACAAGCCAATGTATGTTTTCCTGGGCAATCTTTCCTTTCTGGAGATCTGGTATGTCTCCATCACAGTGCCCAAAATGCTCGTAATCCTGGTGACAAAGAGGCAAGGCATCTCCTTCGCAGGCTGCATGGCTCAGCTGTTCTTCTTCCTGGCACTGGCCTGCAGCGAGTGCACTCTTTTGGCTGTCATGGCCTACGATCGCTACGTGGCCATCTGCAAACCCTTGCGTTACCCAGTCATCATGGATCACGCTTTCTGCACCCGCCTGGCCATTGGCTCCTGGATGAGCGGCTTCCTCATTTCCACTGGGAAGGTTTACTTCATTTCACGTCAGACCTACTGTGGGCCCAACGTCATCAACCACTTCTTCTGTGATGTCTCCCCCTTACTGAAGCTCGCCTGCACCAGCACATCAGTAGCTGAGATCATGGATTTCTTGCTGGCCCTGCTCATCCTTCTCGTACCACTCATTGTGACTTTGGCCTCCTACATGTGCATCATCTCCGCTCTCTTGGGCATCCCCTCAGCCCAGGGACGTCACAAAGCCTTCTCCACCTGCGCCTCTCACCTGCTCGTGGTCACAGTGTTCTACACATCCTCCCTGTTTATCTATGCCAGGCCTCAGTCTATTGATTCCTTCAGCTCCTACAAACTGGTTTCTCTGGTGTACACTGTCCTGACACCTCTCATCAACCCGGTCATCTATTGCTTAAGGAACCAGGAATTCAAAATTGCTCTTAGGAGAACAATACACTGGAGAGACATATCATCCTAGAAACTTTTTCTAGGGTTTTTCTTATTTATTCAACTCCCTTTCTACACTGTAAAAGTGATTCCTACAGGGCATAATAAATTTACTAGTGTTCATCTCTGAGATTTGGGTGATCCTGAAGAGAGGAGAGAGTTCAGAGGAATGTGCTTGTCCTATGGGGAAAGCAAGTGGTCATAGGCACAGAGCCTAACAACGGGAAAACTGAAATTGAGGATAGCTGTGGGTCTCAGAACCTGCTCCCAGTTTCTCTGTTCCCTAGCCACATATGAGCCTTAGTGTCAGAATTCTACCCAGATCTAAGGTCCCCAAGTTGACAATAACTTTTTCTGTTCCTGCCAAAGTTATTCCATTTAGATCTACTAATTCTGAGGAGTCCTTAGGATAACCTACACCTGTATCATAAAATCCAGGATAGAATCATATAATAATAGAGATTAGTTGGTGCCCTAACAGGTCTATCGGCCAACTTCCTGCTCAAAGCAAGACCAGTAAGATCGAGAACTTGTTCACGTGAGTTTACCTACCTCCAAAGATGTAAATCCCACCACTTGGCAGAGTCCATTTTTCCAGTCTCTGATCACTCTCAGAATCAAAGAAAGGTTGGAAGAGCCATTCTGAGATCACCTAATCCAACTGATACTGAGTAAATATCAGCTACAGGGACTTGCTTGGAAGAATCCCCTGGGAGACCATTCCTGATAGAAGTGGTGTCTGTCTGAGAGAGCTTTTTGTTTTCACGATCCACTTCCTCCAAGCTCCAGAGCAGTCTATCCTCATGTGCAGGAGGTCAAGCAAAGGTACCTGGAGACATACACGAGCGAACAAGGAGCTCCTTACTGAAGTTGAACACAGAAAGGAAGCACATAATAAGTGAAAACAGGGTCAGGTGTCCTGGGATAGAGTCACTTTTCTTCATAGTAACTCATATGGTGCCATATTTTGGATTTGTTCTGAAAACAATGTTGATAACACAGGGATGTTATCGTTAGGACAAAGCAGTGCTGACATGGCATCAAAGCCTTTTCTGCTTCTCACGCCACCCCTGCAGTGAGTAGGCTGGAGGTGCACAAGAAGTTGGGAGGGGACACAGCTGGGACAGCTGACCCCAACTGACCGTATCCCAGACCACACGGCACCTTGCTCAGCACTAAAACTGGGGGATGGTTCCTGACAATTCTATGATTCTATGATTCTACAGTTGGTGAGTGCCCAGGGGCTGGCTGGGCATCGGTAAGTTTGTGCTGAGCCACTGTTCTCATTGGCCTCGGTTGTCTTTCATTTCTCTTTGTTATTTTCCTTTTCACTATAATTTTTGTTACTATTAAACCTCTATTATCTCAGCCCATGTGTTTCTTCACTTTCACCCCAACCATTCTCTCCCCCATCCCATGGCAGGTTGTGAGCAAGCGGCTGTGCTGCCCTGGGTTGCTGGGGGGGTTTAAACCACAGCAGTCCTTTTTGCCACCCAGTGTGAGTGCCCACAACCCTGAGATTACAAGTCTCGTGTTCTACTGGCTGAGCTGGCCAGGAGTGGGACCCACCACTGCTGCAGGCGTCCAGACCCGTCTGGCAAGCTGGCCTCCACATGCAGCAGCTCCGTGGCGAGAACAGCCCTGGAGACAGCGCTGGGTGCTCCCCAGAAGGTTGTTGTTTTCACTATTTTACATTTTCTAACAGAGACCTGCAGCGTAAGCTGTCAATGGCTTCATTGCTGCGTCACCCCAGGTCAACCACGGAGAGTTTCTTTACACCCAGAGCTGTAACGACCTGGGCTATAAACACAGTCGGGCCTCCCTCTCCCCCTGCGCCACAGAGGTGTGAAGTTGTGAAGGGTTCATCTGTGCTTTCTTGTTCCTTTTCTGCTCTTCACAGCAGGTCATGAGCTTTCAGGTAGCCCCTGTTCTGTAGCACGGTGTTTTGTTTTCTTGCCTAGCGCTTAACAGAATCGTCTGGTGGGTGAGAAGTGGGCACATGAAGTTCAACAAGGCCGATGAATATTAACTTCTCCTGGGCAGCCTAAAGTTGGAGTTAATGACACATGGGATGTGTGTTGTGAAGGGGTGTTTTGGTTTGGCCTGGCCAGATTTCGGCGGCGGGGGGGGAGCTGCAGGGTGGCTTCTGTAAGAAGCTGCGAGAAGCTCCCCAAGATTGATAGAGCCAATGCCAGCCGGCTACAAAGAGGGACCCGCCGCTGGCCAAGGCTGAGCCTATCAGTAAGGTGATAGCAGAGGAACGCCTCTGTGAAAAACATATTTAAGAACGGGAAAAAGAACTGCGCCAAAACAGCTGGCACAGAGATGGAGGAGTGAGAGTCTGTGCAGACACCAAGGTCAGTGAAGAAGGAGGTGGGGGAGGATGAGCTCCAGGCGCCGGAGCAGAAGGAGTCCCCCGGGTCTGTGGTGAAGTCCATGGTGAAGCGGGTTGTCCCCCTGCAGCCCATGGGCGAGGTGCAGATGTCCACCGTGAGGATCACTGCGTAGATGTCCACCGAGGACTCCACGCCGTGTGGGTGGATTACCTGAAAGGGGACTGTAGCCCGTGGGAAGCCCATGTCAGAGCAAGTTGCTGCCGGAACCTGTAGCCCGTGAAAGAGAGGAATGCCCACGCTGGAGCAGGTTGGCCGGTGGGACTTTTGGGACGCTGCAGGTGGCTCACGCTGGAGCAGTTTCCCCCGAAGGACTGCGTCTCAGACTCATGAGGGGTGGGCTGCCCCTCGTGAGGTGTCTCCCGTTGGGCAGTTTGTGATGAATTGCCCTTCGTGGGACGACTCACACGGAGAAGAGAGCGTGAAGCTTGTCTCCCGTGAGAGGGACCCCACAATAGCCCTGGGGAAGAGTGAAGAGTCCTCCCCCGGAGTGAAGAAGCAGCGGTGGAACCAACGTCGGATGAACTGACCGCAGCCCCCATTCCCTGTCCCCCTGCGCCGCTCGGGGGGAGGAGGTGGAGAAACCGGGATTGATGTTAAGCCCGGGAAGAAGGGAGGGATGGGGGGAAGGTGTTCTGCTTGTTAATATCCGTTTGCTCTTTCTTAACTTCTCACTACTCCTCTCTGATTAGTTCTTTTAATAAATGTACCTAATGTCCCTAAAATTGAGTCTGTTTTGCCCGGGACGGTAAATGAGAGTGATCTCCCTGTCCTTATCTCAAACCCTGAGCCCTTGGAAATATTTTCTCCCCCTGTCTAACCGAGAAGGGAGGGTGAGAGAGTGGCTGAGTGGGTACCATGGGCAGACAAGGACGGGTGACTAAGTGGACTGAACCTACAGGTAGGTGCATAGAAATAAATATCTCCAGCATGTGCCTGTGCCCCAGAACAGCCAGCGGGGCGCAGAGGTGCTGCCCGCGGGCGGTGTCACGCTCTGCGCTCGCAGCGCTCAGCGCAGGGAGTTGCCCGGCGACAAAGGTGCCGCCGCTGCCCGCGGGGACAAGTCCCGCCCCGCATGTCGGCAGGGACCGGGGGCAGAGTCCGTGACACTGCTCCTGCTCCCCGAGCAGCGGGAAGGGCGCCGCGGGGTCACCCCGAGCAGCCCCAGCCCCGCTTCCCTGTGGGTCGCAACACGAGGCAAACGAAACCGCTCCCGGCGCGGGGGGTCACTGGCCCTTTAAGGCCCCCGCGCTGTGCCTGCCGGGGGGGGTGGGGGGGTGGGGGGGGCGGTGGCGGGAAGGCGCGTGCGCTGCCGCTGGCGCGTGCGCAGAGCGCGCAGGATGCGGGTGCTCGTGGGTGAGTGGGGGAGGGGGGAGTCTCGGGGAGGGGGACCCGGTGTGGAGCGGGGCGGGGGGCGGTTGTCCTCACGGATGGGTTGTGTCCCCGGGGCGCGGGTGAGCAGTTGTCACCCGCTGGTGACAGTCTCGCGCCGGCCCGGGACGGGGGGGGCGTCTGTGCGACAGAAGTGACGCCCGGGCTGTGCCCTTGGTTGGGCCGGGGCTGGCGCGGAGCAGGGGGGGGCTCTGGCCGAGCTGGAGCAGCTCACGCTGAATTGTTGTCCCGTGTCAGCGGGCTCAGGGACCGGCTGAGCCCGGTCCTGCCCTGTCCCGCGGGGACACCGCGCCCCTGCTGGGGCTGGTGCTGTCTGAGGGGCTGACCTGGGGCTGCTGGTGCGGAGTCACAGAGTTACAGAATGTCAGGGGCTGGAAGGGACCTCAGAAGATCATCCAGTCCAGCCCCCTGCCAGAGCAGGGTCACCCAGGGCAGCCACACGGGAACAGGAACGTGTCCAGGCGGGTTTGAATGTCTCCAGAGCAGGAGACTCCACACCCTCCCTGGGCAGCCTGGGCCAGGGCTCCGGCACCCTCACTGTGAAAAAGTTTTTTCTAATATTTTTATGGAACCTCCTATGTTCCAACTTACACCCATTGCCCCTTGTCCTGTCACTGGACGTCACTGAAAAGAGCCTGGCTCCGTCCTCCTGACACTCCCCCTTGACATATTTATAAACATGAATGAGGTCACCCCTCAGCCTCCTCTTCTCCAAGCTAAAGAGCCCCAGCTCCTTCAGCCTTTCCTCATAAGGGAGATGTGCCACTCCCTTAATCATCTTTGTGGCTCTGCGCTGGACTCTCTCCAGCAGTTCCCTGTCTCTTGAGCTGAGGGGCCCAGAACTGGACACAAGATTCCAGATGCGGCCTCACCAGGGCAGAGCAGAGGGGCAGGAGGACCTCTCTGACCTACTTGCTACTCCCCTTCTAACACACCCCAGGATGCCATTGGCCTTCTTGCCCACGAGGGCACACTGCTGGCTCATGGCCCTCCTGCTGCCCACCAGCACCCCCAGGTCCCTTTCCCCTGCGCTGCTCTCCAACAGGTCAGTCCCCAACCTGTGCTGGCACATGGGGTTATTCTTTCCCAGGTGCAAAACTCTACCCTTGCCCTTGTTGAACTTCATCAGATTTCTCCCCGCCCAGCCCTCCAGCCTGTGCAGATCTCTCTGAATGGCAGCACAGACTGCTGGGGTGTCAACCACTCCTCCCAGTTTTGTATCATCAGCAAACTTGCTGTCAGTGCTCTCTAGTTCTTCGTCCAGGTCATTGATGTATATATTGAAAAGCACCGGCCCCTGAGGGACCCCACTAGACACAGGCATCCAACCAGACTCTGCCCCATTGACCACAACTCTCTGGCTTCTTCCCTTCAACCAGTTCCCGACCCACCTCACTGCTCGGTCATCCAGACCACACTGCCTCAGTTTACCTGTGAGGATGCTGTGGGAGACGGTGTCAAATAGAATCATAGAACGTATTGGAAATGACCTTTAAAGGTCATCTGGTCCAACCCCCTGCAGGGAGCAGGGACACCTTTAACTGGGCCAGGTTACTCAGAGCCCCATCCAGCCTGACCTTGGCTGGATCCAGGGATGGAGCCTCCAGCACCTCTCTGGGCAACCTGTGCCAGGGTTTCACCGCCCTCGTTATTGGAGCAGTTAATGATGTGTCCCGTAGTGGAGCCAGTCAGTCAGACCAGCGATTGCCACCACGCTGTCACACGGTCACTCGGGGCCCCATTTAACAGGGTTGGGCCTGTGTTGAGTGCACTGCAGGCAGAGTTTGGAGCCAGCCCCCGCCCCTCACTGCCCCTCTGGGGGCAGGGGAGGGGACTGGGACCAGGCATGGTGCAGGGGGAGGCTGTCTGGGCTGGGGTGGTGTTTGGGGGAGCTGGGGGCACAGGGATCTGTGGGGGAGCCGGGAGCAGAGGAGTCTCGGCCTGGGGTGACGTACCCCAGGAAGCTGGCCGGTGCAGGTCTGTGATGTCCCGTCTCTCTCCTAGGTGGTGGGACTGGCTTCGTGGGCAGAGCCCTCACCCAGCTGCTGCGGAGCCGTGGGCATGAGGTGACCCACATCTCTCGCCACCCGGGCAAGGACCAGATCACCTGGGTATGAGGGGCGAGCGGTCACAGAAGGGAGGAGATGTCAGGGCTGAGGAACGCACCCACTTGCCCTGGTCTGGCAGGGCACACAGGGAGTTTGCAGGGGGGACCTGGCTCCAGTGGGTTCTGGTCGTTGGGATGGGTACGGCTGTAGCTCCAACGAGCAAAACCTTCCTCATTCTGTGCTTCAGGCAGTTTCAGGAGGGAACTACCTGGAGTTCTTAGGAGCCCACCCTGCCTGGTTATTGGGGAGGCTTGAGCAGTGAGGAGGCTGGGTGTGTGATGTCTCTGTTACCTCTGCCTAGGAAGAGGTGTCCAACTCTGGGCTGCCCTCGTGCGAGGCCGTGGTGAACTTGGCTGGTGAAAATGTCCTCAACCCTTTCCGCAGGTAACTTGATTTCCCACAGCATTGTTGAGACCAGGTGAAGGCAAGACAGGCTGATGTTGTCAGAGAATGTGGGAGGGATCTGGGGTGGAAGCAGGGTGTCCAGGGAGTGTTGGGTTACTTCAGGGTTGACATCTGGGTCCTCAACTATCCAAAGCATTGCCATGGGCCTCTTGAGTTCTGGGAGACCTCTGGAAGACAGGCTCCGTTCTGGAGGCCAGGCAAAGTAGTTCCATGTTTCCCAAGTGATAGTTGGTGCCTATTTTTAGGGAATGCAAAATCAGAACCAAGGTTTGACATCTATGAAGGTGTTTCTAGAAATGCTTCTGCCAGGTGCTGGGGAAGAATTCGCAGCACTCAGCTCTGGTGTCCAGCTCCGCTGCCACCTTTGTCCTGAGGCAGTCCATAACCCACAGCCTTTTGTGGGAAGTGGAGAACCACTGTGTCCCAAAGTCTCCATGCACTTGAGTAGTGAGATCCCATGTCCTCCCCCTGCTCCAGAGTGGGGGGAATTAACGTGACCTCTCCTGCGATGTGAGCAGGTGTCTGCAGGTTGTTTCCTGAGGTGTCGTCATGGGGAGTCTCATCAGTGTCTCTCCTTCTGCCAGGTGGGGTGATGCCTTCTGCAAGGATGTCATCAGCAGCCGCGTCGAGACCACCAGGACCTTGGCTAAAGCCATTGCTGATGCTGAGCAGCCACCCCGTGCCTGGGTCCTTGTCACCGGCGTAGGTATTGGTTGGGCCCAGCCGAGGCATGGCTCATGTGACCTGGAGACGTGTAGCTCCAGGTGGAGACACCCTTCTGGGGGAACATGTCTTGCCGTGGAATGGCAGCTTTATGGCTATCAACATCAGTGTGTTTAGGCAAGCCTTGATCAGGTTTTTGGTACTGCTGGGGAGGTATTTGTGTTCCTGTGCTTTCTCTTGCTGTCATTAGGACAGGACCTCTGCTCTGTTTCCCTGTGAGAGCCTTCAGGCATCTTGTAGAACTAGTTTGTCTAAGCAGGGCCTCAGCTGAGTCCCCCTGCATACGTCCAGCTTTGTGTTTCTGCTTTGCTGCACAGAATCACAGAATGTCAGGGGGGTTGGAAGGAACCGGGAAAGATCATCCCGTCCAACCCCCCTGCCAGAGCAGGATCACCTACAGTAGGTCACACAGGAACGTGTCCAGGCGGGGTTTGAATGTCTCCAGAGAAGGAGACTCCACACCCTCCCTGGGCAGCCTGGGCCAGGGCTCCGGCACCCTCACAGGGAAAAAGTTTTTTCTAATGTTTTTGTGGAACCTCCTGTGTTCCAGCTTGTACCCATTGCCCCTTGTCCTGTCATTGGACATCCCTGAGCAGAGCCTGGCTCCGTCCTCCTGACACTCCCCCTTGACATATTTATAAACATTCATGAGGTCACTCCTCAGCCTCCTCTTCTCCAAGCTGAACAGCCCCAGCTCCCTCAGCCTTTCCTCATCAGGGAGATGTTCCACTCCCTCCATCATCCCTGTGGCTGCGCTGGACTCTCTCCAGCAGTTCCCTGTCCCTCTGGAGCTGAGGGGCCCAGAACTGGACACAAGATTCCAGATGTGGCCTCACCAGGGCAGAGCAGGGGGGCAGGAGGAGGTCTCTCGACCTACTAGCTACCCCCCGTCTAACACACCGCAGTCTTGAAAGCTGCTGCAGTTGAGCAGTTTTAGAGCGAGTGCGTTTCTGTGCAGCCCCCTCAGTGTGTCGCTTGCTGGTGCATTTGGTCCCTGGGGCTGCCAGCTCAACCTGAGCGTTGGTGCATCCCGCTGAACTTGCAGAGCGCAGCGATAGTTCCAAAACTTGTCAGCATTGCCATCGGAGAGGCCCTCTGCTGTTCACATGAGGATGTCCCTCATGAAGTGATGGAGTTCCTGGCTCCTGGAGACAGGGAAGAGGGTCCCTTCTGGGCCGTGGGGGCGGGGTGGCTGGTGTCATGGTTCAGCGCTGACCACCCTTCTGCCGTTCTGCCCACAGGCTATTACCGCCCTAGCCCCACAGCTGAGTACACTGAAGACAGTCCTGGGGGGGATTTTGATTTCTTCTCGCGCCTGGTGAGCTCCTGGGAGGCTGCAGCTCTCGTCCCTGGGAGCCCAGCTCGTGGCGTTGTGGTGAGATCTGGTGAGAAGGGGTGTCGTGCCTGTCCAGGGTGGCGCTGCCGTGGTGCTGGGAAGAGGGTGGAGGAGGACATCAAGAATTGTGCCTCTCCTTGCTGGGATGCTGTTCCAGACCAGCGCTCTAAGGATTGTCTCCTGGCCGTGGATCTGGGAGAGAAGGGGCTTTTGTCTGCTGTGGGGGTGGGTCCTGGTCTCACTCTCCTCTCCCTGCAGGGGTGGTGCTGGGCCGGGGCGGTGGTGCGATCGCCCAGATGCTCTGGCCTTTCCGCCTGGGACTGGGGGGCCCTGTGGGCTCTGGGCTCCAGCCCTTCCCGTGGATCCACGTTCGGGACCTGGCTGGGATCGTGTGTCACGCCCTGGAGAGCGAGTGCCTGCAAGGTGTCTTCAACGGTGTCGCCCCGTCCTCCGCGGCCACCTCCAACGGCACCTTTGCTCAGGAGCTCGCCGCAGCCCTGGGGCGCCCGGCGCTGCTGCCGGCGCCTGCGTGGGCCGTGCGGGCTGTCTTTGGGGCAGAGCGGGCCCTCCTGCTGCTGGAGGGTCAGAGGGTGGTGCCAAAACGCACCCTGGAGAGCGGCTACCGCTTCGTCTTCCCTGACCTGCCTACAGCTCTGAAGGACATTGTGGCTTGAGGACATTGTGGCTGGACTGGGTTGTTTTTGTGCACTCCCTGGCTCATGTGCCTTCCACTGGCTGAAAGGGGGAATCCCTGTCACTTCTCGACACTTCCCCATCCCTTTACAGAGAGCGTGAGCAACCTGTGCCCCTTCTGTCTCCCTTTGTGCATCTGCAGTTTAGGTGTCGTCTCACTTACTGTCATCTGCAGTCTCCACCTTGCCTGCTCTTGGGGTAATCTCTGAGGGTTGTGACTGCTGAATCTGCCATCTTCCTTTCCCACCGTGTGCACGTGAGCTGCTTGCAGAGCAGCCGGTGTGTGTCATGTCTCTACCCTGAGAGGCGGGGGTGACAGCAGGAAAGAGGTGTTCAGGCGTTGTAATTCTCCTCGATGTGACTTGGTTTTCCCTGTGTCTTTCCCTCGTGGTCATATAGAGACCTAATCCTGCTCTTCTGCTTTGCCTTTCTCAGTCTTGTAGGGCATGGAGTTGTGGGAGAAGATCCATCCTGAGGTGGTGCGAAGGGTGCTGGGTACGGATGGCTCAGAGACTTGGCCACCTCCTTTCTCGTGGTGGCTCTGTGCTGCTGCCAGGTTGCTGTGTCAGAACCCGCGGCTGCATCTCGGCCCACGAGTCGCACCCTTCCGGGGCTGCGTAACTGATGCTATGGCAGAGATGAAGGATAACACTGTAGGGACAAGGGTAGGACTTGCCCCTGGACTTCTCTTGAGGCCTTGGGTAAGTGTCAGCTACTTCTGCACTTGTGCTGAGAGGAAGTGGGTGGCTCACCTTGGTGTGAGACGCTGCACTGAGGCAGGCAAGAACCTGCTTTATTCTAAGAGGAGCGCTTCAGCTATTGCTTTCCTTGTAGTCACCTCATCCCAGAGAGGCTGTTTTTCCCTTATTCGTCCCATGAGGCAGTACTTGTGTTCAGGGGGGTCCCACGGGTGGGGCACTGAGAATATCCAGGCTGGCTGGGCTGCTTTGGGAAGCAGTACCTCTTCTCTTGTGGAGAACGTTGCAATTCCATCATCTCGCACTGTGAGGAAATGTATCCATGTGCTTCTCTTAACCCATTTTGACATGTGAAAGTGGGTTATGGGATGTGAAATTTACAGAGCAGCTAAGCTGGTCACTGCTTCTGGAGAAGTACTCCCAGTGGGATGTAATTCTGGGCTAGAAGATCCATTAAAAGCACTTCGGACAATTAAAAAGACTTGCTTCGTTCCTGAAATAAAAAAAGCCAAACACCCAGAACAAGAGCGGTCCACCTATTTCTGGTTTGTGCCAGGTTAATGTAGACACAGTAGCTGAGGAGTCGGTCTCGGTGGAATCTGGACTCCGTACTCACCTGCTTGTTGCTCAGTCCGCACTGGACGCAGAACGGCATCTGCTGACTTTCCAGGCAGGAAAATCAGACTAGGACTGTCCAGCTGGAGCAGGAGGTGGCTTTGCAGTTAGTGTGAGCACAGCCAGGTGGGCTGGGGCTTTGGGAATAGCTGTGAAATCAGCACTGCCCGAGACAGATGTGTCTCGCTCGGGTTGTGCCTGGGGCAGACTCCTTACCCTTCCCACGTGCCTCAGTTTCCCGTCCTTGAGAGCAGACCCAGTTCGTTATGGGGCAATGCCATGGGGACAAGCAGCAGTGCTTCATCTTCAGTTAGTCCAGCTACTCTTCTAGAGTTTTGGACTTCAGTCTGCTTCAACAACATCCTTCTGTCAGGCAAGCTGATCAGCCAGCCCAGCTGGCTAGTTTCTGTAGCTGAGTATGCCTTGATGATTGCAAGAGCTTTGGGTTGTGGTAGAGACCAATAAGGCTGGGGAGACACGGGCAAGCTGCAGCTCTTCTGAAAAGGTTGCACGTCCCATGAAAGACTGCCAGCAGACAGAGTCCCAGGCCTCAGACCCCCTGCCTGGATGTGGAACTCGCTCAGGGTTTTGAAGGGTTGGCTCTGCGTGGTGTTTGGCTTAAGCACGTGTCACGGGACTTAAATGAGCTTCTCACACCTGAATTCTGGTACTGAAAACACTGCCTGCTGGCTGCTGTTAGGACATCATGGTAAATCGCACACACACCAAGCACGTTTGTCTGGTGTGGAGCCAGAAAGCATGTGTTGGTGACAGCAAGCTGAGACTTGACTTTGGACCAGTGTGTGTTTTTGGTGACCATAAGGACACCCTGGTGCCCAGGCTGCAAGACTGTGTGACTCTAGGTCTGGGTCTGGCACTGTCCCTTGCTCTTCTGCAAGCACGTGTGAGCTGACTGCAGTGCCCGAGATGGGCTCTGAAGGTCTGCTCTGACTCGGGACAAGTCTCTGTGTTTGTAGGGGAATCCTTATGGTTGAGACATGTCAGCAGCAGTTGCTGCTTCCAGCAGCCCCAGCCCAGGCTCCTCCTGCCTGGCCACCGGGCTCCCAGCCTGGTGCCCGGGTCTCTGCCCGAGCTGGGGGACGCAGCTGCTGCTTTCCTGTTGGCAGGTTCGGTCAGCCCTGAAGCTGAGCACCTCTCAGAGGCGTGTGCAAGCACACGGACACGTGGCAGACAGACAGACGGCACTGGTGTCGCTGGTTGCGCAGGTGCTGCAGCCAACCGTGTCCCGTCCCACCACGGGGCTGGCAGACTTGCCTGACGCTCTTGGGGTCCACAAGCACGAGAACACGAGTCCCTCCAGCACCAGTGTGACCCCTCGGTGTGTCCAGCGGTGCTGACTGGGTCCCAGCCCTCTGCTGCGTCCCACGGCGCCCTGCCTGCCAGCTGGCCCAGCTGGGGACACCAGACACGCAGCACTCGCATGCTCGTCCCGAAGGCACCCCACAGTCGCCAGGTGCCCCCAGGTGCCGGGATGGACCCCCTACCTGCTGGATACCCCCGGCTGGACCTGAGGCCTCTGCCAGCTAGCCCAGCTTGTAGTTTGCTAGTGTCTACACCCCGCCAGGCACAACAGACTTGTGGGGGACAAAGATTCTCCTCCCCAGTTCCGGGCACAGGGGCTGTGAGCTGCTGCCCCGCTCCAGCTGCTGGCGCGGAGCCCCTCGCTGCCCTCACGCGTGCTGCTCCCCCGTCACTGGTTTTGTGGAGACACGGTTGCCACCACAGTGGCCGTAGGATGAGGCCTCGCTGGCTGACACGACAGCCCCGGGGTGCCTGTCCCCCTGCCTGGCTGCAGCGTCTGGCACCGCATCGGCTCACGCCGGTGGCCCCGTAGCTGCTCTTGGTCGTGGCAGCACATGTGCGGGATAGAGCGGGATTACGCAGAGTTATCAAAAGATTTATTAAGGAGACGACTGGTCAGCCTGTGGTGGTGAAGTGTAGATCTCAGCCAGACCAGCCCTGCCCGGCCCAGGTTTGCACTCGAGCAGCCTCTGTTATACCTCTTTTCTACCTATGGCCCCATTTTGTTGCTCCCAGCTGCCCCTCCCCTGCACGTTCCCTCAACAACTGACTCGTTCCCACCAACCATCCAAGGCCCTGGACGCTCAGGTTTGCATCCTCTGCAACTGCTGAGCTGCAAAGTCCTGCTTCCCCACAGCTCCCTCACAGCTCGTCAGTGTCACTGATGACATCTGGGTCAGGTTGTTGTTTGTGAATGATAATTGGTCAGGTTTTGTGACTCTGTGTCTTTGTCTGCAGAAGTCCACCGTGAGGATCACCGCATAGATGTCCACCGAGGACTCCACGCCGTGTGGGTGGATGCCTGAAAGGGGACTGTAGCCCGTGGGAAGCCCACATCAGAGCGAGTTGCTGCCGGAACCTGTAGCCCGTGGAAGAGGGAATGCCCACGCTGGAGCAGGTTGGCCAGTGGGACTTTTGGGACGTTGTGGGTGGCTCATGCTGGAGCAGTTTCCCCCGAAGGACTGCGCCTCAGACTCACGAGGGGTGGGCTGCCCCTCGTGAGGTGTCTCACGTTGGGCAGTTTGTAATGAATTGCCCTTCGTGGGACGACTCACGCGGAGAAGAGAGCGTGAAGCTTGTCTCCCGTGAGAGGGACCCCACAGTGACCCTGGGGAAGAGTGAAGAGTCCTCCCCCGGAATGAAGAAGCGGTGGAACCAACGTCGGATGAACTGACCGCAGCCCCCATTCCGTCCCCCTGTGCCGCTCAGGGGGAGGAGGTGGAGAAACCGGGATTGATGTTAAGCCCGGGAAGAAGGGAGGGATGGGGGGAAGGTGTTCTGTTTAAGATCCATTTGCTCTTTCTTACTTCTCACTACTCCTCTCTGATTAGTTCTTTTAATAAATGTACCTAATTTCCCCAAAACTGAGTCTGTTTTGCCCGGGACGGTAAATGAGGGTGATCTCCCTGTCCTTATCTCAAACCCTGAGCCCTTGGAGATATTTTCTCCCTCTGTTCAGTAGTGAAGGGGGGAGTGAGTGAGCGGCTGTGTGGGTACCTGGCGGCCGGCCAGGGTCAACCCACGACAGTCTCCCATTCCTTAACTTCCCAACTGTTAAAATAAGTGTTCTCAGACTCACTCCACACATCCGTACCAGTTAGTGTGACTGATCAAGCCTGTTCTCATTCCAGCCTCCCTCAGCATGTGTCAGGTTGATCTAGAATCACAGAATCACAGGATTGTCAGGGTTGGAAAGGACCTCAAAGATCATCTAGCTCCAACCCACCTGCCATGGGCAGGGCCATCCCCCACTAGATCAGGCTGTCCAGAGCCCCATCCAGCCTGGCCTTAAAAACTCCCAGGGATGGGGCTGCCACCCCCTCTCTGGGCAACCTGTGCCAGGCTCTCACCAGGGTCTCACCACCCTCATGGGGAAGAACTTCTTCCCAACGTCCAATCTGAACTGACCCATCTCTGGCTTCAATCCATTCCCTCTAGTCTTGTCGCTACACGACATCCTCAGAAGCTCCTCCCCAGCTTTCTTGTAGCCCCATTGAGACACTGGAAGGTCACAATAAGGTCTTGGAGCCTTCTTTTCTCCAGACTGACCAACCACAACTCTCTCTGTCTATAGGAGAGGTGCTCCAGCCCTCTGAGCATCCTCGTGACCATTCTCTGGACGTGCTCCAGCACGTAAGAAACACAGGATGAACTGGAAGCATTGGCCTGTTCCCAGAGCTGTGATGTCATCGGTATTAGCGAGACTTGGTGGAATGAGTCCCATGACTGGAGTGCTGGGATGGAGGGCTGTGGGATGCTGGGATGGAGGGCTGTGGGATGCTGGGCTGTAGGCTTTTCAGGTGGCTGAAAATGTACATTAGGTAAGCTTGCCAATGATACTAAACTAGGAGGAGCTGGCTTTAATATTAATGATAGACTTTGGGCTGCCCCATCCCCGGAATTGGAGGACCACAAGTAGGGGAACAGTGATTTTCCATTTGTGGATGCTGGAATTATAAGTGACTGGTTGTATCCACTGACTGCCCATAAGTCCATGGGGTCTGATGTAATTCCTCACAGAGTACCGAAAGGGTTAGTGAGTGTTCCAGCTAGCTACAGAAAGAGAGCTGCAGAGACCTCAGTTTGAGCACTGTGTGCAGTTCTGGGGCCCACAGTTTAAGAAGGTTGTGAAGGTACTTGATGGCTTCGGAAGGAGGGCAGAAGAGCTGGTGGAAGGGCCAGAAAGCATGTCCTGTGAGGAGTGGGCAAGGACTTTGGGTTTGTCTAGTTTGGACAACAGGAGGCTGAGGGGTGACCTCATTGCTCTCTCATTGCTCTCTCCTTTCTTAGGAGGAGACATGGAGAGGGAGGTGCTGATCTCTTCTCACTGACATCCAGGGACAGGGCCCCTGTGAATAGGTAAAAGCTGCATCTGGGAAGGTTCAGATTTGACATTCGGAAACGTGTCTTTACTGAGCGGATGGTCAAACCACGGATCAGGCTTTCTAGAGAGGTGGTGGATGTCCCGAGCCTGTCTGGGTTTAAAAGCCATTTGGACAACGCCCTTAATACATGGTTTAACTTGTGGTCAGCTCTGAAACAGTCAGTTGGACTAGATGGACTAGCGCAGCCCCTCCAAATGCTATTCTATTCTATTCTATTCTATTCTATTCTATTCTATTCTATTCTATTCTATTCTATTCTATTCATTACAGAATCACGGAATGTCTATTCTAAATTTACGTGGAAGAGTGATAATAATTTTTGCCTTGAAATTAAATGCCCACTTGAAATAGTCTAAGCTTTTCTTCCTAATGAGTTCTGAGAACACTGATTTGTGGGGGTGCGACGCCTTCTGGGCTATTATTGGGAGACTTTGTGGATGGAGCCACTCTGCACCCACCCTGACTACAGAATATGCACTACAGTAAGAAAACCATCCTCTCTGAAATCCTGATTTCCACTTACAAGTAATTATTTGGGTGATTCAAGTTCATAATACAATGAGTGAGCAACTGGCTGATGGGTCAGGCTGAAAGCGTAAAAGGGGTTACATCAGGCTGGTGGCCAGTCACTACTGGGGTTCCGCAGGGCTCAGTTTTAAGGCCAGTGGTGTTTAATGTTTTTATAAATTGTCGGGACACGACATTAGGTAAGCTTGCCAATGATACTAAACTAGGAGGAGCTGTGGACTCCCCTGAGAGTAGAGAGACCTTGCAGAGAGATGTGGGTACACTAGAGAGCTGAGCAGTCACTGACTGCATGAAATTTAACAAGAGCAAATGCCAGATTGTGCACCTGGCATGAAGAAAACCTGGTTATACAACTGGTTATACAACTCCAGCCAATGAGAGGCTGGAGAGTAGCCCCACAGAAAGAGATCTGGAGGTTTGGGTTGATGGCAAGTTGAATAGAAATCAACACCTTGCCCTGGCAACCAAAGGGGCAAACTATGTCCTAGGGTGCATCAAGCACAGCATCACTAGCCAGTCCAGGGAGGTGACTGTCACATTCTGAACTGCACTGGTGCAGTCCCACCTCTCGTACTGTGTGCAGTTTGGGGCACCTCAATATAAGAAGGAAATCAAACTGCTGGAGTGTGTCTAGGGGAGGACAGCCAAGACAGTGACAGGGCAACGCTTACTTGGTTTGTTCAGCCTGGAGAAGTCAAGGTTGAGGGGAGACCTCATCACAGTCCACAAATTTCTCAGGGGGAGCAACAGAGCGTGAGGTGCTGATCTCCTCTCTCTGGTGACTAATGATAGGACACACGGGAATGGCATGAAGCTGCGTCAGGGGAAGTTCAGACCGGACACTGAGAAAAGGTTCTTCACTGAGAAGGTGGTTGGTCACTGCAATAAATTCCCCAGGGAAGTGGTCACAGCACCAAGCCTGTCAGCTGAAGGAGCATCTGGATGATGCTCTAAGTTATATTATTCAGTTTTAGGTGGTCCTGTGAGAATCAGGGAGTTGGACTCAATAATCCTTATAGGTCGCTTCCATATTCTTGAGAATATCACTCAAGATATTCTGTGGTTCTATGATTCCACCTTAAAGTCAAGCTGAGAAGTAGATAACAGAGCAAGTAATAAGGACAACAAAAAAAAAAATGCCTAAGGCATTGTTTATTTCTTTCCAAAGTAGACAATAAAAAAGGGTTAGCTGAACTGCTCTCTAGAAACATCCATCAGTTTGGCAGGAATCCTTAGGTAACTAGTTGTGATGATTTAGATGTCTACAACTGGATAGACAAATCCTGTCACTAGTGCCATAAGTGCCATAGTGCCCTGCCTTTCATTTTTGACAGTTGACTTCTGATCAGTGGCCTGCCTGTGCTGCTTGAAAAGACAGAGCTCGTCTACAAGCCAGGTCAGCCAGTGACTTGCACATTCTCCCTTTGTGGGGAAGCAATCGGCTCATTCAGAAGCAAAGTCAAATGAGACTCCAAGAGCAGGCGGTGTCAACAGTCAGTTTCAAGAAAAAGCTGAAATCTTAAACTAACACGCATGTTACCTGATTTTATCCACCTGCATCTGGACCAGAAGTTCAGCAAAGATTCTATAAATGCTTCACACATGCCAGGTAATTTCTGTAGAGATACGGGATGTTAACTGTGGAACTTCATAGCACAACTGTGTAAATTCCTTTACACGGTATAGTTCTCTAAATTTTTCCATACAGTTTTAGCATTACACTAATGAAGAGGGCCCCGTCGGAGAGCCGGCCAAGATAACAATCATCACACCAATATGGCTACAGATCGTCCTCCCTTTATTGCTCCGGACAGCTCAGTCTATACAGTTAAGCAGTGTCCCCGCACCTGCCCCTTCACAGAGTTGGTCAGTTACAGGTTCACACACGCCAGCGTTTTATTGGGTAGTGCCATTCCACTATGCAAGCGGCTCTCGGCCCCCCTTCTCCCCCCGGGGCCAGCACCTCCAGCCAAGCATCTCTCAAAGCTCTCACAAAACAGATAAAACCTCCTCCTCCCCGTGTTCCAAGGCAGCTTCAAGGACAGAGCCTTTGTTTAGGCCTAAGCTGGGTTGTCCACGTTTTTAAAGTAATACCGCGCCTCTGCTCCACAAGAAATTCCTCTACATATCCCCCTTTTTGTTTTTGGACAACCCAGGCTTCATCCGCTAGCTTGCTTATAATTTTCTTGATTATACTTATCAAACAACTAAACATAACTAAGCCTATAACAATTAAAACTGCAATAACCAAAAATGTCTTAACTAAACTCTTAATTCATCCTGTCAAAGTTCTCACACCCATCACCCTAAATCATACTTTGATCCTTAATCACACACTTCTAACAAAGCAAAAGGCAGCTGGTTTCCCTGCCTTGCTTTTAGCTAAAGAAAGATCACTCTGCTGGTTAGTACATAAACCTTAACACCTACTATGTGGCTTTGATTACACAACCAATATAAGCTTCATTGTTAGTCACACAAAGAGGATACATATTAATACAACAGGTAACATTGAGAACAGTCACATTTTCCCATAATTGCTCTACCATCAGCTGTAAGCATCTTCTGCCAGTCCAGTCCATATCATCATTGGTAATCGGTACCTCAGGGTCCCATCACGTCACTGGGCAAACAAAGGGATTCAACGGGCAGGCCCAGTGCACGTTCGTGTTGCTGCTGCGCTGTTGAGGTGACAGGATGCTGCACAGCCACATCATGCAGGATCATGCGGTTCCCGGGTCCCTTGTCCATTATTAATAATAACAGGACACGCAGTCGAACTGGCTGCTTCCCAATCTCCCTCTGTTACAGCGTCTCTGATGACACCGCCCCATCGCTGTTGCAAAGGATCCTTTATGGTTCAAGCTTGAAAATCAGGCTTGAGTGAGGGAGCTGGTGGTAATGGGGGAGCTGAACTGGTTTAAGGGTTTCTTCTATTTCTCGCTGTCTAGTTGATAATTCAGCGAGTTTGTTCAGCATCTCTTTCAGGGGTTCATCCTGATCTTCCTTCTTCCACCCCCCCCTTTTTTTTTTTTTTTTTTTTTTTATTAGCTCAAGTATTACTTCAATCACGCTGTTATCACACAGGGAGAGCAGAATTTCCCAGGTCTGTTTTGATCATACTCTCCCGTTCACTCCCATGCACATCTGGTGTACAAGAAGCGTCTTATGTTCATTCTCACGGACAAGCTCTCAACATGAGCTGTACCTGGCTGGTCAGGGTCTCTTTTCATAATTAGCAAGCAAGAGTTATGCACTTGTTTAGAAAAGAGCTCAGCTCAAGGACGAAAGTCTTAATTCTGCAACGCAGTGCAGTTTCTCCTTTTTCTTTTTTTTTTTTTTTTTTTTTCTTCCACCCAGTCGGGACGAGCAGGGAGTTTCTTCCTTTGCCTTTTTCCTTTCCTGCCCTCCCCCCAACGCTTCGATCGCTGCCGCAGCAACTTTCTTTTCTGCTTGCATGATTTCTAGAGTGCGTATTACGGTTTTCCAAACTGTTCCTAGTTCTTTTGCTTCCTTCCCTTCTTTTCCTCCCTCTAGAGTGCAGTCCCACAAAAAGTCTCCTACTTCACGCCATTCCGTGGAACTAAAGGTTAATGGCGGGTCGTTCATTTTCTCCCGTTTCCGAGCCCATGGGGCAAATACGTCTCGCTCCTTTACTTTTCCTCCTCTCTTAGAGAGTATACTAAGGAGGCGAGTTGCCGCGTCCATTTCCATCGCGGTCTTACCTTGGCAGGGGCTTGATCGGCTGCTCAAGCTCTGGTCTCCGGTGCCCTTTTGGTCACACTCGGAACTCTCCTGCCTCCAGCTCTCCGGCTCCCAAATCGGCTCACGTCCGATGCTTCAGAGTCTTCCCGCATTTAAGCAATCCGCATTTAAGCGTCCATAGAGGGTCCCTTGTTCAGGCGCCAGATGAAGAGGGTCCCGTCGGAGAGCCGGCCAAGTTAACGATCATCACACCAATATGGCTACAGATCGTCCTCCCTTTATTGCTCCGGACAGCTCAATATATACAGTTCAGCAGTGTCCCCACGCCTGCCCCTTAACAGAGTTGGTCAGTTACAGGTTCACACGCGCCAGCGTTTTATTGGGCAGTGCCATTCCACTATGCAAGCGGCTCTCGGCCCCCCTTCTCCCCCCGGGCCCAGCACCTCCAGCCAAGCATCTAGCAAAGCTCTCACAAAACAGATAAAACCTCCTCCTCCCTGTGTTCCAAGGCAGCTTCAAGGACAGAGCCTTTGTTTAGGCCTAAGCTGGGTTGTCCACGTTTTTAAAGTAATACCGCGCCTCTGCTCCACAAGAAATTCCTCTACACACTAAGGCTTTTTTTTTTGATAATTAGAAGACAGTTATTTGAAACTTGCTTAAAATAGATTATGTTTCTACATAGTGTACACTATGGAGTTGTTCCTAAAACTTTCTGGATGCTCTCTAACCCCTTTCCCTCCCCAAAGGGAAAGGGAGAGGGAATAAGGCAGAGAGACTTACGCATTGTAAAAGAGAACTGAAACAGCTATGGTAAAACAATAATAGCACTAATAAGAAAAATTATGAAAATAATGAACTATATTCAAATATATACAAAACTGATATCAAATCCATACCCAGCAGCAACCTCCCCTGATGCTGCAGAGCCGGCAGCACCGGAAAGCCCCAGGCTCAGCGGCAGCGGGGAGCTGGGCACAGAGGCTGGGTTTGGGAAGAAAGGATCAGGATCAAAGGTAGAAGAACAGACAGGGTCTTCCTCAGACACCGACCATTAGAGCAAGAAGGCTTAACCCCCATGATCCCTCAGTTTTATACTGAATAAGACATATGTGGGATGGAATGCTGTTGTTGGTTGCCTGTCCTGTCTGTTCTTCCCCACACGTGCGACCTTTTACTTCCTTGTGACCGCTTTTACCTTCCCGGCACCCCCAGCGTGGCACACAAGAGCCAGCTGTGGCCTTGGTCACTACGGGAACAAGTATCAGCCAGAGCCTTTCTGCATCCCAGCCCCTGGCAGTGACTGCAGACATCAGGCTTTATCACTTCTGGCAGCAGACACTGTCTGCACAAACGTGCTGTTAACTTCAGAAAGCGCAGGCTCTTAGAAGAGACTGAGCTGAAAATTAAAATAACTGAACACAATTCGTTGGGTTTAGCTCAAAAAAAGACATTTGCTTACAAATATTTTTTTAAAATTTTCCACACCGAAGCGTGTATTTGCTGAGTAGCCTCCACATTGAGCTTTTGATCTCCTTGTTACGCAAGGTGTAGATCATGGGGTTCGTCAAAGGGAAAATGACCGTATGGAAAACAGCAACAAATTTTTCCATTGGGACAACTTGGAAGGATAAACCATAGATATACATGGCTGGACCAAACATGACAGAAACCACAATGATGTGGGAAACACAGGTGGAGGCTACTTTGTTCTTTGCCTTGGAGGACTGTGTCCGGAGCTTCAGCAACAGCACAGTGTAGGAGATCAGGAGAACTGTAAAGCACATAACTATAACAACTCCATTGTTGAGGAACATCAAAAGCTCTACCAGGTAAGTGTTAGCACAGGCCAATTTGACCGGCTGATGGGCATCACAGAAGAAGCTGTCCAGGATACTGGGACCACATAAGGGGAGGTGGATGCTGAGACTAAAGAGAATGATGCCATGGATGAAGCCCCCGCTCCATGTAGCTCCAACCAGGACACAGCAAACCCTTCTGTTCACAAGCCTGCTGTAGTGAAGAGGTTTGCAAATGGTTGCATAACGGTCATAGGCCATGACCATGAGCAGGAAAGCTTCAGCTGCTCCCAGGAAGTGGAGGAAGAAAAGCTGAGCTATGCAGGCACTGTAGGAGATGGTCTTATGATCTGAGAAAAAGTCAGCCAGCATTTTGGGTGGGGTGACAGAACAGTAACAGATGTCCAAGAATGCCAAGTTGGCCAGGAAGAAATACATGGGTGATCCCAGTTGGGGATCCCCCCGAATTGTGAGAATTATAGGGATGTTGCCTGGCAGAATGACCATATAGAAGAGCAGGAGGAAGAAGAAGAGAATCATTTGGACTTCATGGTTTTGGGTCAATCCCAACAGAATAAGCTCTGTAACTACTGTGTGGTTCCCGTGCTCCATTTCCACTCTGCAGAACCCTGGAAAACAGACAGTAGCTATGGAAAAAAACAACAACAAACAATCAGTGCAAATCTACTGAAGTGTTTCAACAACATGGGACATAGGTAAATTGCCTAAAATTCGTGCACGTTCCCCATCTCCTAGTTTTGGGTAACTCCGAATGGTGAAATACTTGAAAGCCAGTAATTCCGATTACCGGTAAGTTGGGCATTTTACTGGAAATGTAAACTGGAAAAGTCCCTATCTTATTTGTTTTGTCTGCGCCCTGGAACTGACATCTAGATGGCGTATAGATCATAAAGGATCAGTCCATTCTTCCATGGGCCGGCTATTTTTTGTGGTTTACAGTGTAGATGAGTTTATCTGTGCTTGTCACGTCAATGGCCTCTCCAGCTGACAGAAACAGGTCCTTCCAGGGTGAACAGGTTTAATTCTAGATTTAAGCTACACGAAGTGCACTCTAAAATTACACAACTAACCTAAATCACATCACTGCTTGTCACAGGAAACTCAGTATGGACCATTCACATCTGAGGGAAGGTTTATGAATCCCTTGGGTGAATTAATCTGACAGCTGCGAAGTTGTTTGCAATTGCAGAAGTTAAAATGCCTTTACACTTCATTATGTCAGTACAGCCAGCCCAGGGAATGACTAATTCCATCATACATTTTCTCTAGCATATCTCAGTTCAAGTATTTTCCAAAATGCATAATTTTTCCCAATTGTCTTTCAAGGGAGGTCAAGATGGTTAGATCACATTCAGACTGACACCTTTCTCCAGAGAAATCCAACAGTGGTGTCTAATTTTCTCTTCAAGTCAACAGAAACATAAAGAAAACTCAACTACCTAAATATATCTATAAAATTACCATAATTCACCGTGACGGCAGTCTGGAGAACAAAATGACATTTTTTCAGAGGATGAGTTCAATTCCCTTATTGAGAACAGTGAGAAATTAAATCAGTCTTGATAGTGGAAACTAGACTGAGAAGAAAAGGGGCAAAAACTAGTAAAATTGAGAATAAAGGGGAAAAAAAAGAAAAGGAAAGTAAGAAGAAAAAAATATTCCTTACATCACTTTCTGATGTTTTTGTTAAGAGTCAAAATTTCATGTCATGCCTTGATGTTAAAAAAAAATATTCTTGGTATTTTTTGTTTCCTCCATCTTTTCCTTGCTTTCCTCCACAGGTGAAGGGCTCATTGTGCTGGATCTGTGTATAAACTGCCCGATATTTAATTTGTCATCCGATGGCAAATCCTTATTCCCCTGGATCTGAGTTTCTCTTTGCCTCATCTTAAATTCCTCCTGAGTGGTTTGGTCAGCTCCGGTGTCTTCCCACCTCATCACATCGCAGAAACGTTCTTGCAGTAACCTGCCAGTCCCCTCTGCAGTCCTGTGACAGGTCCTGTCCTGCACATCCTGCTCTGGCACAAACAGCTCTCTCCCCTTACCTCCCCGTGGTTGCAGAGACCTCTGTGGATACTCCTGACTTCCACGACTTTGCATCCGACTCTTCCCCACGGCTCAGCATCTCCTGTTCTCTGGGTTTTTCAGCCCTAATCAGCAAAGAATTGATCGAGGTTATTCACTCTTTGCTGCTTCCTGCCACAACACTTTGGACAGGTGGAAAATATTTCCCAGTTTTTCTACCTGCTTCCCTGATGTTATCAGTCTGCCTTTAGAATTACAGAATCATTTAGATCCAAAAAGACATTTAAGATCACTGAGTCCAACTGTTAACCTAACCGTGTCAGGTCCAACACTGAGCCATGTCCCTAAACACCTCACCTACAGGTCTTTTAAATACTTCCAGGGGTAGTGACTCCACCACTTCCCTGGGCAGTTTGTTCCAATGCTTAACAACCCTTTCGATGAAGAAATTTTTCCTAATATCCAACCTAAACCTCCCCTGGTACAATCTGAGGCCATTTAATTTTGTCCTATTACTTGTTACCTGGGAGAAGAGACTGACCTCCACCTCACTACAACCTCCTTCAGGTAGTTGTAGGCAGGGGTAAGGTCTCCTCCTCAGACTTCTTTTCTTCAGACTAAACACCCACTGTTCCCTCAGCTGCTCCTTATAAGAGTTGTTATCCAGACCCTTCACCAGCTTTCTCTTCTCTCTTCATTTGCTGCTGATGATTTATTCCAGTCTCCCACAGTGAAACAGATTTGCTGCTCTGAACTCAGCTCTGTTCCTTCTCCCTGTTTTCGCTGCTGCAATTTTGTCTTCACTTCTGAAAAGTAATTTACCAGGAAAGCTACCCTTCTTCATTTGTCTCTTTTCAGTCTTTTAAATGATTTAGTTCAAAACCAGACAGCTTACAGGAGAGCCAAGAATCATGTGATGACTCTTTTTGCTCTTTTCTACAGTGAAACCATCTTTTCATGAGTTACTTACGGGGTTGTTCATAATTTACAGTGCTGCTGATCTAGGTACCTGCATCTGCATAAGTCGACATAGCGACTTGAGGAACGGAGTGGAGGGAAAAAGGTACAATTTCTCTTAGGAAGGGATGGAAACCAGATGTCAAGTGCAATTTTGCATGCTCTAGAATAACTGCCTGGCCTTCAGTGTCTAGTCTAGAAGGATGGGGCTTGTGTCTCACCAGCTGATCTGGTGGAGATGTGTTCAGCCTATGGCTGACTGAACTCTGCTCTTCACATCTAGCTCGGACTTGTAGTTCTGTCTTTATCTTTGGACAGATGAATTGTGCCTATGATCTCTGACTTTATCCGCTGGTTATTTCTGACTGCTAGGGAATTCCTGATGGTTTGATTCCTAAATTATTGCATAACTGCTACAGAAACATCTGCTGCCAGGAGAAGGATGATAAAAGCCCTGATGGATCGGCTAATGTTTCCATCAAGACAACACTGATGTCTACTTGTGGATCTAAGTGAAGTGTGATTCTGGGCTTTTAACCACTATTACCTACACAGTTTGGTTGTGGGCATCAAGGAATATGTGCTGATCCAAGAAATGTCACTATTAGTCTTATTAATGTTTTGGCAGTCAGCAAAATAAAACAATTGCTGATTACTATTCCTGCCATGGTAATACTAACACTCACTCCATTTCCCTTTAAGATCTTTACTGACAAACTCAATAAAAGAAGTACCTGTAAGTATCTGTCCCTTTTCCCTGAAGTTAAATTCTCACCTTTCTTGTTATCCTAGTTCAAGGTCAAGTGTTCTTCATCCTCAGGGAAGGGGAGCACCTCAGGCCCTTGCACTGGGATGGGTACAGAATTGCCCGTGGCACTTCCTCATTGATTCTGAATTCTTCCGAGGTTATTCCTACCGACACTGGTTTTAACAGCCCTCCCTGAATTGTGTGTGAATACAGGACAGGTGAGACCTAAAGTCCCTTAATCCCTACATCTCTTATACTCTGTCTTCCCAAGCCCTTCCCCAGTACCAACAACTCTTTAGCTCTTCCTTGTGTGAGGTGGGGGTCTCTTAATTATCCTCAGAGGGTTGCTCCTCTGCCCTGCAGACATGCTCAGTCTTCTTCAGGTACCCCCACCCTGTTCAGGGCTCCCCCGCTCCATTTAAGCCCCCTGCCCATCCTCACAAACACATTAGGACTTGTTCAGCAGAAATGTAAAGCAGTCGTCCCCAACCTGCTGCTTCTTTTCTTCACATTCAAACTGTAATTGTGTATTTCATTATCTCTTGTTAAACAACTGTATCATGTATTCATACTTACACATATTTTTTTTTGTCTATATAGAGGAGGAGAGTACTTAAAATCTGAAATATCTCTGTGACGTGGGAAATATTATGTATCTACTGCCTGTAGAGAAAAAACCATGATGATGATGATGAGGTACTATGAGGAATTTGGACCCAAAAAAACTTAAATCAACTGTTCAGACACCCCACTACAGTTAAAGTTGTATGCAAACGTTGCCATCTATTTATTGCACATTTTCCTTATTAATGTAAGGTATTACGAGTGTGTTATCACTGACCCATGTTATAGTGCCAACACTAGTATTAATATTTAAACGGAATTGCAGTAGCAGGATCTCATCGTACTTGGCATCAGGTGTGTCCACACAGGTGGAAAGTTTGCCCAGAACTGTTTAGGGTTTAAGTGTATGAGAGCAGACAAACTTTCTGCTCCAGTGGACGGGTACAAGGAGGTCTTCTTGACACCAGCCTCTGTGTGTGCCAGCTCTTCTTTTGGAGCATCTTTCAGGCACCTGTGACATATGGAAACAGGGAACAGAAAGACTGAATTCAGGGAACACAGTATGTTGCTGATCATGTTTGATGGGAGAGCCCTGCAGCAATTATTAAAAAGGTTTATTCTAAATGGATGACAGATTTTGGATGTCTCTTTCTTCCTGGAGTGCAGTCTAAATCATTTTTAAAGGAGGCGTGAATTTAGAAGCCTTAACCATTTGAAATGCAACATCCTATAAAATGATTCAGACTAATCACATTAATGTTATTTTATTCAAGTAATTAGCTTTTTCTAAAGAAAGGCTTCTTTCAATCTTGTCTTTTCAAGAAATGAAACAAGAAATTAATTGTCTAACTCTTCTCACAGAGGTAAAAATGGATCAGCTTCCAGAAGCAGTTAGTAGAAGATTACGAAGAGTTTCTTTAACTGTGGTTCTCCAGTGTTTTAATTATGAAGAAAAAAGGGTTGCAATGATGCACAGGAAAGTCGAGATCCCTGGGGAGGTCTGAAACAAACACAACATTGCAAAATGTAATTAACCACATTACCATTAACTAGTTGTTGTGAAGTTTCTGAAGTCAGGCCATGAATTTATGCTGGGAAGACTTACATTGCTTTTCTCTTTAACAAGCAAAATAAAAATAATGAACATTGTACTGGACAATCTCATCCCCCCTTCACGGTCTGTACTGTCAGTCAGCCAAGTCAGCGGAAACCTGCGCTGTTTCCTGGCAGAGACAGGCTTCGAAGATCAGCATAACCACACTGGCACTGAAGAGTTCTTTTGTTTGACCTCCGTTCAGAGACTGTATTTACTTAGTGTTTGGTAGGGGTGAGGTTACATCCCTAGTGGATGTTAAAAGTGCTGAAAATAAATAGTTCATTCTTGGACAACTGTGCTGGACAAGGCTAACCATGCAAGCCTGCCTTTCATCACTGCAGTCCTAGGCTGGTTCATCACAGTAGGCTTTGGATGACCAGACTCTACCTGTTTTTCAATAATGTGACCCTAGTTTCTTAACGTCTGAGGGTTGGACACAATATTCCAGATGTGGCCTCACCAGGGCAGAGTAGAGGGGAAGGAGAACCTCCCTCGACCTATTAACCACCCCTCTTCTAACACACCCCAGGATGCCCTTGGCCTTCTTGGCCACGAGGGCACACTGATGGCTCATGGTCATCCTGCTGCCCACCAGCACCCCCAGGTCCCTTTCCACTACGCTGCAATGAGTACACTGTCAATGAGTAATAACTAGTTCACTTACAGTTATCTCTGCTGATTGCATGTTGTAGAGTACCAATGGAGCAAGAAAATTCTACCACCACTGTGTCAAAATTTTCCTTGTTGGTTTTTCCTGAGAATGCTATGCTGCACTATGTTCTTTTTACAACTTTCCTCATAATCTATTTAATGACTTGGCTTGGAAATGTCACCATCATCACCACAATAATCACAGATCAACAGCTCCACAAGCCTATGTACTTCTTGCTGGGAAATTTAGCCTTCATAGACCTCAGTGAATCCTCAGTGACAACGGCCAAGATGCTATGGGACGTCTTGTCTGAAGTCAAGACCATTAGTTTTTGCAGATGCATTACACAGATGTTTTTCTTCCACTTCACGGGAGGTTCTGTGTCCATTCTCCTCACAGTAATGGCTCTGGATCGGTACGTGGCTCTCCATAAACATTTGCAGTATCTAAACATCATGAGTCACAATGCTCTCCTTGGGCTGGTGGTAGGAACATGGGTAGCAGGGTTTGTTCACTCTACTGTGCAGGTAGCACTGGTTATTCAGTTGCTGTTCCGTGGAACAGATAACAGCTAATCCAAACTGTCCATAGGGTTGTCTCTTCCCATGTGACACCAAGCTCTGCAATAAAACAAGCAGGAGATTTTCAACAACAGCCATTGCTTTCAACATAGTTGAGCTTTGGGCTGCTCATGGCAAGAGACTGCATTTGCATCAGTTGCTTTCTCTTCTGTTTTCCTTCAGTGATTAAACTGTGCCTATCCCAATCCAAAAGTTTTTCCTCATTTTTGCCCTCCCAAATCACAACACCATACAAGCTGCTACAAAAAAAAAAAATCTCTATCTCAACCAGACTCAGTGCAAGGGGGAGGACAGTGGGAGAGATCACTTAAATTTGTGTGTGGATTTTAGCTCTAGGTTCAAACATTTAAGATGCTATTCAATTGCATATGCATAAATGTTTTAATCTCTTTAAGGTACCCTTGGAACATCAGCGTAGTCCAACTGGCCCTGGCTGATGTGGCAGAAGACCTGTGGATCTCCTCTTGTTCAAAGAGACTCAGAATGGGGGCCAGAAAGGGCACTCATCAGGGTCTGAAATGTCAGTATGAGGGAGATGTTGCCTTGCCTTGGCTTGGCACGTCATTTTAGGCACTGTAGATTGTGTTTCCTGATCTTCAGCAGACTTGACAGATAGAAGTGAGTCTGTAGCAGACTTTGTATCAGTTCAGCAGATGCTGTGCGGATGTCTTGGATATCTTGATGCCTCTGAAATGAGATTGAGATATCTGTGCTTGCACAACTGGATCCTCTTTAAATTCTGTGCTTAAAGGTAGATTTTTATATATGAATTACTGTCTAACTTGTCATTTAATCAGATGATATCTAGCAAATAACAGCTGCGGTCTACTGAGATCGTCATAGTTCTAGATCACATAACCTCTGAGGAGAGGTTGAAGGACTTGTGCTCATTAACAAAGAAAAGAGAGACCTAACAAGAACCTTCAACCTCTTGAAGAAGTGCCACAGAGATGATGGAATCAAACTCTCCTTGCTGGTGGAAGACAGTCTGATAGGGGACAATGGGCATGGGCTGTGGCTTGGGAAATTTAGCCTGGACATTAGTAAAATCTTCTTCAGTAGCAGAGTAGTATGGTACTGGAAAAGGTTGTCAAGGATGTTTTCAAATATCCTTCAGTGGAGTTTCCAAGACTCATCTAACCCGCCCATGGCTGAGCTAATCTAACGTCAACGGTCTGTCGTCCTGTGAGGGGACGATTTGGGTAAGAGACCTCCAGAGACACTGTCTCTGTACTTCTGTGGTTCTGCGGAGCTGCAGCCTGGATTTCAAAGCCACTATAGTTTAATATGTCTGTGTCCAAACTAGTCTTTCTGTATTTTGTTTCTGAATCAAGAAACAGAAACAGGCACTTTTGGGAAGAGATTTCTCCAGGCATTACCTCAGGATGCTTACGCTAGAAATACTTGTGTCCTTACATTGATTTTTGAAGGGAGTCTCTATGACTAGTGGAGCTATCTACAATCTGGACTTTCAAAAGTAGATAAACTGAATACTGAACCATAGGTCCTCGGTGATTCAGTGATGATTCTTGACTTAGTGATATATTTGTGAACACTGTTCTTTCTCAGTAACACAGCAGTACTTTATCTTCTTTAATGAACTAGATTTCCACTGTAATTTATGCTTTTCAATATTCTCAAGTTCTGCCTCTTGCAGAGCTCATTGTTTGTGCATATTTTTGAACATTCTTTTCTAATACAAAAGAGAAACAACTATAATTTTACAACAAAAAATGGGAAATCAAATCCAGTGATTGCACTGAGTGGCACTCATTGGCTTGATTCATTTGCCAGCTCATAAGCCTTCAGCCTGAGACTTCAACCACTAAACAGGGAGGGATGCGGATCTCCTTTAAGTGTTGTCTCACGCCTGGACATCTCACAGACTTTGTGACTCATGTGGCACTAAATGCCTGTCTTAAAGCTGCTGAAGGAAAACCTAGTCATGTCCTCGACTATAACAAAACTCTAGGGAGTTAACTCACAAGTAGACATCTTAATGAGTCCTTATTGCCTCATATACTGTCACCCTGGCCAAGATGACATGTCATGGCACAGAGAGCACGATATATAATCACCTAAAATTTCTTGGTGGGTCTAGTTGATGTGGTGGACCCTAAAGAAAATAAAAGCCCTTTTTTTTTTGGTGGAAATGCACAAGCATACTACTTATGTTTACTCTCTAAAGAACAAAATCTATACATTTTCCAGAGTTAGATTTTACTAGAATATAAACTAGAAGAACTGACTTTTAGAGTAAAGGTGCTTCAGAGTGGTTACTTAAGGTAGGAAAGCAATGAAAATAAATATCTTTTACAAAAAATAATTTCTGTCCTTCTTTCTGTACTTCTTGGATACAGGATTCATGTCAGTAAACCTAGTGAGTGTTACAACTATGTCTCCATGATAGCTGTCTCGTAGCAACTCATCTCAGGAATCTGAGAGTATCTCAGGGAGCTGGAGGCTTCCAGATCTCTTTTGTGACCCTAAACCCCTCAGGTTCATTAACCTCTAAACCATAAGCATATCCTCTCATAGCACAGATGTTTGCTTTAAGAAAACTGTTGTCTTGTAGAATCATAGAATCATAGGATGCCTTGGGTTGGAAGGGACTCATAATGGTCATCTGGTCCAACCCCCCTGCAGGGAGCAGGGACACCTTTAACTGGGCCAGGTTGCTCAGAGCCCCATCCAGCCTGACCTTGGCTGGATCCAGGGATGGAGCCTCCAGCACCTCTCTGGGCAACCTGTGCCAGGGTTTCACCACTCTCCTTTTAAACAACTTTTTTCTAACATGTAGTCTAAACCTACCCTGCTCTAGTTTAAAACCAGTGCCCCTCGTCCTGTCACCACACATCCTCGTGAACAGTCCCTCCCCAGCTCTCCTGCAGCCCTTCAGGTACTGAGAGGCTGCTATAAGGCTCCAGCCTGTCCTCGCAGGAGAGGTGCTCCAGCCCCCTGATCATCTTTGTGGCCTCCTCTGGACCCGCTGCAACAAGTCCACGTCCTTCTGGTGTTGAGGGCTCCACAGCTGGATGCAGCACTGCAGGTGAGGTCTCACCAGAGCAGAGTACAGGGGCAGAATCACCTCTCTCGATTTCCTGATGCAGGTCTTGTTTCCTCTCATCCAGCCCAGGATGCGACTGGCCTTCGGGGCTGCAAGTGTCTTTTCTGGAAGTTCAGGCATTTCAGTAATGATGTTACAGTAATTACAAAGAAAGAGGCTGACCATTCAGCAGGGAGTTAAGCTGTTCCTGTTTCTCCTGAGAGCAGAACCCTAGAAGCAAGCCTCCTGATGGCCTTTTTCATTTCACTGTTTCTCAGGGTGTAGACCATGGGATTCAACACCGGAACAAGCTCAGTGAAGAACACGGAGGCCGCTTTGTCCAGTTTAAATGTCTTGAAGGGCCAAGCATAGATGAATATTCCTGGAATGAATGTTATGCTTATTGCCATTATCTGAGCTGTGCAGATAGACAAAGCTTTGTGCTTTCCTTGAGTGACTTGCTTCCTGATCTTGACTAAAATGACTGTGTATGAAATGAGCAGCAAGACAAAAATTACTGTGAGGAGCAGCCCACCATTGGAGACCATCAGCAGCTCCGCCAGGTAGGTGTCAGTGCAGGCCACTTCCAGTACTTGTGGGACATCACAGTGGAAATTGTCCAGGGTGTTAGGACCACAGTAAGGTAAAGGGAGAAGCAGAGAAATCTGTGCTGCAGAGTGAATGAATCCACCTGCCCAAGACCCTGCCACCAGACCTAAACACACCTCACGGTTCATTATTGTCAGGTACTGCAAGGGCTGTTGGATGGCCAAATAGCGGTCAGCTGCCATCACTGCAAGAATGAAGATATGAGCACCACCAATAAAGTGGAAGAAAAATATGTGGAAGATGCACTCCTTGAATGGAACAGTTGTATTCTGGGAGAGGAGACCTGACAATAAGATGGGAGTATTTAATGATGCTGAGGTGACATCTATGAATGCTAAGTTGGCCAGGAAGAAGTACACGGGTGTGTGCAAGTGGCAGTCAGTGGTAACGGTAGTGAGGATGGTGATGTTTCCCAAGCAGGTCATCAGGTAGAAAATTAAGAAGACCATGAAGAGGAATTGCTGAATCTTAGGACTCTGGTTGAAACCCACGAGGACAAATTCTTTCACAGGACTGGTTACGTTCTGTGACTCCATTCATGATGTCTAAGCATGCCTGTGAGAGAAACAATGTAGAAGGGAGACTGAAGAAAGTGAGGTACTCAACAGCACGAGAAATGATCTTTCCCCTCCTCTGGCTCAGAAACCTCTGTCTTGGAAACCTCCTTATATCCCTGCATTTTACAGTGGAAATTTCTCCCGTGGAGGTAGTTCCAGTGTTGGGAACTGTTTTCTTTGATCTTCAGTTTTGCTCATTTGCATCTATAGCCTTAAAATCCAGTGTAAGTTTACAACTAATTGCTAGCTTAACAAACTTCTGTTTCCCCAGTAATGCAGGCTTTGCCCCTTCCTCACTGCAACAGAACTTATCTCTAAGATCAAATTTTTCCATTCACACATCAAGAGCCCTTATTCCACATAGGACTACTCTGCAGTTTCAGAGTTGCCTGATTCCTCCACGGAGAACTACGAAGAGAAAACAATTTTTTTTTAAAAAGCCAGTAATTCTGTCTATGCATCAAAGAGTTGTGGTCAATGGAGTTAAATTCAGCTGGCAACGGGTCACAAGCGGTGTCCCTCAGGGCTCGGTGCTGGGGCCACTCCTGTTTAACATCTTCATCAGTGATCTAGATGGGGGGATTGAGGGCACCCTCAGCAAGTTTGCAGATGACACCGAGCTGGGAGGGAGTGTCGATCTGCTGGAGGGTAGAAAGGCTCTGCAGAGGGACCTGGACAGACTGGATCAATGGGCCCAGGCCAACTGCAGGCATTTCAACAGAGCCCAGTGTAGGTTCCTGCATTTTGGTCACGGCAACCCCCTGCAAGGCGACAGGCTTGGGGACGGGTGGCTGGAAGGCTGTCTGGGGAAAAGGACCTGGGCGTTCTGATCGACAGGCGGCTGAGTGTGAGCCAGCGTGTGCCCAGGTGGCCAAGAAAGCCAACGGCGTCCTGGCTTGTGTTAGAAATTGTGTGACCAGCAGGAGTAGGGTGGTGATTGTCCCCCTGTACTCAGCACTGGTGAGGCCACACCTTGAGTGTTCTGTTCAGTTTTGGGCACCTCAGTATAGGAGAGATATCGAGGTGTTGGAGCAAGTGCAGAAAAGGGCAACAAAGCTGGTGAAGGGCTGGAGAATAGACCTTATGAGGAGCGATTGAGGGAGCTGGGACTGTTCAGTTTGAGGAAGAGGAGGCTGAGGAGGGACCTCATCATGCTCTACAATTACTTGAAAGGACATTGTAGAGAGGTTGGTGCTGGTCTCTTCTCACAGGTCATTAGGGACAGAACCAGGGGGAATGGGTTCAAGTTGCAACAGGGCAAGTTTAGGCTGGACATTAGGAAGAAATTCTTCACAGAAAGGGTGGTCAGACAACTGGAACCGACTGCCCAGGGAGGGGGTTGAGTCGCCATCCCTGGGTGTGTTTAAGTGTCGCTTGGATGTGGTGTTGGGTGATATGGTTTAGGGGAGAATTTGTAGTGTAGGGTTAATGGTTGGACTCAATGATCCCAAGGGTCTTTTCCAGCCTGAACTGTTCTATGATTCTATGATCAAAGTAGGTGCTAGGAATAAAGTTACAATGAAATCTCTGGGAACTTAATTGAGTCCAAACAGAAATGGTTTTGCTATGGCCATAAAGGGATTCCTGCTCTGTCAATCTATAAGAAAATAAATACTTTATTTTATGGAGTGGTAGTGCTTACTGTGCTACTCCCGTGTTAGCCAAAGGCAAACAGAACATTCTGCACAATCTTTCTTCACAGATATATCTGTTTCAGAGCAGAAATAATCTGAGAAGAAAAAAAACAAAAAAAACAAACCAACCAAAAATGAGAAGAACATTTCAGCAGGCAAAAGAATGTCCAGTTTCCTGATTTTCTCTCCCATACTGGGACACAAGTAATCTGAAGAATGAGAAAAGACAAACTGTTAGGAGGCCCACTGGGCTTTTCATCACATCCTGCGGGGAAGTGTGCCCTCGACTTCACACTGAGAGAGGACCTGGAATTTGCATTCTGCAGTTCACTTCATTTATACAGACATAGGCACTTCATTCCACTTACCTCAGATGCCTGAATTAGGATTCAGTCATCCTCTGAGTGTGCCTAGTTGTTGTTGTCGATTCTAAGCAGACCTTGACCATTAGCTCGATTAAAAAATGGGTCTGCCTTTCTAACAGCAAATGTTCAAAGTAATTTCGGATGTTCTAAAACACCCAAGACATTCACACTGGATTTGCAGCTGTCATGCACGATTTATGGGTGACACATCCCTTTGAGTTGTGGCAGCTGGAATTCAGGTGGTATGCTCTGGGCATGTCCGCTTAGGAACCTGGATCCCACCTGCAATGTCTTTTAGATACGTGTGTTGTACTCCAGCTCTCTTAGCCTCAACACTCAGCATCCTAAATCTCTGCACATCAATTAGTTGTACAGTCCTGTTGAAGAAAGAGTTGAGAAAATGGCAGCTACTGAATGTGATCAGTTTCTCCTGGTCTTGATGCCTACTGTAGGATGAGAAGTATGCTCTGGGAGTGCTTGTTTCTCACCACTGACTGTAATGAAGCCCAGAAGGCTACCTTATATCTGGATTCCTATCCTGTAGGCATCTGAAGATATGTGACCAGTATTCTATGCCCTGACCCTACAAAGAGGCACTTTGGGCACCCTTTAGGTGCCCAGCATTCACTGAAGTATGAGAAAGACTTCTACTGTGTCCTGTCTGCTCCAGTTCACCCTGTTCCCCCCCATGTCTGTGAGGACTCCATGTCACATCTCAGAACTTTCTTTTTCACACCAGACTCTCTTCTCTCCACTTTCTTTGGCCTTCAGTCTAACTCCAGGGAACTTGCACTCTAGTCCCTATTTCTCCCTTTCTTAAATTCAGTGACTCAGCATACCAGACCTGTTGTATACCTCATTTACCAAGTCTGTTTCCAACCCACCAGAAAGTAGAATTTCCTTGTGCCCACTCCGTTTTCTCTGTGTGTCCCAATTACCTGCCCCAAGAATGTGAAAACTTTGTTTCTCCCATCTGAAAATGTGGGGCGTTGCTCTGGGCATCCCTTATGGTCTTCCCACATTTTCCCAAAATCCCTCTGAACACCTCTTGGCCTCATAAAATGTTTCTCTCATTTTTGCCTCAGTTCCTATCTGTACTGGTGATACGACAGATCCTCTTATGCTATGGAAAATAAGCCTTGCTTTCTGGCCCTTGCCTTCCTTGTAGGGGCTGAAGTTAACAGAGTGGTTTGACGGAGTTGGTCTGAATGTCTGGCATGGACAAAGGCTGGATTTGGAACATATCCTCTCTTGGTATGTGTCCCCTCACCTGGAGAGTCAGATTATCAATTCAGAGAGAAACCACAATAAAGAACAAATCAGGGATTGCCAGAGAATTTGGGCTTGTGTCATGGTTGTGTCATTAAGAAATTTAATCTATTTCTTCCTTAACCTAACTGGATTTTCATTTGAAACAATAAACTTCTGCTTGCAGATGCTGTGATGCACAGATGCAACACATGTTTAATTTGCTGGTCATGGCTCGTCTGCTCTGTTCCCTGAAATTGGGTATGTCAGGGAGCAGGAATAGTTGCCTGCTCCACCAGAGAAGGCAAGCCAGGGACAGCGAGGCAGACAGGAGCAGACACCTGATCAGCAAAGGCAGCAGTCCCTCAGCACACACAAAAAAAGAGCAGAGCAGGACCACCAGCAGTGACCAGTCAGCCAACAGCCCAGTGCCTGCCAGAGGGAAAGGGGTGCAGGGAATGTGGCACCACCAAGCACAATGGGTAAGTGGACTGAGTGAACAATAAGCTGCATGAAGCAAAGTTTTACACTCACACACACATCCAAACACACAATTAGCTGAGATTTGTGAAAATTACCACTGCAGTGAGCCAGCATACTCACCCCCAGGCAAAGATGATGCTCTCCAGCTAGTCTCAGGACTGGGTTCTTCAGTGGCAGGCTGGCACCAACACGTGACGGCTTCCCTCAGCCGCCCTGCATCTGCAGGTGGTGTTATCCTCCTGTATATGCTGCAGCAGATGTCAGCACAGGCTACCAATCAGAACGTCCACAGTGACATCACTCCGGCAGCTTCAGACATCGTTCTGTTGCCACTTGTTGATCCAAAGTCGTTCATGTCTTGTTTGCATTGTCCTGTTTGCCATAGCTCACTACTGGCTTTTTCACAGATCAAGGCTGGAAAACACTCCCATGTCAGCTAGACAAGTCTGTAGCAGTGAAGCAGACTGAAATTTAGGCCATGAACTCAAGTGCTCAAGGTGAAGTAAAAACCAGCAAGATACCCGGCCAGGCACAGCGTTCCTACAGCATAGCTACGGCGAGAAACAGGAAGAGGACTTAAGTTTAAACCTTAAGTCCTGAACCAACTGGCAGGACGGAGTTTCCAGATGAGGCTTCCCACAGCTTTCTAGTAACTTGCGTGTTTCACAGCAGATTAGTACAAAGTTAATCAACCACATCATATTAGAGACAGAAGAGAGGGATTACAAAGAAGGCTGTTACAGGCAGGTCAGGGCACTCAAAGACTGCTGCTGCACTTGTTGTCCCCTCAAGTCCAAGAAAGTCATTGTGAGTGAATCAGGGGCATTGTCTGAGGAGTTACTGACATCTAGAAAGACCAAGCTGCCTGAGAGAAAATACATGGGTTGGTAATGACTGTGCCAGCAACGGTGAAGTTCCTTAGACAAGTTATGACATAAACTATGCTGAAAAACCTGGAGAGAAAATACTGAACCAAGAGTTGTCTTTTTCTGACATTTTCTGAGGACCACACTGTGTCAGCTGTTAATCTCAGACCGTTTTTTCTGAAGCAGCTATGAGGTTTACTAACAGGATCAAGGAAGAAAGAAACCCAGAACAGTATTGTTTGGGAGATATAGGAGTTGTGTCATGAGGGAATGAATGAGTTAAAAAGTTCATAGTTTATTCCACAGAAGGTAATCCCACAAAGACGACAGGCTCAGCAAATGTCCTGTGCTAAACTCCATGAGCCTGAATACTTTGTGACTCCCTGCAATCCTATGAGCTACGTGCCAGGATCGTATCAGTAGTCAATAGATAAAGCTCAGCTAATCAATGCCTCTTTGGCCCATTAATTGTGCATGTGCACTTTAGTAAGAATAACCTATTTCTTGACTCACAGCTACAGAATCAGGAAATTACAAAATCACAAAAATTTCCAGTGTCTTTAAAACAAGTTGCTCATGAATCTACACCACTGAGTATCTTTTAGTACGTCTGTGATTATCCCACAGCCTCTCTGGACAGACATTGGAATGTCTGTCGACTGCTGGTAAAAGAAATGTGGTTTTTTTTAATTAGTTAGGTTTTGTAAAAGAGCAACTTGTGTCTTACACTCCTCATTCTAATGCTGTGCATCTTTGAGAAAATTCTGTATCATTCTGTCATTCTGTATCATTAAGGCTTTCAATACTGTCCCTCATAACATCCTCATAGGTAAACTCAAGAAATGTGGGACAGATGATTGGACCATGAGGTGGATTGTGAACTGGCTCAACTACAGAGTTCAGAGGGTTGTGATCAGCGGCACAGAGTCAAGTTGGAGGCCTGTGGCCAGTGGTGTTCCCCAGGGATCAGTGCTGGGTCCAGTTTTGGTCAGTATCTTCATCAACGACTTGGATGAGGGGACAGAGGGCACCCTCAGCAAGTTCACTGATGATACAACACTGGGAGGAGTGGCTGACACCCAGGCAGGCTGTGCTGCCATCCAATGAGATCTGGACAGGCTGCAGAGTTGGGCAAAGGGGAACCTCATGGAGTTCAATAAGGACAAGTGTAGAGTCCTGCGTCTGGGGAGGAATAACCCCAGGCACCAGGACAGATCAGGGGAAGTCCTGCTGGAAAGCAGCCCCATGGAGAAAGATCTTGGAGTCCCCGTGGGCAGTGAGTTGTCCCTGGGACAGCAATGTGCCCTTGTGGCCAAGAGGGCCAATGGGATCCTGGGGGGCATTAAGAAAAGTGTGTCCAGCAGGTCTAGGGAGGTTCTTCTCCCCCTCTGCTCTGCCCTGGTGAGACCACACCTGGAATCATGTGTCCAGTTTTGAGCTCCTTAATTCAAGAGAGACAGGGACCTACAGGAGAGAGTCCAAGGGAGAGCTATGAGAGTGATCAAGGGACTTGAACATCTCTCCTGTGAAGAGAGACTGAGAGAACTGGGGCTGTTCAGCCTTGAAAGGAGACAGCTGAGAGGGGACCTTATTAACATATGGAAATATCCGAGGGGTGGGTGTCAAGAGGAAGGAGACAGTCTCTTCTCGGTTGTGCCCAGTAGTAGAACAAGAAATAATGGATGTAAGCTGGAACATAGGAAGCTCCACCTCGACGTAAGGAGGAACTTCTTCCCTGTGAGGGTGCCGGAGCCCTGGCCCAGGCTGCCCAGAAAGGGTGTGGAGTCTCCTTCTCTGGAGACTTTCAAACCCACCTGGACACGTTCCTTTGTGGCTGCCCTGGGTGACCCTGCGCTGGCAGGGGGGTTGGACTCAATGATCTTTTGAGGTCTCTTCCAACCCCAAACATTCTATGATTCTTCTCCACACCCTTCTATTAGGTAGAGGAAGACAGCAATAAGCTCTCCTCATAGCCTTCTCCTCTTACGGATGAGCAAAATAGTTAATCTTAGCATGTCTTCTGCTGGACTGCTTACAATAACTCTATATTTTTCTTGTACAGGAAGGCCAAAAATGGGGAAATTACTCCAATGGGCTCCCACAAGAAGAGAAGGATCTGTTTCCTAGAGTACCTTAGAGGTGCTGACTGCTATCACTATTACTGCTCAGAATGCCATTGGCCTTAGTTGCTGCAAGGACACACTGTAGGCACGTGCCTGACTCCTGCACCAGGACACATGGACCTTTTCCTGCAAAGCCGGATCCTGTCTATTTGCAGGCCCTGCCTCTCCAGCCAGCCTTGTTACACAGTGTTATTGTATTCCAGACTTCTATCCCGAACTTTGTGTCTGAATTTTTGAAACTGGAAAAGATTTTAATCAGTAGTTGTCCTCAGGGAGGGGCAATCTCTGAGGGAAGAGATAATGAACTGCCACTGTCAGTCAAGCTCTGTTTCACCTGTCTCTGGAACCATCGCGAACAGCCAGGTGTATGTGGGTACGGGAATTGCACACCAAAAATTTTACACAGAGAAGCACTTGGTGTTCCTGGTCATACATGTGTGAAGTAGGAGCCAGAAGCCAGAGGGATACACGTTTGGTGTGGGTAGGGTGGGAGACGACCTGAGAGGACAGCAGTGTGTTGGTAACCCACACGACAGCATGTGCAGCCTGGGAAAGGAGCACGTCCCATGAGCTACTCGTGCACGGACACTTGTGAATGGATTGAAGAGCATTTATGTGCCTTATTGGGTCAGGCACGTTATGAACAGGGTCATCGTGCCTGCTAAAGCAGCAGAAAGCCAGTAACCCCAGAGTGGCAGAAAGAAACTGCTGTGTGTAAACAGAAAATAGTCGTGCATACCACTGCAAACTCCTGTGCTCCACGACCTCACCAGCATTATCTTGACGGGTTGAACATAATCCATGGCAAAATACAGAAAGCTGAGACCAGGTGGTGGCTGGGGAGAGATAGTCAAGTACACTTCCCTGCCTGGAGACTGTTTTGTCTGTGATGGTAAATTCAGGGAAGACATGAACAACATCATGATCTGTCATAGAATCCTAAAATCATAGAATGGTTCAAGTTGGAAGGGACCTTAAAAATCATCTAGTTCCACCCCCTCTGCCATGTACAGGGACACCTCCCACCAGATCAGGTTGCTCAGAGCTCTGCCCAGCCTGGTCTTGGATGCTTCCAGGGAGGGAGCTTCCACAGCTTCTCTGGGCAACCTGGTCCAATGTCTCACCACCCTTATGGTAAACAATTTCTTGCTAACATCTGATATGAATCTACCTCCTTTCACTTGGAAACCGTTACCCCTTGTCCTATGGCTAAACTTACTGATCAGGAGTCCCTCCCCAGCTTTCCTGTAGCCCCTTCAGGCACTGAGAGGCCGCTATAAGGTCTGCCCAGAGCCTTCTCTTCTCAGGCTGAACAGCTCCAACTCTCTCTTTACAGTCACTGCAAAGAAGGACCGTTAGTGTGTTTAGTTAATCAGGTGTGGTTTAGATCTTATTTCTGTGACATGAATCAGTCAAGTGATGTCCTGGAAGTTCTTTTTCTCTCTTCTGCCTACGAGCAGATTTTAACTCAGATGCAGGTAGTTGCATTTGATCAAATCGGTGCCATCTTGGAGGACGGAGATTAGGTCTCTCTGGAGCTTTCTTTTCTCCAGAGTGGACAGCCCCAACTCTCTGAGCCTGTCCTCATAGGGGAGGTGCTCCAACTCCCTTACCATCTGGACCTGATTCAACAGATCTCTGTCTTTCTTATGCTGGAGGCCCCAGAAATGGACACAGCACTGCAGGTGGGGTCTTATGAGAGCACAGTGGAAGGGCAGAATCACCTCCCTTGATCTTCTGACCACGCTTTTTTTTGATGCAGTGCAGGACAGGCTTTTTAGCCTGTGAGCACACATTGCTGGCTCATATTTAGTTTTTCAACCATCAACACCCACTGCAGGGCTGCTCTCAATCCACTCATCTCCCAGCCTGGTTTTTTTTCTTGAAATTGCCCCGACTCAAGTGCAGGACCTTGCACTTTGCCTTGTTGAACTTCATGAGGTTCACATTGGCCCACCTCTCCAGCCTGTCAAGGTCCTTCTGGATGCCATCCCTTCCCTTCAGAGTATCAACCACAACCCTCAGCTTACTGCCACCTTTGAACTTGCTGAGGGTGTACTCGATCCTACTGTCCATGTCCCCAGTAAGATGTTAACATTGGTCTCAATATGGATCCCTGAGGGACAGCACTTGTCCCTGGTCTCCACCTGGACTTTAACCCGTTGACCGCAACTCTTTGAATGTGACCATCAGCCAGGACCTTATCCACCAAGTGATCCTTCCATCAAATCCATGTCTCCATTTTTGAGACCAGTATGCTGTGAGGGACAGTGTCAAATGCTCTGCACAAGTGTAGCTTGATGACGTCAGTCACCCTTCCCTTACCCACCAATACTGTGACCCTGTTGTTGAAGGCCACCAAATTTGTCAGGTGCAGTTGGCCCCTAGTGACGCCATGTTGGGAGTATAGAGGATGAAAAGGAGATGCTAGAAGGATATGAGGGGGGTTGAGCTGCTTCAGAAGTCAGCATGGATTTACCAAGGGGAAATTGTGCTCGACTGACCTGACAGCCTTCTGCAGTGGGGTGACTGTCCTAGTGGATGAGGGGACACTTCAGTAAGGCTTTTCAAACTCTGTCCTGTCACATTCTAGTAGATAACTTGACGGTACAGACGAGCTAACTGGACACTGGGGTGGAATGAAAACTCACTGAACTGCTGTGATCAGAGGATTGTGATCAGAGGCCCAAAGTCCAGCTGCAGGCCAGTTGTTAGCGCAGTACTCCAAGAGTCAGTCTTAGGCACAGCACTGTTATTTAACCTGTCCATGAATGACCTGGGTGATAGGATAGAGTGCGACCTCACCAGGTTTCCTCATGATACAAAGTTGGGAGGGGTGTTGGTAGACCAGATGGTAATGCTGTCATTCAGGAAGACCTCAAGAGGCTGGAGAAATGCACGGAGGAATCTCATGAAGGCCAGCAAAGGGCAATACCAAGTCCTGCAAGTGGAATAACCCCATGCCCCAGTGCAGACTGGGATCAACTGGCTTCAGAGAAGGATTTTGGGGGTCTTTGTGGCTTAGTAGGTTTCACCAGATCCAGTTGTCCAGGATTCTGTCTAGTCATGTTTTGAATAACTTGCAAGGGGAGACACTACAACCTCTGTGGAAATCTTGTTCCATTCCTCTGGCATCCCCAGAGTAAACCAGTTCTTCTGTACACATGAAATTTCACAGGTTCTAGTTTGTGCCCATTGCCTCTTGTCCTGTCACTGGGCACCACTAACCACAGTCTCAATCTGTTTTTTTCTTTCTTTCATGTCAGGTGTTTATACATATTTATAAGATTCCCCCTGAGCCTTCTCTTCTCCAGGCTAAACAATCCCAGCTCTCTCAGCCTTTCCCGATGGGACAGATGCTCCAGACTCTCAGTTGTCTTTGTAGCTCTTTACTAGAATCTCTCTATGATATCTACCTTTCTCTTAAACAGGGGAGCCCAGAAGTAAACACAGTACTCCAGGTGTGGCCCCACCATCACTGAACGAAGGGCGAGGATAACCTCCCTCAGCCTGCTGACAATGCTTTGCCTGATGCAACCCATGATACCATTGACCTTCTCCGTGGTAGGGGCACATCCCTGACTCTTGTTCAATTGGATGTCCACCAGGACATCAAAGTATTTCTCTGCAGCACAGGAGAGTTTTTTGAGAAGTAGGCATTTCATGGATTTTCCAATAGCAGCACATATACGTGAGTTTAAAGGGGTGTTTTCAGTCCCGGAATGCACTTTTCTGACATTCAAGGAAAAACAGCTGCAGGAAAATGAGGTTTCCATTATGTACCCTATTATGTGAACCAGCACCATGAAGACTGCTGACTGTATCCGTGAGACTTCCTTTGAACACCGTGTGGTAACAACCAGACATGCAGACACCTACAGGGAACACCTTTAGATGCTTTAGCCACTTAGCTGGAGCCATTCTCATTTCAGCAGCAATCCAGTTGCCCGAATTGAATGTATGTAATAATCTGAAATTCTCTCAGGGCTCCACTAAGTTTCTTGGGGTGGCATTCGGGTACCCAGACACAGCCCATCAGTGCTACTGAAGATGTGAAGGTGTGGTGCATTGCATGTGGCTGGCAGATATGCACTGGACGTGAGACTCAAAAATTTCTGAATTGGCTGATGGTGTTTGGGAGCCTGAGGTTCTGAAATTGTACTTTATGCCTGTGTGTGAATAATTAAACACTGAAGTTAGGGAAGACAAAATCATTCACTGCCTGACATCTCCAGATATCTGCAAGATGTCTGTGGCCCAGGTAGACATCTTGGGTCCTTCTGAAGTCAGAGGATAAATCACATTTAGAGTTTAGTTTGTGTTTTGGTAGATCTCCTAGAGACTCCTCTGGTCCATTCTGACAGTTCTGTTGCCTCTCTGCTAAAATGCCGACAGATCTTCCTGGAATCAGTTTCCACATATCCTCACATCATCTGAATGGCTAACAGTAGTAGAAGACATGTTCCTTCCTCCTCTGTGAAATCTAAAATGAACAATATAAAAATACAAAAAACTCAAACAAAACAATGAAGAAATCCTTCCCCCAACCCCATCTTTGTCTTGTTAGGTTGGAGTGTTCAATTTTCTCAGACAGATTTGGCTCAAACTTCTAGAAGTAGTTTCTACCTTTTAGAAAGACAATCAATAAACCCAAGTCTCAAAAAGGGAGTGGTAGTAAGCCTGATGACTCTTAGATGCCTACAGAGGCTTACTGAAGTTCAGTCTTTTATTCTTAAATATAGGAGTGCATTAGAACAGATGATCAAGGATCTCTGTTACTGCATTCTTACATGGAGAGTCCTCCTTTCATTAAGTAAAATATAGTTAGGTCTTACCAGGAAGGTGACCAACGCAACCTTCAGTCTCGTGTGGAGGCTTGGAACCTGCTGGCTGTCCTTCTGAGTAGTCCATAACCAATGACAACCAGTCTTTCCTAGGAAATAAGATTACTCACAGTAAGATACCCTTTACTGAGGTTCGTCTGTGCCAAATACTGAAGAAAACACACAAATGAACAGAACAAAATACATTTACACTTATTTAGCAGAGAAGAATGGAAATTATCCCTTAAGTTCCCTCTTTAAGAAAATTAAAAATAATCAGTTAAAATTAACTTTTCTGTCTTTTCTGCACTGCAGCTCAGTTTAGCAGGATGCCTAGAGAACACCATGTGCCCGTCTCCCACCCGTACACAGTAGCAAAACAGCTTGAAAATGTTGAGAACTCATCTCTTGCAGTCTTGACTATTTCCCAGGTGATACTTAAAGCCGTGATTACCCCTCCCTTCGCTTCTAATGTCTAAATGTGATTTTAACAACTACATTTTCTATACCTTTTTATATGTTTCTGTCATATTCTGTGGATGTAGTTTAGACTGACTGTTCCATGGCCTTTGCAATAGTGTCTATCACCAGAGAGAAAAAGACACAGTATTCTCTGAGGTCCCAATCCTAAATCAGGAATTTGAAGTAGGACAAGTTGCCTCAAATTTCTCAAGAAATGTCTGCTTCTCTTCATTATCTACAGAAAAAAAGGACTGCTAGCTAAAATGCTGATGTTTTTCTGAATTTTTCTAAAATTGAGAGTGCTGCAAAGGTGCAGAAAGCCTTGAATGAGGGCAGTATGAGAGACGAGGAGAGCAGGGAATGGTGTCTTCCACTGGTGTCCTTCAAGGCAGGAGAAGGATCCCGAAGGTTCAAGTGGCCCACTCCTGCTGAGACAAATGGCGGCGTAACAGCAGGTGGGTCATCCCTGCACCAGCTGAGACGGGCACCCCTTTTCCACAGTCCAAGACCAGCCTTCAGCAGACTGCAGGCACCTCTGCCACCTGTTCAAGTACGCAAGAAGTTCCCAAAAGTGTTTGAGCAAAGAGTTCTCCCTCCCACACACACGGAGAGGCACACACGTACATGTGTACACACAAGTGTGCACACCCACACACCCAGAGGTTGTTGGAGATCTGGTTGTTCTGAGGAACTTCTTGGTCCTCAGGACATCCTGGCAGCAGGCTGACACTGGAGATGACTGAGAGTCCATCGTCATAGAATGAGGGTTGCACCATCTGGGCTACAAAAGAAGGCAGCTCATAGAACTGCACTCGTGCTTGTCTCTTGCATTTGTCCCTAAAAGACAACAGGAAAAACTCAGTGGAGACAACTCCCACAAGAGTTCGTTTTGTTTTGTTTTGTTTTGTTTTTCGCTCTTCTTTCTTTCCTTCTGTTCAAGCAAATTCACCAAACAGACTTTGCTCCTACTCACTGTTGGGTGACTGAATGATGAGTCTTGGTCTCTGGAGTCTACTGAAAGAGAAGATACTTATGTGCTGTACTAGAACATGAGACAGAGGAACTGGGGAAGTGTGGCCCAGGTTCTCTGCATTACCAAGTGAAATGACACATAGAGGCTGATGACACACTTTCGGACAGGCACTTATGGATCTAGAGCGTTCACTGGTCATGTAAGAGGCTGCTTCGTTTCCTACACTCTCAGACAAAGTCAGAGCTGATTTCCTCCCCGCTTCCAAATAACAGGAGATAAATGATTCCAAAGTCCTGAAGTTATTTATCCGTGAGTGCTCTCAGACACTTCTCCCACAAATTTTATTAATGGCTTGAAGAACTAGTAACAGAGAGATGCAAAATACAAATGACACTATGGTGCAGGCAACAAGATACCTGTCCAAGACACATTGCTGTTGCTGTTACAGTGGCTGTACTGTATGAAATGCTAACCTTTTTTTTTTCCCTTGTAAGCAAAGACTGAAACCTCATTTTACACCACATGATGCAAGAAGGTATATCAGCAATACTGAAGTAGTAAGATTCAAATGCTCTTATATTGGACAGGAGAAGCGCAAAATATCTAGAGCTTGGGATACATCTGTTTTCTAAGTGCTCCAAGTTATCAGGGTGCCTTAAAAAAGCCAAATATACAAGAAACAGAACATGTAAGTATACAAACGAGAAGAAAAAACCCTTTAAATCAAACTAATACTATGTCTTTCTCAGCTCAGCTATAATTGTGATTACTACTCCTTTCACTTCTTTATTCCTCAGGCTGTAAATCAGGGGGTTTAGTGTGGGAATTATGGCTGTGTATATGAGAGCCAGGACTTTCTTAATGTCTTGTGAATTACCGGATTTTGGCCGCAAATAAGTCAAGGTCCCACTTCCATAATAGAGTGTCACAACAATAAGGTGTGAGGAGCAGGTGGAGAAGGTCTTGCATCTGCCCTCTGCAGAGGAAATCTTCAGGATGCTGGAGATGATGCAGGCATAGGACACCAGGATGAGACAAAAAGGAGTAATGATGACAAACACTGTGGCCACAATGGTCTGTATTTCATACGAAGAGGTGTCAGTGCAGGAGAGCACGATGAGTGGGGGGATGTCACAGAAGAAGTAGTTAATCCTTCTGGGCCCACAAAATGTCAATGTGAACACCCAAGCTGTCTGCACCACAGACACAACGTTCCCACTGCAGCAGGACAGCAGGACCAGGGAAAGACAAACTCTGCTGTTCATGGTGATTGCATATCTGAGGGGGTTGCATATGGCCACGTAACGGTCATAGGACATGGCTGCCAAAATGTAGCATTCAGAGGCTGCTAAGAAAATCACACAGTAGAGCTGCGTGGCACAGCCCACGTAGGAAATGCTCCTGTCCTCTGACAGGAAGTTTACCAGCATCCTGGGGACAACGATGGATGCTGTGGAGATATCCAGGAAGGACAGGACTCGGAGGAAGAAGTACATGGGCGTGTGGAGGCTGGGGTGCACCGTGACCACGAAGATGAGAAGGTTCCCAACGATGGTGGTGATGTAAATGAAGCAGAATGTGGAGAAGAGCAGGTTCTGCAGTTCCGGGTGGTTGGACAATCCAGAGAGGACAAACTTGGTCATCAGAGTGTGGTTTCCTGCCTCTGGTCCCTCTGTTGCCTTCATCTGGCAGGAATCAAATGTACAGACTGTCAGAAGGATGTCACTGCACCAAGATCAGGGCTCTTCAGCTAGTGACACAAGTGAGGAGTCTCTTGGGAATCCCTGGGGAGCCACTGGATCAGAGGGTGCAATTCTAGAGCTGGCTGAGCTCAACAAAGTGAGACAATGGCTGCATGTGCTGAAAGCGTGTGGTGTTGGTGCTCTCTAAGTTTTATAGTTTGGTTTTGTGACCAGGGACACAACTGTGAGGTTCGACTCCCTTATGGGTAGTGGATTAATTGTGCTCCCCCCAGATGTCAGGTCTGTGGTCCCAACTGGTTCCACAGGTGCTCTCTGCACTGAAGGGAAAGCCCAACTGTCAGTCAATACACCCACAGTCCAAAGAAAACAAAATCTTAACGGAACAAAATATCTTTTGTCTACAGACAGGCAGAGGAAGAAGGAATAATCAGATGGTGAAGCTCAGCACTGGCAGCTTCATTAGTCCCGTCGCCTCATTCCCTGGCGAGTGCTGCGGTGTGTGCGATGCTGGTGGGATGTTCATGCAGCCTGTGCCAGCCGTAAGAGCTTTGTGCTTTCTTCCTGCCCAGCGTGGGAAACTGCTGCACAGAGAGAGAGATGAGCCTGTCAGAGCAGAGAAAGTGGTCAGTAGTTCTACATTCTTCAGACCTATCTTCTCTTACCAAAGGATCAACCAAACTCAGGACTACAGCAGCAAATCTCAAGGCACAGAATGTATTTGGGAAGCACAAATGTCCCCATCTGTGGGGACAGAGCGGGGAAGCGCCTTTTCCACTCTGCACACATGGACCTGGTCAACCCGCCACAGCACATGGGGAAGGACACATGACCAAAGCAAGAGCAACACACACAGCCCCAGCACGATTCACTCCCTTCTGCTGACTCCACCTCATTTCTCTCTCTGCTATCACTTAACTCACACACCATAAATGTGAAAATGAAAGCTCTGGGACTGAGACCCACAGACACTTTTAACTCACAGACACAATAAATGAACTAACATTCCCAGACATTTAAAGGTCTGCTGTATCTAAAAAGAATCTTTCCATTCACATAGAAATGAAAGAACCCCGTGTTTTCTGAAGTTCCCATCTTTGAGAGCTTCCTCAATATAACATCTACATAACAGAATAAAGAATGACAATAAAAATTCCCTGCACTCTGTAACAGCGCACATTCACATCAGTTGTAAGATCCTTGTTGGTGAAGTAGGATCTACCTAATTCTGCTCTTCGAACATTTTTGAAAGTTTTCATAGAGTCATAGAATATGTTGGGCTGGAAGGGACCTTTAAAGGTCATCCAGTCCCTAGTCATCATCCCCTGCAGTGTGCAGGGACATCTTTAACTAGATCAGATTTCTCAGGCCATTCAGGGTCATAAAACCTGACCCTGAATGTCTCCAGGGATGGAGCCTCCACCACCTCCCTAGGCAGCCTGTGCCAGTGCCTCACCATCCTTATCGTAAAGAACTTCCTCATGTCTAACCTAAATCTGTGCTCTCTACTTTAAAACCATTGCCCCTCACCCTATTGCTCATTTTTGTGGCCCTCCTCTGGACGCACTCCAACAGGTCCACATGCTTCTTGTGTTGGCCATGTCCTTCTTGTGTTGGGGGCTCCACAGCTGGATGCAGCACTCCGGGTGAGGTGTCACCAGAGCAGAGGGGCAGAATCACCTCTCTCGATCTGCTGGCCATGCTGCTTCTGATGCAGCCCAGGATGCTTTTGCCCTTCTGAGCTGTGGGCACACGTTGATGGCATTTTGTCCACCAGTACCCTCAAGTCCTTTTCTGCAGGGCTGCTCTCTATCACATCATCCCTCAGCCTGTATGGATAATGAAGATTGCGCTGACCCAGGTCTTGCACTTGGCCTCGCTGAACCTCACGGGGTTCGCATGAGCCCACTTGTTCAGCTTTTGACCTGTTGCTCTGGCCATTAGCTGTTAATTAAGGTCCATAAAACTCACAGCAGTCATCGCTTTACTGATACATCAGCCTTTTATTCCGTAATGCAGAACACCTCCAGGAACAACTCTCACTTTGTGTAATACTTGTTTAGTGGCTATGAGGTCTTTTACGTTTTGGTCTTAGTTCTTCCTTGTATTTGCTCTACGTTATTCACAGCAAGCATTTTGAAGTTAAGTATCTTACCTTCAGCAGTTCTGCCATCCGGTGCCTCTGACGTGGATCATGAGAAGAATTTCCTTTGCCTTCTTTCATTAGGGACAGCGTTGAGCTGATGACTCCTACAGTCAGCTTACACTGCAGATTTTAACTGTATTTTAAATACAGGTGCTCTCCTGCTACAGCATGAATAATCTGAGGCATTAGCACGTGATAGATGCCATAGAATATCAGGCATGTTTTCACCAAAGCATCCTAAATGGAATTTACTTGCCCTTCACCCAGATGTCGTAAATGCCAGTTGCCAAATACAGCCTCACAGAAAAGGAATTTGTTAAAATTGTTTCAATATGGTTGAAATAGTAGTAGGTAGTTTCATGGAACAGGGACAATCACTCACGTGCATTTTGAGACATGAGAACCTACACGAGCATCTGCATGCTAGTTCATCATGAGACTGCCTCTGCAGTAAAATTACGTAGTGCCTTTTAAAGACAATCACAGATGCAAAAAAGAAAATTCCTTTCTTTAGAAAAGTCACTGAGGATGTAGCAAAGTTGGGCTTTAGTGCCCTCCCAGGGTGCCTTGGAGTCTCAAATGCCTTTGGCATCATTAAAGGATGTCAAGAGCAGCTGCAGGCTCCCGCATCCTTGGCCCAGCCCTGCCCAGCCCCTGGAGCCCAGCCTGGTGCCGAGGGACTCGAGATCTCCACGACGCAACTGCAGCTGCCTCGTTTGCAGGTTCAGCCAGTAGTAAAGTTAAGGACGTATCCTTAAGTCTCACAGGACGCAGACACCTGAAGACACACACAGACGTGCAAAGGGCACTGACACAGCCAGCCCCACACACTGTCACAGACAGGACTCGCATCACACGTGAGTACAGACAGCCGTGTTCTCTCCCCTGGGGCTGTCAGAGAGAGGAGGTCACTAGTGCAGGCGCACACATATCACCCCCAGGATTCAAAAGCACACGCATGCTTGTGGGTCCCCCGAGCACCGGTATGGCCCCTCTGCCTGTCCATTATCCCTGCACAGATCCTGGACCCTGACCCACAGGACCCCAACTCACCAGCTGGTCTGGCTTGATGCACCGAACATGCAGCATCCATCCATGTGCTCAGTCCGCACTGGCAGGATCTCCCTGCGCACCAGCACAGACCCTCCGCCCACCTGATGCCCTTGCTTGGACTTCCTGCTCAGCAGCTGGTCCAGCTTTCAGTCTCCTGGAGGGTGTTCCTGTACACCCCAAGCACTCCTCATCTGGGAGAGATATAAATACCCCCTGCCCCCAGCAGCCAGCACAAGAGCTGTGGCCCACGGTCCGGCTCCAGCAGCCAGTGCTGTGCCCCTCACTCACCTCACTCACACCAGGCCCACTCAGTAACTGGCTTTGGGACACACGCTGTTCGCACCCCAGTGGCTGTAGGCTGAGAACCTACTGGCTCCAGTAGCTGCGCTGTGACCCTACTGGCTCCTGCAGCTCACACCAGAGGCCGAGGGCCTTTTGCCTTGAAAAGATCATTGATCAAATAACTCTAATGAAGAAAATGCTGTCACCTTCCACCTACTCTTAGAAGCATCAGATTATAATTTTGGAGTTCTGGCAGGCTGTGGTGCAGAGGTACGATTATGTGGGACGATTCAGACAGAAACAAATAAAAATCCAGCTCTTGCTTGTTTATTTTTGTCTGAATTACAGAAGAGATGGGGAGTGATTCCCCCCTGAGCCGCAATGTCACCTCCATACCCTGGGCTGCCCCCCATAGCCAAATGTTTTGGGAAATGCCAAGAGAGCCTGATGCGTCCATGGAGCAGCTTCTGGAAGAGGCCCTAAAGATCATCGCACTGTCCCTGGAAACGTGGGGGCAGCCAGAAGGGTCTCAGCAATGGCCCTGTGTCTGGGGACCCTGGGGACCTGTCTTGACCCGCTCAGAGTCCAGGTAACTCGTTTTGATCCCGGAGGTGAAATTAAAACACAAACGAGGTCAGATGTCACAACAGCACTGCCTTTTATTGACTAACAACCTCTGGAGAGCGACAGGAAAGAAAGACAAGGAAATGAGAAAGCAAAGCAGTAAAATGGTTAAGATAGCAAGAAGTATAGCTACCACCACAGATCCAGCAACATCTTGCAGGTCTGCCTGTTTTGATTCGGTGGGGAAGATCTCCAAAGAGTAGTTGTTCAAGGTGGCATTATCATAGAATCCTAGAATGGCCCAGGCTGGAAGGGACTTTAGAGATCATTTAATACAACCTCCCTGTCATGGGCAGGGACGCCTCTCAGCTAGATCAGGCAACACATGGGGACCCAACGGGAATCAAACCCACGATGCAGTGTCCCAAGAGCTGCTTTGCCCACCCTCCTCCGATTTAACTCATACGTATTTGGTTTGTATGAGGGTTGTCAGGAGCGATCTTCACCCCACCCAGCATTGCCTCTGTTGGTGGAGCATGCGTAGTTGTCCAGAGGGCCCATTTTTGCAGATGTAGTACGACTGCACACCTTTGGGGTTTGGCAGATGTAGCATGACTTGCCAACTTGCCCGCCGCTAGGCCTTTGCAAGACGGCTGCCTTATCAGAGGTTGAGCTGGGCCCTGAAGGTGTTGTTTAGGGCTTATCAGTAGTCCAGTCGAGTCCCGTGGCTTATCAGTGGTCCGAGATTGCAGACAGTAGCCTTGAAGTTTCTTCGCATGGAATTTCAGCAAGGTTGAGACAAACATTTAACACAATCTCTTATAAGACCCCCTTAGTTCTCTTTCCTATCCCCTCATGCCCAACAGGTGTCTACTCCCTCCTTTGGACTCAGTAGGACTTGCTGTGCTTGTCTCTGCAGATTTCACTCTTTAGTTCACACAACACTTTCAACTCTGTAGTTGTAACTATTTATCACATTGACCCAATTCTTTTCCTCCATCTTTCTTCCCCAGGAATCAAAGTGACAGAGCTCTGTAATCTGCTGCTCTTCTGAGCTTTTCAGTATCGAGTTAAACCGACAGCTGATGATGTGAGCTGGTTGCTGCCTGCTCTGTGTTTAGCTGGCTTGGAAATTGCGCGGCATGGCAAGGCCAAAGCATTGAGGTGTGGATTTATTGCCTACTTCTCCCAGGAAAGATCTTTCAAGGATTTGATGGGGTCCTGTCCGTGCACAACTCAGAACTAGGGTCATTGTACCAAGAGTTTTCGGCTGATTTGGTGGCAAAGATAAAGGGGCCGTTGTGATGATCTGACACGGCTCCCCAAAGCAAAACTCTTGAGGAATTTTATTTTTCCTGGGATAATAAATTTCTGCTGCCTGATCCGTTTTGTGTGTAGTTCAAAAAGACAGAAGTATTTAGGAACCTGAGGATGTGCTCAGGCATCTGAGAGAGAGTCAGTCCCAGATTGAGTCAAGTCATACATGGATTTCCATTCATGGAAGACCTGTTGGAACTTCAGCAGTCATCTCCAGCACATTTTTTTCTTTAGAACAGATCCATCTGTTCTTTAGAACAGATCCATCAGTAGACAGATCCATCTGAACAGCTGCGTCACATCTTTGACATCAACCTTGTTATAAGTCTCTCTCTGGAGGTGTCAGTTTTTTTCTGTAGTGATTCAAGGGAGCTAAAATACCATCTTAGTTTTAGCTTATGGCCATGCTGTTCTGTTAGCCAGTGGCTAATGCTCAGGGTGAAGACACTCATTCTTCCGAACTGCGTGTCATGTCACATGTCCTTTCACATGGTGTCCCTTCTTAAAGCAGAGATAGATGATCTTCAGCCCAAATCCCTCCACCTAACCTTTTTGAAAAAACAGAGGACAATGTTTTGTAGTTTAACATGTTGACCGGAGAATTTGAGGCTGCCCCCTCCCTGGAAGTGCTCAAGGCCAGGCTGGATGGGGTTTTGAGCACCCTGGCCTAGTGGGAGGTGTCCCTGCCCATGGATTGGAACTAGAGAAATGTGTTTAGCATATTAGTTCTCAAATGCAGAAGCACATGCAACATATTTCTGTCTTGTTGAGGCAAGTTGCACAATTCTGCCAGCTCATGTCTGTAATGAGAACTCTCTGTCAAGAAATTAATTGTTTCCTGGTGCTTTGTCAGGAACGATGTGGCAGACGTGCTAGAAACAGGTATTTAAACCCCCATGTAGTAGTTTCAGCACTATGGAAGTCCATGAAGTAGTAGCTTCAGCACACTCACTGCTCACAACCAGGGTTGCTCAACTCTGTCTGGAATTCCCATACAAGTAGCAGGATTCAAAAGGCATTATTTTAGGTTTAAGGAAATAACATTGTCCCTGTAATGCTGTTGCTCTGTTAGCAATCTGATAGCACATAATTGCACAGAATCATTGAGGTTTGAAGGGACCATTTGAGATCATCTAGCCTAAACCCTCTGCTGAAGCAAGGTGTTGTGGGTTGACCCCAAAAGGCAGCTGAGCACCACACAGCACTCTCTAGTCCAGCCCCGTGCCAGAGCAGGATCACCTACAGCAGAGCGCACAGGAACGTGTCCAGGCGTTGCCAACCTCTTTCCTGTCCTTTGATTTACGCACAGATATCATTCCCCTGGTCTATGGGCCACTCCCATAAAATGCCCACAGCACGTCCATAAATTGGCCACTGGGGTCAGTTAGTCCGTGGTTTGGGCTCTGTCTGTTACGACAGCTGCTCGGGTCAGGAGAGTCGGTGTGTTGTGTGGAGTTAGTGGGCACCAGAGCCAGCTCAGGTCAGGTCACTGCTGCGCTCACACTGCTTGTTGTGAGGCTCGTCGCCTGTTGGTTTGGGTGGATCCTGCTGTAGCACTTCCTAGAACATGCAGCTCAGGTCACGGGTTACAAATTGAAGCTGCATCCATTACAGTCTCCAGCCCTGCTCCCTGGACCTGGCCACAGGGTTTAACATTGCGATGAACTCCTGCCCTTGCCCCTGTTCTGGCGTGGGCTTACCCACAGAGCACAGTCCCTCAGGGGGCACCTGCTCCAGTCTGGCCTCTGATGTGGGTCACGCTCTCCTCAGGGACATTCCTGCTGCAGTTTGGACTTATCCCCACGCTTTGAGGTGCACTTGCTCCAACGGGGACTCAGGCACAGCCCACAGGCCTCTGGAGTGGAGTTCACCCTGGAGTCCCAGCCTGGCCAGTCCCGCAGCACAGGAGCAGCAGCGATGCCCTGGCTGGCTGCATCCCAGGCGACTGCTGGTGGCAGGATGTTCCCAGGCACAGCAGAGTGAGGTGACCGGCAGCACCGCAAGCAGCGAAAGAATCCGCTGACAAACCCTGGGCTCTAACAGACAAAAGGGCAAGCAAACCCCACAGCAAGCACAGGAGCCTGCCAATTAATAGATGAACAGCTGGAACAGCTGGAAATTCGATCTGGCACACTCCAGTCAGATTCAACGTTATCTGGAATCCTTTGAGCTCAATGCTGGGCACCAAAAAGAATTTTTAGTGGCTTAACCCCAGTGGGCAGCTTCACATCACTCAGCACTCGCTGGCTTTCCCCAAGTGGGATGGGGGAGAGAACTGGAAGGACAAGTGTGCAAAATCTCACGGTTTGAGTCAAAGGCAGTTTAATTAGTAAAATAACAGCTGAGTGCACAAGCAAAGCAAAATAAAGAATTCTTGACATAGTGCAAGCACTGTTCAGTGAGAATTAAATGGGTGTTGTGTTATCAGCGCTGGTTTGGTGACAAATCCACAGCAGCACCATGCAAGCTCTTCTGAAGAGAATTAATGCCCTCGAGATCCAAGCAGTACACAGGGTCAGCACAACCAGGTTGCCCAGGACCTTGTCCAGGTGGGATTTAAATATGTCCACAGATGGAGACTCCATAACTGCTCTGGGTGACTTGTAGCGTCCAGCCAAGATCACAGTAAAACCAGAAAGGGTTTCCCTGTGTTTACACCAATTTTCCTGGATTTTAGTTTAGTCTGAACTCAAGAAAACACTTGCAAGTTTCCAGGACAGCTCAGAGGAGGCTCTTGTGATATTTTTATTATTTTTTGTTAGCATTTCAGATACACTTGTTCCATGCCAGGTTATTACAGACACACTCTTTGACTGGGATTGCAGGGTGTGCTGAGGGACAAAGCCAAATCTCGCTGCCATTAGGAACAATCTATAGCTCACGTATATTCAAAAACCAATTAACTATGATGTAAAGAAAATGCAGAAAAATGAACAAGTGAGAAATGCAGGAAAAGAAAGAAGATCCAGCACCATGGGTAAGCCAGAGCCAGGCGTTAGATCACCTTCGGTTGGTACAGACAGACATCCACCCTTGTGCACACAGTCCAGATTTACCAGCACTGCTCGTACGTCTCTGACCATCGGACTTTTCTTCATCCCTTTCACAGCTCTTCTATCAATCATCTTCCATTGCCAAGAACAAGCATTATAGTAGTTCTTTTATCCTGTTTCATGTGTTTATTTAGGAATTCTCTAACTCTTTGTCATCATGCACACTACCTGGTTTGCTATTTTTCTGTGGAAACTCTCACTCTCTCCTTCATTCTCCTTTCTTCCTCTTTGTTATTTTTAGATATTTTGTCATTTTTAGACTTTCTTTGCAGACACAAGTGCCTCCATCTCAGCTAATTTTAAAGAGAGCCTCTTCAGCCCTTCAGAAACTCTTATTCTCACAAATATGTTTTAAATGTTCCAAATGATTCACTCCTTAAAGCACCATTTTATAGAGGAACTCAGAGAGCTGGCTGAGATGGAGAAATCAACATTGCTTTTGCACAGAGCACGGTATAAAGACTAACACCAATTGGCCAAAGTGAAAAACTCAGCATGGTAAAAGTAGAGCAGTGTAAAAGTATAAAAGCACAGCATTTATAATGATTCCTTGATGCATTCTCTTGTACTGAAGGAAAAACTCTCACATTCAGAACTTCTTTGTATAAGGCAGACGCTGATTTATCTCATTTAGAATCTTCGTCTTATTGTTGGATACATTCTGCCCTGCTTTCATAAGGAGATCTTGGATGTCTTCCTCAGGGTAGGATGTGGTAAAGGTGGTAAACTTTTTTCTGTATTCTTCTATTTTACCTAGAAAAAAAAAGATAGACAAAATAAGTATCTAAATGTCAAACAGGAAAATACAAGATCACACAATAAAAGCATGGGTTGGAGGAAAGCATTAATCCTTGAAGATCTGCCAGCTTCACAGAATCACAGAATGTTTGGGGTTGGAAGAGACCTCAAAAGATCATCTAGTCCAGCCCCCTGCCAGAGCAGGGTCACCCAGGGCAGCCACATAGGAACGCGTCCAGGGGGGTTTTGAATGTCTCCAGAGAAGGAGACTCTACACCCTCCCTGAGGAGCCTGTGCCAGGGCTCCAGCACCCTCACACTGAAAAAACTTTTTCTAGTATTTTGTGGAACCTCCTGTGTCCACATGTAAATGTATCATGTAAAGATCCTGTCGCAGCTGGTGAAGAGAGAGGAGGAGATCAGTCAGTGTCTGGAGGTGCCTCTTTCATCACCTGCTTCATCACTTGTCTGAGAGAGGAGGCTGAATCTCTCTCTGGACCTGCCTGTTCCTCACCAATCACTATAAAGGGAAGCAGTGGTAAATCTCCCAGATTGGATAATCAGGCTTCCAAATGGGATACCTCCCCAGTTCCTCTTTAGTAAGGGAACCACAATTTAATCACATAACAAGCCAAGAAGGGTGCAAAATCCTTATAGCTCAGAACAAATGTTGCCAGTCTAAGAGGGTGAGTGCATTAATGCCCATGCAAGCTTCTACCCATTACACACAGAGCCTGCCCTGCTTCGCTTCTTCTGTGTTCGTTTGTGGTGGCAGCCCTGAGTAAAGAAGGGCTCTGAAAGGCTTTTGGCACTGCAAGTGGAGGAGATGAAATGCAAATAGATAGAGACAAAGTTGCGTAGAATAAGTGTTACCAGGACAGTTCACTTTATTGAAGAGTGGGAAGTGCATGACTGTAGGGCACGACTTGTTTCCTTCGAAGATGTAGCAGTCAGAAGGGTTCTTCTCGTCCAACTGCTGATCATCTATCTTGGGAAACGGGATTCCGTTTTTCTGGCAGTAGGTAGCTGTTTTCTTGAGAGTCTGGGGGACAAAGACATTGTATGCATTTTTCATTTGTTTCCTTTTTCCTGAACTAGAATAAATCAATCCTGTCTCCAATAATAAAGTGGTTGCTATAAGGCAATGGTTAGTAGTTGGTTAATTTCTTAAAATAAACCTAGTTTAAGGTATAATACATGTAAATGTCTATGGTTTCTTCGAGTATTCTCTGAGGAACAGACTAAGTCTAGAATACAAATTAAAATCAAGCAGTCACTTGTGGGGTCATTTCTAGCAAGAACCTTTGTTTAGCAAATGACAGCTACACCCAGAAAGGCAATGTGGCTGTACTGAAAGATGTCAAAATTAAGAGGATTTGCCATCTCTAAAACAGTCTGAAATCACCACCAAGTTCACAGATCTTCAGAAAAAATTACTTTTCAAAGCAACGGCTCCTGTTGCCCTACCTCTCTAATGATACCAGACCTTGCTACATGTCACTTATGTGGATCTGCCCATCAAAGGCAGACACTAACCCACGTGATCCGAAGCACACGTTAACTTCCAAGTTGGCTTGATTTTGCATGAAAGCATTGACTGGGTTACGCACTGTGTTGCACAAACGCTGTGGCAAATACTATTTGTAGCTGCTCAGGAGTTCAGAAGAAACAAACTTGGGGTCTTTTTCACTCTTCTCTGAATGGGTTTGCAATATTCTGCTCTGGATGGCACAAGGGCTGTGAACAGCGGCCACCTTCTGTAAAGCTTCCCAGAATCAATGGCATCTGACACCATTCCTTCCAACAACCCTTCCACAAAGAATGCCCTTCACAGTCAAAAATAGGGCCTTAGGCACTAAGAACACTCACTGCTGCCTTCTGCCACGGACAGGCACTTACTGACACCTTGCTGTGATAGGGAGGAATAACAACATTTTGAAAGCCTAGAAGATCCTTTTTTTTTAGCTCAAGTTCCCCAGGCTCATCCCCTCGGCATATATGTGCAAAGAGAATACAGTGCGGAACCAGTGTTGCACCTTTCCCCTCATTTCTATGGAAATTTGTTTATAAAAGGAGAACGGGGATTGAGCATATTAGAAGGGAAAAGCCTGCACAAAGGGAAACCGAGCAAAATTAATACAGATTCTTATTAGATATTCTCAAAGGTAAAAGCAGTTTGTCCAAAATGTTCTGCTATCCAATAAGGACTTCTCTTACCTCTTAATTAGAATTTCTGCTTTGGTGAATCACATTTTCCAAGCACCTTTACCTTTACCAGGTGATCAGGCCCAGTCGTTTTATGAAGGGCAGTTCCTGTTGAACAAACCTGATCTCCTCCTATGACAGGGTGACCAACTGGTTGGATGAAGGAAAGGCTGTGGATGTTGTCTACCTTGACTTTCATAAGGCATTCGACACTGTTGCCCACAGCATTCTCCTAGAGAAATTGACTGCTCTTGGCTTGGATGAGCATATGATTCGCTGGGTGAAAAACTCATTAAGTGGCCAAGTCTAAAGAGTCGTGGTCAATGGAGTTAAATCCAGCTGGTGGCCAGTCATGAGTGGTGTCCCCCAGGGCTCGGTACCAGGGCCACTCCTGTTTAACATTTCGTCAACGATTTGGACGAGGGGATAGAGTGCACCCTTAGTTAAATTTGCAGATGACACCAAGCTGGGAGGAAGTGTTGATCTATTTGAGGGTAGGGAGGCTCTGCAGCAGGATCTAAACAGGCTGGATGGCCGGGCCAAGGCCAATCATATGGGTTTCAATGAGGCCAAATGCCAGGTCCTGCACTTCTGCCACAACAATCCCTGACAGCACTACAGGCTTAGGGAGGAATGGCTGGAGAGCTGCCAGGCAGAGATGGACCTGGGGATGTTGATGGACAGCCGGCTGAACAGGAGGCAACAGTGGGACCAGTTGGCCAAGAAGGCCAATGGCATCCTGGTCTGTATCAGGAATGGTGTTGGCAGCAGGAGCAGGGAGGTGATCATTCCCCTCTACTTGGCTTTAGTGAGGTCTCACCTCGAGTACTGTGTCCAGTTTTGGGCCCCTCACTACAAGAGGGACACAGAAGTTCTGGAGACGGTACCGAGACAGGCTACCAAGCTGTCAAGGGATTTGGAACATACGTCGTATGAGGAACGGCTGAAGGATCTGGGGCTGTTTAGCCTGGAGAAGAGGAGACTGAGGGGAGACCTTGTCACTCTCCACAACTACCTGAAAGAAGGTTGTAGAGAGGCAGGGGTTGGTGTGTTCTCCCTAGTAGTGAGTGATAGGATGAGGGGAAAAGGCCTTAGGTTAGATCAGAGGAGGTTCAAGTTGGATATTAGGAAGAATTTCTTTACTGAAAGGGTTGTCAGGCATTGGAACAGGCTGCCCAAGGAGGTGGTTCAGTCGCCATCCCTGGAGGGGTTTAAGAGAGTGTAGATGTTGCATTGAAGTACATGGTTTAGTGGTGTTGACAGGGCTAGGAAAGGGTTGGACTCAATGATCTTGAAGGTCTCTTCCAGCTGACACTGTTCTATGAGTCTATGAGTCTATGTTTCTATGATTCTATTCTTGTTGAAGAAGGAGTTGGGCCGGAAACTTCCCATGGGCCAAACAGTTCCATTTAGTTTCAGGCCTTGGTCTCTGACCCCTACATGCACTCTGTTCGAGGGGCACTGCTCTCCTGCTCAGCCACAGTCATGCTTGTGCCTTAGCCCTCTCGATCTGGGCCCTGGCCCAAAGGCTGACTTCCCAGTTTGACCCTGGAATGGTGTCAGCACTATGGAGCTGCTCACCCTCAGCACACCTCATCCTTACCTGCCACCAGTCCTGAACCATGTGGACTTCTCAAAATGACCTTGGACCTGTCTCATCACTGTGAACTTGCCTGATGAGTTCAACCCTTGGTTGAACCTGACTGCGATCTCCAAGCCTGACCCATTTGACTCTCTTGGATCCTGTGAAACTGGGCACTGGCTGGCAAGGCCCTGCCCTGCCTGCTCTGTTATCACACCTGCCTGCCCTTGCCTTGGGAGCAGCTGGCCCTTGGAGATTAGCTCAGACCTTCCTGAGCCTGGTGACAAGCAGCATGGAGCCTGGCCCACACTACGACTCCTCTGCAGGGTCAACTGTGTCCCTGAGCTCCCATCTCCCCACGCTGCCAGCCCCCCACCCTTTCCCACTCTCCCAAGCAAAGTCCTTCCTCAAGCCCACCAACCCTCCAAAGCTCACCAGGGGCAGCTCAGAGAACCCCCTTCCCACCCTCTTCACTTCCAATCCCTCTTTAGACCCCAGTCTAAACACCCCAACCCAACCCCAAATCTCTCACGCTGTGTTCCCTCCCCTGTTGCCAGTCTCTCTCCTTGCTCACAGTCCCCTGGAATGTCCCATTGACAACTACAGTAATGAAATTCCTCATCTGAACCCAGACCTCCCGAGCAGGAGGACACACTTTGCTGGGGTGGAAGGCTGCTCTCAGGGTCCTGGATAGGTCTTAATGGTCCTGAGGTCTCCACACGTGCCTTTCCCCTTGGGCCAGGGGCCTCACTCCTGTTGCACAAGTAGCAGTGCTCAGCTCAGGCACAGAATTGCCTGGCTATGGGCTTCATTGAGCCACATCCTGACCCTTGAAGCAGCCTGACCCCAGACCTGCTTTTTTTTTGTTCACCTTGCGTGATGACCTGGACTCCGGATTGATCCCGTGCACCATCCTCGGACCTGCCCTGTTTGTCTCTCTCAGGCGTTGTAAGGCTGGACCCTGCCTGGTGAGGCCCCTGCCCTGCTGGTCAGCTTATTGAGCCAGCCTCCCCGCCTCACAGGGAGGAGCTGGCCCTCGCTGCTCCCCTGATAGTCTTACTTATAGCCCAACTGAAATGGGCACTTGAAGAGATCACCTGGTCTATTTTCAACACCTAGAGTAAAGGTTCAAATGTTTCAGAGCCTCTGGATGCAGCTGTCTCCACTGTCCCTAAAGTGACCACACTGAAAATACCCAGAGAAGGAGCAACCTGAGATATCTCAGCACAACCCCAGCTAAATGCCTCAATAATATGAAGGGATGCAATGCCAACATCATGTCTCTTCATCCTGCTCACCAGAACGAAGTTGTCTTTGATAAACACCATCAGTTGCCCTAAAGGAAGGAGTAGCATCACTCACAGGCAGAGAAATTCTAGTCCGCTCTAAGGCAAAAAGGGTGGATAAGAAATTTGTGAGCTTCCCCCAAAGGATCTTTGATAGCCTGGCAACCCCGGTAGGTTACCGTACAGTACCTGTGAACAAGACAGACAGAAGGGCTCACTCCCTACAAGTACGGGACTCTGCCAAATGCTTAGGAGAGAAGCACAATGGGATGATCAGCGCACCAACTTGTCAGCACCTGTTCAGACATTTCTTTAAACATTTCTTTGACAATGGTTGTAATGCCTCTCTATAGTCCCCAACCCAAAGACCCCAAAGGAGGTTCTCCAAAGCCACAGCAGAACACACGTACCTCAAAAGGATCTCCAGCGCTGAAATCAAAGGACATGATCAGATCTGTTTGCCGCTCGTCTCGAAGGACCAGGGGATAGGCAGAGTTTATTGCCAGGCCAGCATCAATCAAAGACATTATTTTATTCTTGCCCAGGTAAGTGGGCTGAATGCCAGCTAATCAAATGGGGGAAAACAAAAAAATAAAAGCAATGAGATTTCATAGAGACATAGAAGAATATATCGATATATACACCCATGACCAGCCCCAGGTGGGGAAAATTTACACCAATCACAATAAAGATATGCATGGCTAGAATCACTCAAGCTCCACCTGTAAGGTAACAAATAATATAAAAACTGCCCAAGAGAGGGGGATGTTAGGGAAGATTCCACCATTCTCAGGGAAGACACCACCACGGACCACCTGTGACTCCTGAGATCAATTGACAGGCTGAGTCTCTCTTCCCCCCATAGGGACACCTTTGGCTAAGGTCCGAACACTTGGTCTCACCAAGTGCTGCCCCGGGATACTCAGGAAATCTTTATAGAGCTGCTCATAATCTATTATATCTGTAACTTTTGCCCGTGCTTTGTAGTCAGTCACTATCACCGGCAACGAAAATGAATTTGTGTATCTGTTGCCTAAATAAATCATATTTGATTCCGATCTGACCATGTGAGTCCTTGTTGACACTGATCCACGGAATCTGGCCGTGTGAATATTCCAATCTGGCCCTGTGAGTCCCTGTTGACCCTTTCAAGTGGTGCCACCAGATTGAAGACACTGTTGACTCTGTTCTGGCCGTGAGAGTCCCTGTTGATAATTCCAGGGGTGCCACAAGATCAAAGACATTGCCACCCTTGTGAAAGACGACCTTGTAATTCCAGGGGTGCCACCAGATCGAAGGCAATTGGCCGTGTCGCATTAGTAACGTGGAACTGGGCATCACTCAGAACCTGAGCCCAGCCGCCCCCAGCCGCTCTGATATCTGAGGACAAGCGGGAACGCAAGGGGGTTTAGCTTCTGCCAAACTGATTTGAGGCTTTTTCCAACAGCAATTGCTGCCTCCTTTAACGTGACTGAAATTGGCACCTGGCTTTTGCAACAGAAATTGTGGCCTCTTGTTCGCAACAGGAATTGGCGTCTCTCTGCTTTTAACGCAACAGTGCCAAAGGTTCCACTGTTAAAAATGAACACCCAGCTAGGTCAGGCAGTGGAATCTAGAGACCAATGCTACTGCCCGTGCGTCACGAGCACAGCTCAGTTTCATAGACTCAGCTGTGCAGTTCCAGCTCCTCAGGCTACTTCTTGTGCCCTGCAGGTTCTCCTCCAGAAGGGCACAGGGCTCCTGCAGGTTTTGGTTTGTGTCTTCCAGCTTAATGCTGTTGCTCCTTGCACGAAAGGGCAACGTGTGTGACCGGCGATGCCCGTGTTTATGTGACACAATTGAGCTTAGATATCTGCAAGGGTGTCTCCTATCTGGATCCCAGTAGTGTGAAATAATTCTGCTCATGACTGGTTTATTTACTGCTCATAGTGGAATCCTGTGGAGAGTGGATCCTGGAAAGGAAAGCTGCCTAACACCCTGTTTTAAGAAGGTAAATGGCAAAGACAGTATTCTTGGTTTAACATCACACAAACACAGCATAAAAACTCTGCCAGACTCCACACATTCTGCCCCATAGATCTAGCTGAATAGCATAAATACTCTGTATTTTCCAAATATAAAGAAATTATAGTTGTTTTTTGATTCTCTTACGGCAGTTGTAAAGGAAGTTATTCATTGTTCCCCATTTCCAGGTCGCCACACAGCGGACTGTTTTGTACACCATTCTCAAGATATCCCATATTGAAGCTGGGAAGAGAGAATAAATTCAGAACCTAGGTGAGTCTACAGAACTTCATTTTTTCTGATGGTAGAGAAGACTGGGGAGAAGACTTTCGAGGAGTGGATGAGGGAACTGGGGCTGTTTAGGTTACGCACTAGCTTAATGTTACAAATATATTTGTGACTATTGGAAACTAGTCCCTGGATGAGAACATCACTGGCACATTTCTGCAATGTGGTTTTCACCAGATCTTTCTGCGGTGTCTGACCTGAGATTTACACCAGAACTGAAGCTCACAAAACTCCAAAGCTGGAATTTCTCAAAGCACAAACAAAAGAAAGAGTAATAAAAGATACTGAAAATGAGATAAACCTGCCTCGGACTATGTGGGATGGAAGTAACTCATTTTCCAACTCATTGCACAGTTCAACACAGCTCTCCAGTCTTTCCTCCTTTGTTTTCGTATCCCAGTTTTTATGTATTGAAAGGCACTGTTGGTAGGATGCACCTGTCCCCTGGTATTCTTAAAAAATGGGAAAAGAAGAAAAAATGAGAATGCACAACAAAGGAATCACCATTTGCAAAACCAGATTACTGAGGATGCAAGTGCTGGCAAATCTCAGCATCATTCACTTGCCTGACAAGAGAGCCGACATTTTCTCGAAGACTTCCGTAGGATCACTCCCGGTTACAGCACACATCTCCAGGTCTAGCAGAAGGAGAACGGCCTGAGCAGCCCTTGAGGCTTTTGGATCACTCTCTAAGGATAAAATAAAATTTACATCAGAATGGAATTTGTCTTACCAAATATCTGAATAGACAGTGACTGACATGGGAATTCGTGGAGATGTGGTCCCTGCACTTGGTGGAATCCATAGAAAGACTGAGCTCATTCCTCTTACCCTAGAGAAGTTGTTTAGGCTGGTGAGAGGAGCCATCTGCCAAAATGACTAGTGCTCTTGGTTGACAAAAAAAACCCACCTCACACTGAGCATTCATATCTGGACATACCAAGATTCAGATGGCCTCTGTGTTCATTTTGGAAGAAAAGATCTATGGAACAAAGTAGCAGGAGAAGGAGGAGCTGTACTGCAGTTTGGAGTAGGTGGGAATTTCCTAATATGCCTCAAACACTTCATTCCCGTTTTGCACTTGTAAATTCATAAGTGCTTTCCAGCAGGACTTGCCCTAGTCTGTCCTGGTGCCTGGGGTTATTCCTCCCCAGACACAGGACTCTACACTTGTCCTTACTGAACCTCATGAGGTTCCCCTTTGCCCAGCTCTGCAGCCTGGCCAGATCTCGCGGGATGGCAGCACAGCCTGCCTGGGTGTCAGCCACCCCTCCCAGTTTTGTATCATCAGTGACCTTGCTGAGGGTGCCCTCTGTCCCCTCATGTAGGTCATTGATGAAGATCTTGAACAAAACTGGAGCCAGTACTGATCCCTGGGGAACACCACTGGCCACAGACCACCAGCTCTCTCAGCACACATAGAATCACAGAATCATAGAATCATAAAGGTTGGAAAGGACCTTAAGATCATCAAGTCCAACCTACAGCCCTGCACCACCCTAACACTAAACCATCTCCTGAAGTGCCACATCCAGACGGTTTTTAAACATGTCCAGGGATGGTGACTCCACCACTTCCTTCAGCAACCCATTCCAATGCTTTACCAAATGGATTGGAGTGTTTTCAGTTTCTCCAAGAGGTCTCTAAACCTTTTCTCATTGATGGATTTGAAAAATTTCTTCTTGTTATCTTTCACCTCCCTAGGCAGACTAAGTTTTGAGAGAACCTTGGCCTTTCTCGCTGAGTCTCCACACATTCCAGCAGTATTTCTACAATCCTCCCAATTAACTTGACCCTTTTTCCACATATTGTAAATTTCTCTCTTCCATTTGAGTTTTTCCAGGAGCTCCTTGTTTATCCATGCAGGTCTCCTGTCTCCTCTACTTGATTTTTTTTTTTTTAAGGGAACACATTTAACTTGCTCTTGGCAGAGGTAAAGTTTGAATATTGACCAGCTGTCTTGTGCCCCTACCTTCTAGAGCCCGAGCCCATGGGATACTTCTGAGCAGATCTTTGAAGAGAACAAAGTTAGGCCTGTTAAAGTCCAGGGTAGAAATTTTACTTACCACCCTTCTTCTTTCCCTAACAATACTAAACTCTAACATGTCATGGTCACTACAGCCGAGACTGCCCCAAACCTTGACATCTGCAACCAGACCTTCTTTCTTTGTTAAGACGAGGTCCAGCATCACACCTCTCCTTCTTGCTTCTTCAGCCACCTTCAGCAGAAAGTTGTCATCAATGCACCACAGAAACCTTTTGGACTGGTTCTGCTGGTCTGTGTGACCTTTCCAATGAATATCAGGGGCATTGAAGTCACCCATGAACACTAGGGCACGTGGTCTTGAGGCTATTTCCAGCTGCCCGTAGAAGGCCTCGTCAACAACTTGTTCTTGGTTTGGTGGTCTGTAGTAGACACCCACAACAGTATCTCCCGTGTTTGCATGTCTCTTAACTCTTACCCATAAGCTTTCAACACTTTCACCATCTCCCTCCAGGTTAAGCTCAATGCATTCTAGTTGCTTACTCACATAGAGAGCAACTCCACCACCTCGCTTTGTCAGTCTATCCTTCCTGAAAAACACATAGCCATCCATTACCACATTCCAGTTGTGTGAGCTATCCCACCATGTCTCTGTAATTGCCATGAGATCAAAGCTCTGTGACTGCACCTAGATTTCTAGTTCGTCCTGCTTATTCCCCATGCTTCTTGGTTGGTGTACAGACACTGCAGGGACTTAGTTGAGGAGCATCTGTTGCTGTTGTGGTTGGTTTGGTCATGAAGTGCAATGGCACTCACATTACCGTGTTGGACCCCATCCCTGCAAAATTAAGTTTAAAGCCCTCCTAAGTAAGTTGCCCAGCCTAGCCTCAAAGATTCTCTTGGCTCCATCCCACCCTAGCAGGTTATAGTCACCATAGAAAGTGCCATTGTCATTAGAAGCCAAAACCCTCACAACGGCACCGATTATGTAACCAGAAACAAATGTTCATTTTTCCTCTATATCTCGCTGCCCCCTTTCCTGTGAGTGGCAAGATGGAAGAAAAGATGACTTGCGCCCCAGTATTTTTAGCTTGTGCCCCCAGAGCTCTATAGCCTTCCTCGGTTTTACTCAGGTTCCTGCTCTCAGTGTCATTCACACCCACAGGGAAGAGTAAAACCAGGTAGTAGTGAGTGGTCTTCACAAGTTTTGGCACCCTTTTAGCAATGTCATGGATTTTTGCACCTGGGAGTCAGCAAACTCCACATGATTCTTTGTCAGGTCAACAGATGCGTGTCTCAGTGCCCTTTAACAGAGAGTCTCCCGCTGTGATCATCCATCGTTTCTTTTGATGATGACTATTGCATTTTTCTGGTGGGGCTTCATTATGTTATAGGTGTTCTTGGGTGTTGAGAGAACTTAAAGCATCATACCTGTTCTTTGCACTGATGTTAGAGGGTGTGGGATGATGTTTGGATTTGCTTTTATGGGTAACCAGGGTCCTAGGTGTCTCATTGTCAGTGGTGGCTGATAAAGTACTATGATTTTGCAACCATCTATCTCTATCCATCTCAGCTCCTCTGATGCTTCGTAGCCTTGCTATTGTTTCTTGTAGTTCAGCCACCTGGTGCAACAGGTCATCCATCTGTGAGCACCACGAGCAGTTATCTACCTTCAGATCAGCAGAGGCATCTAGGCACCTGTTATAAGCCACTGCCTGCACTGAAGCATCTCGATCTGCGCGGTCTGAGTGAACTTTCAGCTTTCTCATGTTTAAATCTCGCACGGTTACTCTGGCAACGTGTCCAGCCACGTCAGCCTCAGCCTCCCTTGCAAGCTAATCTTTGGAAGCAGGCTGGCCAACTTGGTAAGGCGGGCTTTAAACTGAAGGAGTCAGGGGGAGGGATAAAAAATGGTAAGGGCCATGCCACCATCACCGCTACAACCAATTGAGGAATAAATCTGGTCAATCAGAGCAGTGTCAAATGTGCCTCATCTGTCTCCCTAGATGACAATTGAAAGGTCAGCCACCTAAAGTGAATGTACACTAACATGCGTAGTCTGGGAAACAAACAAGAGGAACTGGAACTCTGTGCCCAGTCAGAAAACTATGATATCACAGGAATAACTGAAACATGGTGGGACAACTCAAATGACTCGGGGATCGTGATAGGTGGCCACAAGCTATTTTGTAAAGACAGGCACTGAAGGTTAGTTCCAAAACAAAAGTTTTAGAATTTCGAAGAGCAAACTTCAGCTAGCTCAGGGCTCTACTTGAAGGGATCCAGTGGGAAGCTTCTATGGAGGATAAAGAAGCTGCTGAGTGCTGGGATTTTTTCAAGAACGCTCTCCTAGACTCACAAAACCCATTCACCCTTTCTAAAGGTGAGGCAAGTAGGCGAAGCAAGAGAACTCCTTGGCTTAACTGTGAGCTTCTGGGTCTACTCAGGACGAACAGGGAAACGCACTAGAACTGGAAAAGTGGAATATTACCTGTTGGAAATTACAAGGGCATTGCCAGGATATGCAGAGAAGCAGGTAGGGAAGCAAAAGCCCAGTTTGAGCTAGAACAGGCCAGAGATGGCAGAAACTTCAGGAAAGGTTTCTTCAGAGGCATTAACAACAAACCGAAACAGAAGGAGAATATTGGCTCAGTGTTAAACAGGAGAGGTGAAGTAGTTACCAACAAGGCTGAAGACCTCGACACCTTCTTCACTTGTGTCTTTACCAGCACTGTTGGGTACCAGGCTATGGGAACAAACATTCCGATTGACACAGACCCAGACCCGCTGTTAGTGAAGGAAGAGTTGGTGTGTCAACTGTGAGAGGAGTTTGACTCGTACAAATCAATGGGCCCGGCTGTCATCCACCCGAGGGTGTGAAGAGAGCTGGCCGACGTCATTGTGAGGCCGCTCTGCATAATCTTTGAGAAGTCAGGGAGATCAGGAGAAGTGTCTGAAGACTGGAATGTCACCCCTATCTCTGAGAAGGGTTCCCAGGAGGAAAGAGGAAATTATGGACCCACTAGCCTCACCTCAATCCCTGGGAAAGTTATGGTGCAAATCCTCCTGGGGACTTCCACAAGTAAACTGAAAAACGTGACCGGGAAGAGCCAACATGGATTCACTGGGGGCAGATCACTCTTGACAAATCTGATCACTTCTACAACGAAGTAACCCGCTCAGTAGATGCAGGGTGAGTGGGAGACACTGTATACGTGGACTTCTGCAAGGCTTTTAGTACAGTCCCCCACAGCCTCCTCCTTGAGAAACTGACACATGAAAACCAAGACAAGTGGTCTGTGTGGTGGGTGGGGAACTGGCTGACAGGCCGTACCCAGAGAGTGCTGGTAAATAGTTCCTTCTCAAACTGGTAACCAGTCACAAGCGGGATCCCCCAGGGAGCAATATTAGGCCCAAGGCTGTTTAATATCTTCATCAATGATCTGGATGTTGGGATCCAGAGCACCCTGATGCAGTTTGCAGATGACACTAAAAGGAGTGGGGAAGTTGACACTGCAGAAAGGAGAGCCCTGCCCCAGGAAGACCTGGACAGGCTGGAGGAGTGGGCTAGCAGGAACCTGAGGAAGTTCAGTGGGGACAAGCGTAAAGTCTTACACCTGGGAATACACAGCCCATGAGTGCAGCTCAGACCAGGATCTACCGGACTGGAGAGCAGCCCTGTACAGAGGGATCTGGGGTCTTGGTGCACGGCAGGCTCAACATGCGTGAACAGTGTGCTGCAGCAGCAAAGAAAGCAAACAGGATGCTGGGCTGCATGAACAAGGGCATGACCAGCAGAGACAAAGAAGTCATCAAACCAGTCTTCTCCGCTCTGGTCAGACCCTACCTTGAGTATTGTGTTCAGTTTTTGTCCTCACTATACAAAAATGATGCGGGAAGGCTGGAAAGGCCACGAGGATGTTCAAAGGACTACAAGTCCTGCCTGTTTCCTCCACTCTCCCACCCCTGGTGCCCCTCAGTTTCCCAGGTGGGAAGACCAGCCGGCCTGTTGCAATCTAGAGCCAGTGCTAACCCACAAGCAGTGTGGAGGGCAAGCAGGAGTGTGAGCCTTGAATCAGTGTGGTGCGGTCTGCCCTTGGACTCCCTGGACACAGCAGCTGCAAAGGAGTGCGGTGACAGCACCTTCCCAGAAGCACAATAGTTCAGTGTGTTTGACACGCAGGAACCCATCCACAGTGTCAGGGGGTTATTTCAATTACATGTTCAACATCTTACAAATCGTGACGCTTATGACAGACAAGGAGGCCTGGGTTTCTGTGTGCCTGGATAACAATCCTATCAGTCCTCTAAGGAAAACATGTGGCAAGCAGAAGAAAATGCTAACTTTGAAAAAAAAAATTAAAAAAGTAAAGAACAAAGAAATACAATAACTCACCAGATTCACTTGAGGGGGGTCTTAACAAAAATGGAAATATATCTCGCAGAATATCTTGGAAGAAATAAAAGGATAATTAAAATAAGAATAACACAATAAACCAGTCACTGTCTGGCGATGAAAGACACCAGGAAAGCCACCCATGCACCTAAACACAGAGGTACAGTGCTGTTTGAGATATCTTGGAGGATCTCACCTGCCTTGTTCCTGACACTGCAGAAGACTACTAATCTGCTGCTGGTTCTGCTCAGCACTCACAGCTTTCACATTCCTGACAGCATCTCAGTCACCTCCACTGTTCCCCCAGCAGTTTTGGTTGCCTTCTCTCTCAGAGTTTAAGAGATCATCTCTGATACTTCCACATCACAAGGAAGATAATTTGAAGAAGGTTGGGCCACATTTACTAACACGCTATTGAAACTTTCCCCTCTGGTACTGGCAGAGATACAACTGACCAAAATCGATCTTCTGTGATCTGTGCTTAAGCTGCCGTAGATTTATATTCAATGGAGACGCATTTCTAGACAAAGTTTCATCACATCTTTAAGCAGGTACCTAAATGTATCTGTGAAGAGCTTCTGTGAAGTTCTTTGTAACTCATAAAGAGACCTTGAGCTGAGCAATGCAAATGTTGATAACAATGCTGTAAATGACTAAAATGGCACGCAAGAAGCAGTGTTCGGTTTTGGCCATTTTTGGAGAAATTCAGTTGAGGTGGGAAGGGATGTCTGGAGATCCCCTAGTCCACCTCCTGTGCTCAGAAGAGGGTCAGGTGCAGTGAACTCCTGAGGGCCATATCCAGCTAGGTTTTCAAATAGTTCCAAGAATGCAGACTCCAGAGTCTCTCTGGGAAACCTCTTCCAATGTTTAACCATCCTCACAGTAAAAATTTGCTTTTCTTACAAATAATTGGATTTTTTTGTACTTAAATTTGTGTTATTTGCCTCTTGTCCTTTCAGTAGGTATTGCCAACAAGAGTCTGATTCCATCTCCTTTGAATCCTCCCATTGGGTATTTAAAGGAAAAGACAGGGTCCCCCTCAGCACGTGCAACAACTGACTTCAGCATGTCAATAACAGAAAAAAAGTAGTACCTTTTATATACTTGATATTTTCTGCCATGCTTGCAAGAGCACTCCCCCATAAGGCTGAAAGAAAACAGAAAATGTGCTTGAAGTGTTTGCTTTATAATAGTCTCATTAAAAATTCAGTGCAAGTTTGACTTTCGGTTGTATACCTCCTTAACTGTCAGAATGTGTCAGGCAGAGGTCTAAATAGAAGCTCCTTGCCTCATCTCCCCTTACTGTCTGCTGAAAGGATTATTCCCCTCAAAAAGTATTTACTCTTTCTTCCTCCACATTTTTGTGGACTTAAGGAAAACATCAGGGACTCTCACACTGCAGAGCTCCTGGTCAAGTACTTCCCAGGGCCAGCCTCACGTGAGCCTGGAGACAGAAGTACTCTTCATGGATTTGTTTTGTTTGTTTGTTCTTTTTCTTCTTTTTTCTTTCTAAGTGAATGAAATGGTAAGAACTACAGTGAGTTTTTCTTTCTGTTTTTTTTCCCCTTGCCACCCCCCATGCCTTGGCATGATGCTTAGGGTGTGTTCTGGGGAGACTGGAGCATGAAGCCGTTGCATGCAACATGGTTAAGGATATGTTTAGTTGTGTCACAGACAAGTGAGATGAGATTGGCAGCTCTGCCACTTAGGAAGGGAATGAAACAACTTTGGACCTGGACTGAAAGAGAGTGAAACAGATTGGCAAAACAGGAGCTACCAGTCCTATCTACCTGGACTCTACCTGTCATCTACCTGGACTTGTGCAAGGCCTTTGACACTGTCCTGCATGACATCCTGGTCTCCAAGTTGGAAAGACATGGATGTGACGGATGGACCACTCAGTGGGCAAGAAACTGGTTGGAAGATCACACTCAAAGAGTTGTGTCCAACGGCTCAATGTCCAAGTGGAGATCAGTGACAAGTGGTGTCCCTCAGGGATCAGAACTGGGACCGGTGCTATTAACAGCTCTGTCGGCAACATGGGCAGCGGCACCCTCAGCAAGTCTGCTGACGACACAAAGTTGTGTGGTGTGGTTGACACGCTGGAGGGAAGGGATTCCATCCAGAGGGACCTTGACAGGCTTGAGAGGTGGGCCCATGCCAGCCTCATGAAGTTTAACAAGGCCAAGTGTAAGGTCCTGCACCTGGGTCAAGGCAATCCCAGGCACAGACACAGGCTGGGCAACAAGTGGACTGAGAGCAGTTCTGGGGAGAAGAATTTGGGTGTGTTGGTGGTTGGTAAGATCAACATAAGCCAGCAGTGTGCCCTTGCGGCCCAGAAAGCCAGCCCTGTCCTGGGATGCATCAAGACATGTGTGACCAGCAGGGCGAGGGAGGGGATTCTGCCCCTTTGCTCTGCCCTGGTGATACACCACCTGCAATGCTGCGTCCAGCTCTGGAGCCCCCAGCACAAGAAAGACACGGAGCTGTTGGAGCGAGTCTAGAGGAGGGCGACCAAGATGGTCAGAGGGCTGGAACACCTCTCCTACGAGGACTGGCTGAGAGAGTTGGGCTTGTTCAGCCTGGAAAAGAGAAGGCTCCAGGGAGACCTTACAGTGGCCCTTCTGGTACCTGAAGGAGGCCTACAAGAAGGCTGGGGAGGGACTTTTGACAAGGACCTGTAGTGACAGGATGAGGGGTGGAAGCTGGAAGAGCACAGCCTTAGACTAGATATCAGGAAGAAATTCTTTACCCTGAGGGTGGTGAGGCACTGGCACAGGTTGCCCAGGGAGGCTGTGGATGCTCCAGCCTTGGAAGTGTCCAAGGACAGGTTGGATGGAGCCGTGAGCAACCTGATCCAGTGGGAGATGTTCCTGCCATGGCAGGAAGTTGGAACTTGGTCCCTTCCAACCCAAATCATTCTGTGATTCTATGATAAACATCAACCTTAGGAGAAAGCAATAATGTCTTGGAAGTACTTCCTTTTTTCACTATTGACTTAAAAGGGTCCCAAGAGGATTAGCATGGATGTAGATGTATTCTTTGAAGACATCAGTTTAGAGTTAGATGACATCCACTCAGTGGATCTGAATTTGTATGCTTTGCCAAAATCAGCACATAATTAGTTCAGCTTTCTGTAAGGGTGGAGGGATTTAGTGTAAAATCGCTAAAACTGATTTTCAGACAGATGATATTTCATTTTTAATAGATCTTTCCTTATCTGAAAGCTTTCTTAAACAAGTCTACTAATAAACTCAGTAGTTGGAGCATCATGTAATTTAACCTATTAGTACCTCAGGAAATTCCGTATTTTTACTCAGTCCATACTAAGAAGACATTCTGAACTTTTTACTTCCAGTGCTCTCCTTAATCTTTTTACACTTCCGTCTGACGATAGCAGCTAATTTTTCAGTCTTTTCTTCCCCACTGCCCAGCCACTTATTGCTATTTGAGTACCCAGCACTATGCTCTCAACATTAACCAGACAAGGGGATGAATCACACAGCAGATTTGCTGATCAAGTAACCATATGCTGGAGGTAATCGTAATCTGGCTAAATATGTCATGTATCACAGAGACCTTGCACAAATATGCACACTGCAGCACTATAACTCTTACCCACGTTTAGACACGCTCAAGAGTTTCCTTGATCACTTAGCTCTGGCAAACCATATACAGTAATTGTGACAGACGATACTTTATGTAATTAAATCCTTTCATGTTATTCCCTATGGGATCAGAAACTTCAGGTCAAATTTAGAGATGACATGTAATATTGTGAATTACATGCTCATACCAATTTGGCCCCATTGTTATTGTCCTCTATTATTTTAAGCATATGTTTTAAAATATTTTAAGTATGTATTTCAAAACAGTGAACACCAGCACACAATGCAAGATTGGGACTGTTTTGATCCCATCATCCGGCCCCTCCCTCTGTGACCTCTCTCCATGACCCATTGCTGCTAAACTGAGGAAGTGTGGTCTAGACTCCCGAGTAGTGAGGTGGACTGTGAACTGGCTAAGGGGAAGAAGCCAAAGAGTCGTGGTCAATGGGGCGGAGTCTGGTTGGAGACCTGTATCCAGTGGAGTGCCTCAAGGGTCGGTACTGGGACCAGTATTATTCAATAAATTCATTGATGACTTGGATGAGGGACTACTATCAGCAAGTTTGCTGATGACATCAAGCTGGGAGGAGTGGCTGACACACCAGAAGGCTGTGCTGCCATCCAGCGAGACCTGGACAGGCTGGAGGGTTGGGCAGGGAAAAATTTAATGAAATATAACAAGGGTAAATGTAGAGTCTTGCATCTGGGTAGGAACAACCCCAGGTTCCAGTATAAGTTGGGGAATGACTTATTAGAGAGTAGTGCAGGGGAAAGGGACCTGGGAGTCTTGGTGGACAGCAGGATGGCCATGAGCCAGCACTGTGCCCTTGTGGCCAGGAAGGCCAATGGCATCCTGGGGTGTATTAGAAGGGGGGTGGTTAGTAGGTCAAGAGAGGTTCTCCTGCCCCTCTACTCTGCCCTGGTGAGACCCCATCTGGAATATTGTGTCCAGTTCTGGGCCCCTCAGCTCAAGAAAGACAGGGAACTGCTGCAGAGAGTCCAGCACAGGGCAACTAGGATGATTAAGGGAGTGGAGCATCTCCCTTATGAGGAAAGACTGAGGGAGCTGGGGCTCTTTAGTTTGGAGAAGAGGAGACTGAGGGGTGACCTCATTAATGTTTACAAATATATCAAGGGTGAGCGTCACGAGGATGGAGTCAGGCTCTTCTTGGTGACAACCACTGATAGGACAAGGGGTAATGGGCTGAAACTGGAACATAAGAGGTTCCGCTTAAACTCGAGAAGAAACTTCTTCTCAGTGAGGGTGACGGAGCCCTGGAACAGGCTGCCCAGGGAGGTTGTGGAGTCTCCTTCTCTGGAGGCATTCAAGACCTGCCTGGACATGTTCCTGTGTAGCATAATCTAGGCATTCCTGCTCTGGCAGGGGGATTGGACTTGATGATCTTTCGAGGTCCCTTCCAATCCCTAACATTCTATGATTCTATGATTCTATGATTCTTTCCTGTTTTGTTTTTTTTCTTTTTATTATACGCTTTCCAAGCTGCTTCCACCCATCTGTTAAGGTTCGTGTACTCCTCCCCCTCCATTCTTTGGAGTTTCCTTTGGATATCTGGAGCTGAGTGCCCTACAAACAAAGCAACTAACTTTCAGGCTGCACTGACCATGTATGGTTCTCCCTCGCATCTACCTTTTGTTCTACACAGTGAGTAAGGCTTGGTGCTTCAGGTCCTACCTCTTCCATGCCTAAATATTTTATTTTCCAAAACATTTTACAAAAATGCATTCTGCAATGTTTTATTTCTTTTGGGTGTGTTCAGAATGTTTTTTGTCCCAAGGCAACATAGTTATGCCCTGGCCTAGCAATGAGTTTCACATCGGGATGCACAAGACCGCAGGATCTGGCAGGAGAAGCCTCTGCCCGTAACACGTAGCTCAGCAGAACGCTGACAGATGTTACAGATCACAGCACGAGTCCTGGCTGGATTTTGCAGGTGATGAAGATGGAGCTACATAAGAGACTACGACACAGCAAACTGCACAGGTACTTGGAGCAAGGAATGAGGGATCTTTTGCCTAACATACTTTTGCAAGGCCAAGAGCAGCTCGGTAACCATGAATGATGTGTAAGGACAGAAAGACAAGGTCACCACTTGACCAGGGCTTTCCGTGGGAAGCTGTGAGGCAGCCATGAGCTTGATCACCACAGCCTCGTGAGGACAATAACCCAATAACCCTCATAATAAGCCTATTCATGCCATACCACAAGTCAAATCCTCTGAGGTCAGGAGGTATATGGGAAAAAAGGATGTTTTCATAATAGAACAACACCCGGATGAGCTGATTAAGTGTCCTGTGAACAGATCAATCAAGAGTATCACTGCCAGGTCCATTCCAGGTCCAAAGGCGTCCACATGTACTCGTTGCTTCCCGACACAGACTTCTTAAAAGAACACTACTATTGGTGCTTTGTAACACTGGTATTACTACTAGCACCTTACTGCTCTCATGCAGTGATTGTCATTTTCCTGCAGATCAGCTTTGTGACCCTGTCTTTTTCTCATTGTACAATCACAGAATCACCGAGGTGAGAAGATCATCTAGGCAAGTCCCCCTGCTCAGATCAGAGTCACACAGAATCACACAGAATCAGAGAATGCTGGGGGTTGAAAGGGACCTCAAAAGATCATCTAGTCCAGTCCCCCCCCCACCAGAGCAGGGTCGCCTACAGTGGATCACACAGGAACACGTCCAGGAAGGTTTTGAATGTCTCCAGAGAAGGAGACTCCACACCCTCCCTGGGCAGCCTGGGCCAGGGCTCTGGCACCCTCACAGGGAAAAAGTTTTTCCTAATATTTTTATGAAACCTCCTCTGTTCCAGCTTGTACCCATTGCCCCTTGTCCTGTCATTGGACATCCCTGAGAAGAGCCTGGCTCCGTCCTCCTGACACTCCCCCTTGACATATTTATAAACATTCATGAGGTCACCCCTCAGCCTCCTCCAAGCTAAAGAGACACAGCTCCTTCAGCCTTTCCTCACCAGGGAGATGCTCCACTCCCTCCACCATCTTTGTGGCTCTGTACTGGACTCTCTCAAGCAGCTCCCTGTCCTTCTTGAACTGAGAGGCCCAGAACTGGACACAAGATTCCAGATGCGGCCTCACCAGGGCAGAGTAGAGGGGCAGGAAGACCTCTCTCAACCTACTTGCTACCCTCCTTCTAACAGACCCCAGGATGCCATTGGCCTTCTTGGTCACGAGGGCACGTTGCTGGCTCATGGCCACCAGCACATCCAGGTCCCTTTCCCCTGTGCTGCTCTCCAGCAGGTCAGTCCCCAGCCTGTGCTGGCACACGGGGTTATTCTTTCCCAGGTGCAAAACTCTACACTTGGCCTTGTTGAACTTCATCAGATTTCTCCATGCCCAGCCCTCCAGCCTGTCCAGGTCTCTCTGAATGGCAGCACAGCCTGCTGGGGTGTCAGCCACTCCTCCCACTTCTGTGTCCTCAGCAAACTTGCTGACAGCGCTCTCTAATCCCTCGTCCAGGTCATTGATGAATATGTTGAAAAGCACTGGCCCCAGCACTGACCCCTGAGGGACCCCACTAGACACAGGCCTCCAGCTAGACTCTGCCCCAGTGACCACAACTCTCTGGCTTCTTCCCTTCAACCAATCAGCGACCCACCTCACTACTCAGTCATCCAGACCACACTGCCTCAGTTTACCTGTGAGGATGCTGTGGGAGACGGTGTCAAAGGCCTTGCTGATGTCCAGGCAGACCACATCCACTGCATGGCCACCATCCATCCACCTGGTTATGTCTTCCTAAAAGGCTCTCAGGTTGGTCAGACATGACTTCCCCTTGGCAAAGCCCTGCTGACTGCTCCTAATAACCTTCTTATCCTTGATATGGCCAGAGACAGCGCCAAGGATAAGATGTTCCATCACCCTTCCAGGGATGGAGGTGAGGCTGACCGGTCTGTAGTTACTGGGTCATCCTTCCTGCCCTTCTTACAGACTGCAGTGACATTCGCTTTCCTCCAGTCCAAAGGCACCTCTCCTGTTCCCCACGACTGACCAAAGATGATGGAGAGTGGCCTAGCAATAACTCCTGCCAGCTCCCTCAGCACCCGCAGGTGCATCCCTTCAGGGCCCATGGATTTATGGATGTTCAAGTGTTCAAATTGATCCCTAACCCAGTCCTCCTCAACCAGGGCAAACTCCTCCTTTATCCTGCCTTCCTCTGAGGCCTCAGGGGACTGAGGCTCCTGAGGATGGTCTCCAACAGTGTAGACAGAAGCAAAGAAGGCATTCAGCAACTCTGCCTTCTTTGTGTCCTCTGCCTCCACGGCACCCACTTGATTCACCAGAGGGCCTGCATTGCCTCTGGGGTTAGTTTTGTCGGCAATGTCTTTGAAGAAGCCCTTTCTGTTGTCCTTGACCTCACTTGAAAGGTTTAATTCCAAGGAGGTCTTAGCGTTTCTAATTGCCTCCCTACATCCTCTCACAGCAGTGCTATACTCCACCCAAGTGGCCAGCCCCTCCTTCCATGATTTATATACCCTCCCCTTCCTCCTGAGTCTGCCCAGCAGATCCCTGGTTAACCATGCAGGTCTCCTGGATCTCTTTCTCGATTTCCTACCTGATGGGATGCACTGATCCTGAGCCTGGAAGAAGTGGTCCTTGAATATTGACCAACTCTCTTGGGCCCCTTTACCTTCCTGTCCCAAGGGGTTTCCCCCAGCAAATGCTTGAAAAGGCCAAAGTTGGCCCTGCTCAAGTCCAGAGTTGAGATCCTGCTTGGTGTTCTGTTCCTACCGCACAAGATCCTGAACTCCACCATCTCATGGTTGCTGCAGCCAAGATTGCCCTCAACCTTCACTGCCTCAACCAGACCTTCCTTGTTGGAGAGCACAAGGTCTAGCAGCTCCTCTCCTGGTTGAGTCACCTATATCAGGTTTTTCAGGGCTTTACTTTTCACTCTTCTACTCATTATTTCTTCAGCTTGTTAGTGAAGATGTTATGGAGGATGATGTCAAAAACGGCACAAAGTTCAACAAGCCAAAGTGCAAGATCCCGCAACTGGGTCAGGCCAATCCCAGGCACAAATATAAACCGTGTACAGGGTGGGTTGAGAGCAGCCCTGAAGAGAAGGACTTGGGGCTGTTGATAGATGAGAAGCTTAACATGAGTCAGCAGTGAACGCATCCAGCCCTGAAGACCAACCCTGTCCTGGGATACATCAAGAGAAATGTGGCCAGCAGATCAGGAGAGGGGATTCTCCCCCTTTACTCTGCTCAGGTAAGACCCCACCTCGAATGCTATGTCCAGATCTGGTGTCCCAAAGGGACATAGATCTGTTGAAACGAGACCAGAGGAAGGCCACAAAGATGATCTGGGGGCTGGAGCACCTCTGCTATGGGGATAGGCTGAGGGAGCTGGGATTGTTCAGCCTGGAGAAGAGAAGGCTCCAGGTGGACCTTGCCACTGCCTTCAGTGCCTGAAGGGAACCTACAGGAGGGCCGGAGAGGGACTTTTTACAAGAGTGTCCAGTGATAGGACAAGCAGGAAAGGAATTTAAACTGAAATTGAATAGACTTAGAAGAAATTCTGAAGTACCAGAGTGGCAAGACTCTGGAATAGATTGCCCAGAGAAACTGTGGTTGCCCCTCCCTGAAAATCATAGAATCGTAGAATCATGGAATCAGTTGGGTTGGAAAAGACCTCAGAGGTCATCAAGTCCAATCCTTGGTCCAACTCCAGTCCGTTTACTAGATCATGGCACTAAGTGCCATGTCCAATCTCAGTTTAAAAACCTCCAGGGACGGTGAATCCACCACCTCCCTGGGCAGGCCATTCCAATGCCTGACCACTCTCTCTGTAAAGAATTTCTTTCTAATATCCAGCCTAGATTTCCCCTGGCAGAGCTTAAGCCCGTGCCCCCTTGTCCTGTTGCTAACTGCCTGGGAGAAGAGACCAGTCCCCACTTGGCTTTAACTTCCCTTCAGGTAGTTATAGAGAGTGATGAGGTTGTATATAATATATAAGGCCAGGTTAGATGAGTCCTTGAGAAACCTAGTTTAGCTGAGAGGTGTCCCTCCCCGTGTCAGGGAGGTTGGATTAGATGATCCCTTCTAACATAAGACTTTCTATGAGTCTGTGGTTCTATTAGACACAGCAGGATGCATCTGATTTGGGAAGAATTTCCCCCTGCAAAGTCAACATGCTGGTATGACAGAACGTTTAGAGCTCCAGAAAGAACCTTCTATTAACTTCAGGAGTCTGCAATGTAGGTCTCTAACTCCCCACAACGAGCGCAGAAGATTGGTTAATATTGAGAGTGGACTGTAGAGAGGCACTCAGACGCTCCATTTGGAATACTGAAAGTGAGACCAATCACTTTCCAGAATTCATATACTCTTACGCATTCCTGGAACACTGGATTAGAATTAGGAAATTCAAAGCAGAATTAGGAATATATACCTTGCATGTAACAAATGGATTTCTTCTTTCCTCTTTTCTTCAGCTTACCCTCCTCAAATTCACTTCCAAGGTACTTGGTACTCGCAGAAGCACCCAGGGCAGTATATCCAAATTCGTGTGCCGTGAATTCAAACCAGATCCCTGAGAAGGACCAAACAGCTTTGTCACTCAGTATTCAGAAGCACAACTGACCCAGTGTCCCAAAGTAGCATTTTGGTTGGTTTTCTCTTCCTTTCTAAATGCCCCTGATTTTAGCTGACAAAAATGAACTGTCATTAGGGGAACAAACTAAGTCGTAAACGTGCTGCTGTCACCGAGATCAGGAAGGAAACTCATTATCAACGGGTTTAGCCTTAACGAGCAGTCTGTACTTTGAATTTCAGGGCTTGGAACAACGGCCTCTACTCCCCTTTCCCAGTGGCACCAACTGCATTCACAGCATCTTGACTCACAGCCCGTCTACAGGTATTTAAAGCAGAATATGCAGCTCTGGTGTCTGCTAGGAGATACACTTTCTCGTTCCCCAGTGTCAGTGTAACCAGGGGCTCATCTGGGGTTGATTCCCCCACCACCCTTCACGCCTCATCTGGAGTGATTAATCCCACAGCCTGTTTGGGAATGACTCCACCAGCCCCAGTCCCCTTCTCAGACATTTCCAGTGGCCTTTTCCCTGGCAGATAGCACATGGGTCCCCATCCAGGGGCCAGAGCTGGAACCCACCTTTTCCAACCTCATCCGGACCCTCCCTCTGTGACCCCTCCCCGTGTCCTCTGCTCAATTAATACAGTCATCAATCTTTTTCCTGGGTTTTGGGTTTTCTTTCCTTTTTATTTATGTACTTTCCAAGCTGCTCCCACCAATTTGTTAATGTTCCCGGAATCCTCCCCCTCTACTCTTTGGAGTTTCTTTGGATATCTGGAGTTGACTGCCCTACAGCTAAGTAACTAACTGCAGGGCATCCCCTTCAGATCGGTTACTGGAAACAGAACTTTAACCATTACTGGTCCGTTGTTCTCCACCGCTTGCCAGACAGGGGAATTTTCTGCATCTCCAACTTCCATCCCTCTCCTGGTTCTTCCTGCTACACCACTAAATCCTACTTCTTCGTCAGAACTTGAATCATTTTAGCCTGCCCTCCCCAGCCTCTCCTGCCTTGGTGACCCCTGCCTCCCTTGTCCTGGGGCTACCAATAATGCCACCTCCTCTTCCCCCACCCTCCCCTATTTAATACAAGGCTTTCCAGTACTGCACGCCAAACAACACCCCGGTGTTTTCTCAAACTGATCCTTTTCTAAAGATAAAACCATAGAATCACTCGGCATCATCCCACAATCTTTTTGCCATTCCTGGTGATTTCACAATGAAAAGAACAAATCAACATAAGGGACTTCATCCCATTTCCCTTCCTGACGATATAACACTAATTGTCATAGAGTATTATACATTAAGGTATCATTCTTTGGCCACTTTTCCTGATTCTCCAAAATGTACACTGGCCACCAATGATTACAGTATTCAATTATTTGATTTCTGGTAAGAGGATCACTTCCCAGAGCTTTCCAATGTTTTAACATAGATCCCAGAGGTGACTTCTTGAAGACACCTCCCTCAGACTCCTTAGATGATTGACTAGACCCCATATTTAAAACCAAGTGAACAAATTACACACATAAATGCTACGACACATAACAAAAATACCCATGCAAATTACAATTACAAATACAGCAAGAAACAGTACCACGTGACAATAACCTCTACTCTGTCTGCCTCTACGGGTGTCCTTGTAATAGCACGCAAACAGGCCTTTATTCTCCATCCAGACTCCTTATATCCTTTATAACCTGATCCTGTGAGAAGGCATTTCTCTACTTATGGTTGGGTTATATCCTTCAGTAGTGCCTAAACAAATCCCAGGGGCCGCGCCCTGGACTCAGCACATCAGAGCATCTCCCTGAAATAATCTTTGATGTCGTCAGAGCCCTCACAATTCTGTGAATCTGTGGAGTGTCAGAAGCAGGGTCCCATCTGGGTTGCCAAAATTGTCGCTGAAATCAGCAATGAAGCTCCTTAAGGCTGGGTTTAGCCTTAATGAGCAGGCATTACTTTATTGGGTGCTAGGGACATGAGACTCCACTCCATGTGACGTCAGCCGTGTGTTGCATTAGCTAAAGCTTATATCTCTCTGTTCCATGCGTGAGCATCACATTTCCCAGAATGTTTATACATATTCATTCTATTTCCTAGAAATAAGGGACATATTTACACAGCCATCACGAATGCAGCTCAGTCTCTGAGGGGCTTCCATGAGGGTATTTGGTGGTCTTTAGTGGTCTCCAGTGGTCTTCTGGAAAATACCTTCTCCATAATTTTACCTGAACCTTGGAAATCTTGTTCTTTTGTATGGTAAGGAATTGGCCATTCATTCTGCATGTTACAGTCCTTGAATTCCCATTTAGTTTTGAGGAGTTTTCTTAGACAATTTGATGGGACTCCACAACTTATTAGATAGTGAAAGCTGTTTGAGCTGATTAAATTTGTAGCTAACTTTCAACACTACCAGATGCTCATTGATACGCTCTTGGTATTCTTCCTACTCTGGCCTCCAGCTGCCACACCACAAAGGTCTTGGTTTCCACAGATCATGTGTCATATTGTACAGCTCTGTGCAGATATATTGGATATATTTGATGTCTCAAGGGCCTCTCAACGACAGAGTGAGCCTGATGTAACGTTCTTTAGAGCCAATGAAGAGAGGAGACTGGGCTTGGTTCAGGTACCCAGAGATATGTAACTAGGAGCCCATAGTACCCAGGTACCTGGGGTGAACTGAGTCATCTGCATGGGGCCAACAGCTGGGACACGATACTGAAATAACGCTCCTACTATTTTAGAAAATAGGTGAACTAGGCAGAGTATGGTAAGGCAAGCAAAAGGGAACCACAGGCCTCTGTGAGGACATCTGACCCTAGTGTATTTGCTCCAGAGAGACATTAATTGTTTTAACAGGTGTGGAAAAGAACATCTGATAGCAATGGTGGAACCTTTTGCTGATTGTGACCATTATCCAACACCCACCTGCCCCAGCTGCAAAGCCACCTACTCATAACCCCTTCCTTGATCACATTTCCTTTCCAGAATGAAGTTCCAGGTTCTCAGTCAGACCTTGCAGGATTGTCACAATTCCAGGCCAGCTTGGGCTTTGTAAATCAAGCCCCATTACCTTAGATCAAATCCTACCCTTGGTAAGTGGAAGGAGATGATCTGTCCTCTGCTCAGGCAGGGATAGAAGAGGCATCAGAGTTTTAAATTTTAACGAAGGAAAATTCAGTTTAATGGAATGGGGTAAAAGGACTTGTTTGAAAGTAAACTTCTTCATGTGAATGCCTTCTCCATAACTACTGAAGTTACCACGTTCAGTTTTGGAAGCAGTGGATTATTCCAGAGCTCCACATAGGCCTGACAGATATGACAGAGTATTCACAAGAGATCTGCACCCCACTGAAAGCTCAGATGGAGGCTAAGGAGACGTATGATGGCACTAAATGCCTGTATTCAGGCTTCTACATTCTGAAGATCTGAGTTAGTGATGGTTTATTTAATGTGTTTAGCCCAATCTACTCTAGGGACACCTCACCCTCTTCTAACACAAAGCCACTTTCACAGAATGTGATTCAGCCTCTGGAAGTGCATGTTTTTCTCCACTATCTATGAATGAAGACACAGGCTGTCAAATTGCAGTTTGATATCAGCACTGTTAGTACCTGCCATTAACCCAAAGGGATCTAATGCATGGTGTTTAAGATCCAGTTAAACTAGAGCCCATCTTTACCTGGAAAGTTTCCTTTGTCTTCTCCCAGTCTTTCCTTATCCACTGCTGCATAAATGGGGTAAGGGTTTATGCCAGTCTCTGAGGCCTCCCTGTGGTCAGCCAGCTCATTCTCATTAATCTGGAAGATAAAGACAGACTCTTTAAGAACAGGGAATCACAGAATCACAGAATCACAGAACGTTGGAAGGGACCTCAAAAGATCATCTAGTCCAACCCCTTCCCTCCGCTGTAGTACTGAGGACACCCCCACTTGTATTAACCAGGCAGCTGGATTAACCTCTTCTACCTTCCCATACCTAGAGATGAAATGTCATGCTCTAAAATACTGCTTTGATTTATATAAATCCTCAAAATAACCACCCACCAAGGTGGAATTTAATTGCAATTATTCTCATGTGTTTGCAGTTACCTTCTTACCTGCTTCAGTACTCTGTAAACAAGAAAGGCAGCCCAGAAGTCAGTGAGTGAATAAAGATCATCCCTTGATGCCTCCACTGCATAGTCTACTGCTCTCCAAAAATTCCAGGAGGATTTGCTGATGGTTTCAATCAGTTCCTTTTCCAAGGACATCAAATTTTCTGACCAGTTCCTATCTTCATACAGGAGAGACATGCACCTTTTAAAGAGAAAGAAAAGTTCTGTCTCCAGCATAGTGGAAAGTGAATGGGGCTTTGATATTCTTTTTCTCTGAATCTGCATTCAGACACAGGAGTGTCTTTAAACTGTATGGGAAGAGGAGGAAGAAGTCCCAGGTTTCTACAGGAGCAAGGCACGTTACTTCACAGAAGGCATCATTATTCCTCAATCACTTCCCAGTTGCATAGCAATAATACCAATTAACTATTTAGATGACCCAAAGCTGGATTTCAGCTGGGCATGTGCTGTATATTAAGGGTAAATCACTGCAGGAATATAGATTTTGCAGAAAGCATCAGAGGGAAAGATGTGAAATCCTCCAAGAAACGGAAAATCCATCAAAGAACTTGGAACAAATTTAAACACGGAGAATGATTTACATTATGTCACCAACTTGCACTAGAGACTTGTGATATTTTTTGTCTGTTATGAGGCCACTAAAGGTGGTACATCTGCACAGTGACATCATCTCCTAAAAACTTACAGCTCTCAGCTCCCGCTAGCTACCTGCAGAGCTGTAAAGGCTCACTCTCTTCCAAGACCAACCCCATGGCCTATGTTAAGGTGTACAGAATTATCTTCTTCATCTAGAGCAGCATGTCTCTTGACCCTGTGCAAGGAGGGAGATGTTCTGGGTTAGTGCAGACACCAGATATGGTACCAAACCACAGACAGTGAGAGCAGAGGTGGCCTACAGTGTTCAAGGATTCCACCTTCATTTCACAGACAATAATATCTGTGTCAGACCTCTGCTCTTCTGAACAAACTGCTGAAAAGCAGACAGGATTTACTCCTAGGACATCTGAACTGTCACTGCAAGTCTGCTTTAGAGAACATAAACCTATCCCCTTAAGTAAAATGGAAGGAGAGGCATGCATGATACACCTACTGAGATGTCTAAATTTAGGGGTGTTAGACTGACAGGGCAGATGTCTGTATGGGACCTCTAAGCTAAACTCCCTTGAGAGAGTTGGATCTGTTTAGCCTGGAGAAGAGAAGAATGAGAGGAGACCTCATCAATGTCAATAAGTATCTAAGGGGTAAGTGCAGGGAGGATGGAGCCGGACTCTTTTAGTAGTGCCCAGTGACAGAACAAGAGGCAACGGGCATAAGCTCAAACACAGGAAGTTTCTTTTGAATATGAGGAAAAACTTCTTTACTATGAAGGTGACAGAGCCCTGGCACAGGCTGCCCAGGGAGGCTGTGGAGTTTCCCTCTCTGAAGACTTTCAAACCCACCTGAATGAAATCCTTTGTGATGTGCTCTGGGCAATCCAGCTTTAGCAAGAGAGTTGGACTAGATGATTTCTGGAGGTCCCTTCCAACTCCAACAATTCTCTGATTCTGTGATTCACAGACCCTTCAGTGTAATGAACAACCCCAGTACGTCACCGACACGCTGCGTGTGGGCCGTGAGGTAAAATGGCTCATGTTCCTGAACGCCATTTATTTTGTTGCACATAAGGCAAGCCTAAAAAGGTCAATGAGGTAAAAACATCCAAGAGCATAACCGCACATACATAAAGCCATTTAACCTGTCATGAGGATGGGTGACGTCACCACGGATTTGTTAGAGTTGATGCAAAAGGCCCAGTGCTCTTCCAAACTGTTAGGGCCAGCAAAGCAAGCACCTGAAGTGGCACTGGTATTTACAGTCAGGCACCTGACCCATTCCCGCAGACTTGAGGGAGGCAGCTTAGTGGTGTGGATCCCTCTTAAATGCACCACAGCCTCTATTTAAACAAGCCCTGTGCTCCTGAGTAGTATGTTACCAGAAGTTGCTAGGGCTTTCCTGGCTGGTCTTCATGGCCCGTGAACAGGGGGAATTGTCTCCTGCAGAAGGTGAGACTGACTGGCCAAGAGAGATCTTTATTTGAATCGGTGTTGACAGATGCAAATTACTTCCATTCAGGAAATTGGAAGTCAGCCTTGTCACGAATATTTGTAGTGGACAGATGAGTGAATATTTGCCTTAAACAGTTCTTGGCATTTTACAAACCCCCAGCTTGGTCAAAAAACAAGACCGGTTTCTGGCCCTGTGTGGCAAACTGGTAAGTGCCAAAGGGAATATGGTAGAGGGATCTGATAAGGCTAAGCAAACAGATGCCTCAAACAGCCTTGGCCCGAATAGGCATGAGGGAAAGAGTCTTGGGAAGGCAGGATGGCCTCGTCTAGGTGCATATCTCCCAAGCAGACAGGGTAATCACATTTGCTAATGAAGATTATCAAAAACAATGAAGGACCTTGCTCCTCTACCTGACACACTGCAAATCCACGTGTAGAAGAGTGTGTATAAATTGAGGTGGGATAAAGCAAAAGGTGACACAGGAGACAGGAAGAAAAAGAAGAAGCAAGACACAGAAGCATGAAAACAGAGGTGAAGGCAACAAGAAGTGCAGGAGGAGAAGTGAAGATGACAGCATCCCTGAACCCTCATTGGTGGCACCAATGCAGGAACCCAGACCTGCGATCCCTGTATCTCTTTCCCCCCTCCCCTCCACTCCCTTTTTCTTCCCCTTTCCCCTTTCTCACTAAGTAATGCAAGGCCTATCATACTGCTTGCTTAGTTTGTTCTTCCTTGTAATCATCAAGTATAATACCGTCTGTTACGTGTCCCTTTTCCTTGTTATCATTAATTAACCTGCAGCTTGCTGTAGTTTGTTGTATACCTATTTTTTTCCAGATTATTTTTAAGTCATAGTATATTGCCTGCCCTAATGTGTCTTGTAACTAAAACTAATTATCATGAGTCCAATTTATACGATGTGAGGAATTAATAAATATTTGTGGATGGACCTTGAGACTTGTCTCACCATTGTCCACTCTGTTGGGGAATTACGAATCTAAGTCACTTGTCCCCCTCTCCTGGGCAGGGCGTGATAATATTCCCTGTGCCTCCCACCACTGCACGGGCAAATAGCTCACCTACCACCCAGCCCATCCACTGTAAGCCCAACAGAAAGTTCTGAGAGGTGATAAAAGCATCAACTGCTCTTGAATCTATGGAGCAGGACAAACATTCACAACCCCACCAGACAACAGGCACCTACCAAGTGGATCCCGATACCCCACACAGGTACATGACAGCATCCAAGAAATTCTGGTTCTTCAGCTCCACCAAGGTTCCCAGCATGGCTATCATGGCACGCAGGCCTCCACCGGATCCCAGGACCACAATTTTAGGTATTTTATCCTGGAGAGTGGACAACAGAAATTTCTTTTAGAGCAAAGACTTAACAAACAGACAGAGATAAAGGCTAATGCAATTCTCACCTGTCCTGCTTCCTTGCTCTAGGACACTTTCCATAATCTGCCTCTTTCCCCTTATTTCTGCCTTGAGTAGAACTCACTGTGTTTATCTAGATGCCACCTCTATTCCTTTTTTTGTCACCAAGAACATTTTTGTGTTGATTTCCTCCTCCCAAGCTAGTTAGGTGGAACTATTACAGCCAGCCACAGAAGTGTCTCAAGAACATTGCTGGCAGGAAGACTCAACTTTCTCCAAAGTAGCCCATATGATGCTGTGGTTTGGATTTGTGGCAAAGAAGGTGCTGATAACACACCAGTGTTTCAACTTGCTGAACAGGCTCCCACAACATCTCTCTCCCCCACTCTGCACTCCATGCCCTATCAGCAGGCTAGGAGTGGGCAGGAGGTTGAGAGAAGGCACTGCTGGGATGGGACAGCTTTTTCTTTCCTTGTTAAACCACTTTTATTTTGATCCATGACTTCTCATGCTCCTTATATTTTTTTCCCTGTCCCATGGGAGAGGGGAGGGAGCAAGTGGCTCGGTGGGTGTTTGGCTGCTGGCCAATGTCAACCCACCACACGTGCCATGAGGGGAAAAAGAGCCCGGAGCCAAAGAAAGACGTGTGCAGATAAACACAGTATGTCTGTGCTCACAGCACATGAAAAACCAGGGGGACCGGTGTTCCTGTGTCAATGTCTGTGATGGTGAGCATCTGAGGATGAAAGGATTGAAAGGGGGAGAGGAATGTGGGTTGGAACTAGATGATCTTTAAGGTTCCTTCCAACCCTGGCAATTCCATGATTCTCTAATGTGTGCACAAGAATGCAGAGAAATTAGAGAGAGGTTTGTGCACACACTCACTCTAGGATGCAAACACGTTCAGGTCCTTGACTCTGTGTGTGCTCTGAATGATGCATATATGCATATACTCATATATGCACATTCACAGAGGTTTATAAAAAAATACTCATGTATATAAATATATATGAGGAGAAGTCAATTAATTAATTAGCTGAGAGATGGAGGATTCCGTGGAAACTTGTGTCCTGCTCCCTTTTTTTCCCTGGAAATTCCCAGCCTGAATCTTTTTCCCAGCAGGGGAGAGGAAGTCTGCTCTGGAAAACTGGCGATGACAGATGATGCTTCCCAGGGACTGGCCCCCGCTTCCAGCTGCCCTCTGTGTGCCATTCACCTCCCTGCAGTGTTATCTTTCCTTCCTTAACAGGACCGACAGTGCTCACCTGGGGACAATGAATCCCAAGGCTTTGCAGACACGTGAATACTTTTCCTCTTCTCTTCTGAGTCCCTTTTTCCTCACCTTTCGAGAGATCGTGAGACAGACGGACGTCACTGTCATCCTGGCATGCAAAGCAAAACGCGTTCAGTGTAAGAATGTTTCTCATTGCCAGGAAACCAAGATATGGGATCCCTACAGAGGACCCAGCTTTCTACAGACCAGCCAGTGTTCACCCTGAGTGACCAGGGAACTGACTTTTGCATTACACTTTAAATACAGGATGGAAGAGGCAGTATTTCTGAACTTCAAACTCCTGACTGAACAAAATAGTCCATTTGCCAGCAAAAAGTTTTGCTTTTTAGCATATTTTTTTGTTTTCACAGCCGTAACCACAAATCTGGAATATTTTTTTCTTCCTGAAAATCAAATTCAGTGAAATTCACCAGTTGATTTTCTTGAGCCAATGATGTATTTTTCAGTTTAAAACAAATGTCTAACTTGATCTGATGTTCACAGTAACCTAAAGACTCACAACTTCCCTAGGGTTGTATTATCAATCAGGCATATGCCTGTGGCAGCATTCATCTCACTTGACCTTCACGTTCAGTCTGAAATCTGCAGTCCCCTGAACATAAACATCAGTGGAGAGCAAGAAGAGCATCTAGTGTAGCACCCTTAAACCATATTTCAGACCTTCCCGAGGTGTTTGTTTAACTCCACTATGAAATGCATTCACGACTAGCTCATGTGGAGAATGTGCAGATGTTCAAAGTCAAGCGAGATGAATCCTACCAGAGTTCTTATCCCTGTCTTGGAGGATCCTCTTTAGCTATGATCTAGAGATGAACTCTCACAAAATTAGTCAAAAAGTTAGTCTATACAGATACTTTGCTGAGTGGTATTAGAATGAAGTACATAGAACATCCATTTCATAAAATGCTCATGGCACAAGTATCGCAGAATGTGGTCGATGAAGCAGCCAGAAGATTGATTAGGAAAGGGAGGGAAAGCCCAGGGTAGAAAGACCATACCTTGGTAGCCATTGAGATGTCTGTCTTTGCCTCCTGGAGACTTAGCGACAAAGGACTGCACAGCAATGTCTTAGCTCAGGGTAACTTTCAAACTGCAAAGGAGCTGAATTTATTCTCCTACTACCTTCTTCCAAGGTAAAACCCCCAAACAAAGAAGTCTTTAAAAGGACTGAATAATTATCATTTCGTCGTCATATTAGTCACGACATAAGATTAAAGATTAGATTTTACTAAAGACAAAAGGTTAAAGATAAAACCTGATGGATTTGATGTCTTTACCTGGTCAATATTGCTGCAATTTCCACGGAATGTCAGCATATGAATATGAGATGTTAGATACTAAAAGACTGAGCAAATATTGTGTCTATGCAAAGGCAAACAAATCACTGCCGTTAGCCTGTGATTTACACAGAGATTGGGGATGAAAAGGGTAAGGGGGGCCCTTTGTTGAGTCATGAGGTTCAGAATGGACTGCCTTGCTTTCTAAACGCTTTCTCAGGGAGGAGTCCAGGTGCTGTCCCAGTGGAATGTGGTGCTGCAGATCCCCTCTCCTCAGCTTGCCTTGCATGTCAGACCCAGCCAGTGTTGTGGTCTTGTTGTAGTTACAAGTGCAGTGAGTTGGGACAATCGGGCACTTCCTGGTCTTGCCCACTGGAGCAGTGAGTTCTAACTTGATTTTCCTTTATGTGTTTCTTCTGTGTAGTAAGTAGCAGTAAGTAATAGAATGAAACTTGCCAGAGAACTCCATGAAGTTACATTTTTACAAATTCATATTAAAAATCTCTTTTTCTAACAGCTTTCCCGGTGACTCTTCAAGCAGTCTGAATCTCTCCTCAGGCTTTAAGGAGGCCATGAAAATCGTGTGTTTTACATCCATGGCAGCCATCCAAGGATGAGAGGTTTGCTCTATGATAGGAAGATAGATGAAAGGGCAACATGTACTTACTCACGATTTTTAATCAGTTTGCCATCAGGTGCCACTCAGTTTACAAGTGAGCCACACAGTAGAACTATACAGGAAATGGGTTTTCTAAAGAATTCCTCGTAACTCTAAGTCATGAATAAAAGTGGTTATGTCTAGTGGTTTTAGGGCATATACAGTATTGCTGTACATCAATCACGTTAGTTCTCGGTAATTTAGGTGTGGCCTGTAAGAGGCTGTAAAAGAGTCAGTTGGTATTTTGTCTATAGAGACTGCAGAGGTTTGAGTTCCCGAGTGCAAGGACAGCAAGCTGGGGCAATCGGGCGTTCCCTGACTGCACCTGAGACTCTTGTTGCCTGGGAAATGTGCCCAAAACATCTGCTGCCTGGATGGTAGCCCACCCTGAAAGGTGCCAAGAACACCTGACAAGAACAATGGCCACAGTGAAAAGTCCTGAGCAAAGTCAATCACCTTGCACCCCTGTAAACACCGATCCCAAGTGAGGCCCATTAAGGTCTCCAGGACTGCAGTGGGCTGTGGCCCTGTCTCTCCTCCCGATTTGGGACACCTCTCAGGATAGTCTGAAGGAGCTGGGTCTCTTTAGCTTGGAGAAGAGGAGGCTGAGGGGTGGCCTCATTCATGTTTATAAATATGTCAAGGGGGAATGTCAGGAGGACGGAGCCAGGCTCTTTTCAGCGGTGTCCACTGACAGGACAAGGGGCAACGGGTGGAAGCTGGAACATAAGAGGTTCCACAAAAATATGAGGAAAACTTTTTTACTATGAGGGTGACAGAGCCCTGGAACAGGCTGCCCAGGGAGGTTGTGGAATCTCCTTCTTTGGAGACATTCAAGACCCGCCTGGACGCGTTCCTGTGCGCTCTACTGTAGGTGGTCCTGCTCTGGCAGGGGGTTGGACTGGATGATCTTTGAGGTCCCTTCCAACCTCTGACACTCTGTTATTCTGTGATTCTGTGATAGATTTCCATGAGGTCCAAGGCAGCTTTTTAAGGTAACTCAGCTAATCTGCTGACGGATCCCAGTGAAGAAGGAAGGGTCAAAGATCATCTGCTTGTTAATTCCAACGAAGGGAAAAGTGAATAATTAACTATAATCAGATTTCATGAGGTTTCAAATATCATTGGGTAGCAAAAATTTACTGTAATCTCCTGAGAAGGAAACATCAATTCCTGAGAAGGAAACATGCAATTTGATTTAGAAAACTTTGTTGAATCTTTAAATAAATCAGTGCTGACTAGGACAGATTGTTGATTATTGGCTGATTAAGTATTACTAGGGAATCGTACTAGTCAGGATTTATCATAACAGTATCTTAAATTGTTGTTACCTCAGGGTTTCGTAAGACCCATAATAGCATATTGAATCAATACCACTATAATCCTGTTCCCAATTCTCTTAGACATAGACTACTGACTGAGTCTGGGACTAAGTTTGTATCCAGCCACACCTGGAGACCTCCATGAGAAGGAATTAAGAAAGCAAGGTGGTCGATTCTGAACCACATGACGCAACAGGAGGGCCTCCCTTACCCCTTTGCATCTCCAATCTCTGTGTAAATCATTCTACTCTGTTTCTAACTCTTTTTTCCTTTGTGTGTTTCCTCCATGCCTGAGAGCACTGGGGTGAGCTTAAGGTTTCTTCCTCTTCTGGATAGACCCAGAGAAATCCTGGGGCCATTCAGCACTCACACGGGTGTCTCCTGTCACCAAACCAGGAAAAAAAGAATATTGACTCTGGGTCATACTGGGACTGAACCTCTATTGGATAGCAGCAGTGGCCTTCTAAATTCTTAGGAATGGGACGGGCACACGGTGAATATTGCACTTACAGGGAACTAGAATACTGCCTTTTGTTTTATATGCACAGGCACACACCCATAAGACCACTCCTTATCTGTTTCTTGAAGTGAGGTGATCAACAGCTGGGTGTCAGGCCAAAGGGATATTCAGCCCGCATTAGGAAGTTTCCACTCTCCCCTGTGAAAGCACAACACTGGAAAACTTGAAACATCTTTTTTTGTGTATGTTACCAGATCAGACTGAGTCAAGTAATGGGGATGAAATCGATAGTCCAGCTCAAGTGCTCGAATCTATTTCAGCTGGACTAAGGCTCCCCTGCATAACATTAATAATTTGAACTAGGGGAACGTAGGATTCTTTCTCTTCTGAAGCCTTGGCCCTCAGTCTGTTTGCACGCTGTCTGCACGTATTTCCCCTACCACTATACATCTCCCCCACGTTATGTTTAGCTTGGAGAAGAGGAGGCTGAAGGGTGACCTCGTTAATGTTTGTAAATATGTCAAGGGGGAGTGTCAGGAGGACGGAGCCAGGCTCTGCTCAGGGATGTCCAGTGACAGGACAAGGGGCAATGGGTGTAAGTTGGAACATAGGAGGTTCCATAAAAATATTAGAAAAAACTTTTTCACAGTGAGGGTGACAGAGCCCTGGCCCAGGCTGCCCAGGGAGGGTGTGGAGTCTCCTGCTCTGGAGACATTCAAACCCTGCCTGGACGCGTTCCTGTGTGACCTACTGTAGGTGACCCTGCTCTGGCAGGGGGCTGGACTAGATGATCTTTTGAGGTCCTTTCCAGCCCCCAGTGTTCTGTGATTCTGTGACTAAGCCGGAAGACACACAAAAAAACTTACAGGAACCCTTGTGCCCTTCTGGAGGAGAACCTGCAGGGCAGAAGAAGTAGCTTAAGGAGCTGGAACTGCACAGCTGAGTTTATGAAACTGAGCTGTGCTCCTGACGCACGGGCAGTAGCCTTGGTCTCTAGATTCCACTGCCTGACCTAGTTGGGTGTTCGCTTATGACAGTAGAACCTTTGGCACCCAGCACAGAAAGAGAATCCTGCATTTAGACAACTGCAGTTAGGTGTGGTGATCTCTAGCTGGCTCATGCATTCATTCTTCTGCTGAGAGATCTTCTTTCTAAAACTCCGGGTGTGTAGTTCTAGGGGTGTGGTCTCTGAGCCTTTGAGAAGCGCATCACAGATTCAGGTCTGCAACTGACCACAGAGAGAGAGAGGTTGATCAGGGGGATGTGAATTTCTCTTGCTGTAATACAGCTGGACATCTACTAGGGCAGGAGAGGCAAGGAGAGGCAAGTTTCAATACATTTTCGGGGTGCATCTTCAGTGAAGACCAATGGAATCTTCTGGGTCTGGTCAGGGGTGTATATATTGATATATTTTTCTGTCTCTATGAAATCTCACTGCTTTTATTTTTTTTTTCCCATTTGATTAGCTAACATTCAGCCTGCTTACCTGGGTGAGAATGCAGTAATGTCTTTGATTGATGTTGGCCTGGCAATGAACCCTGCCTATCCCCTGGTCCTACGAGCCAAGCGGCGAGCAGATCTGATCATGTCCTTTGATTTCAGCGCCGGAGATCCTTTTGAGGTACGTGTGTTCTGCTGCGGCTTTGGAGAACCTCCTTTGGGGTCTTTGGGTTGGGGACTACAGAGAGGCATTACAACCATTGTCAAAGAAATATTTAAAGAAATGTCTGAACAGGTGCTGACAAGTTGGTGCGCTGGTCATCACACTGTTTGGGCTTCTTGCCTAAGCATTTGGCAGAAACCCATACTTGTAGGCAGTGAGCCATGCCATCTGTCTTATTATAAATGTCTTTCAGCTCTTATCAGCTGGTTATTGTTCCGTCACCTAATCCCTAGAACTTGCCTTTTAGCCAAAGCACGCTCCTCCTCCTCCTTAGATGAACGAAATCACAACCTGTTTTCTAAATTTTCGAGTTTGTAGCTTTTTATAAAACTAACCTCTATCTAGCAAAAAACTATTTTGCATGTATGGTGGTTATATGCATGTATGACCTACTTTTCCAAGTACAGAGCATACTACTGAAAGGTTCAACACTGACTGCCGGGACAGAGAAGAAGAAAATGCTTTGTTTAGTTTCACTAGTATTGCTTCTATTTTGCAATTACTTTAAGAAATGCTGACCTGGCTTTTTTCTCGGAGCTTCTTGTGTGTGAATCATTACTCCAGTGCTATTTAATCTGGTTTATTGTAGTTTTGTCCCTTCCCAGGATGACATGTGACGATGTTCCTAGGAAGACCCTTTGCAGTCTTCTGGGAGTGTCATTGTTTATCACACAAATTCCTTCTTCATTGGTGCATTCATTTGTCTTGGGTTATTGTTCATTCCAAGAAGCAAGAAGTTTAGACAGCAGTCGGTATGTGTCGTCGTTTGACCTGGCCGGCAGCCAGGTACCCACACAGCCGCTCTCTCACTCCCCCTTCACTGTTAGACAGGGGGAGAAAATATTTCAGGGTTCGAGATAAGGACAGGGAGATCACTCTCATTTACTGTCCCGGGCAAAATAGACTCTATTTTGGGGAAATTAATTACATTTATTAAAAGAACCAATCAGAGAGGAGTAGTGAGAAGTGAGAAAAAACAAACAGATCTTAACAAACAGAACACCTTCCCCCATCCCTCCCTTCTTCCCGGGCTTAACATCAATCCCGGTTTCTCCACCTCCTCCCCCGAGCGGCGCAGGGGGACAGGGAGTGGGGGCTACGGTCAGTTCATCCGACGTTGGTTCCACCGCTGCTTCTTCACTCCGGGGGAGGACTCTTCACTCTTCCCCAGGGCCATTGTGGGGTCCCTCTCACGGGAGACAAGCTTCACGTTCTCTTCTCCGCGTGAGTCATCCCACGAAGGGCAATTCATCACAAACTGCCCAACGGGAGACACCCCATGAGGGGCAGCCCACCCCTCCTGAGTCTGAGGCGCAGTCCTTCAGGGGAAACTGCTCCAGCGTGAGTCCCCCGCGGCGTCACAAAAGTCCCACCGGCCAACCTGCTCCAGCGTGGGCATTCCTCTCTTCCACGGGCTACAGGTTCCGGCAGCGACTTGCTCTGATGCGGCTTCCCACGGGCTACAGCCCCCTCCAGGCATCCACCCACATGGCGTGGAGTCCTCTGCACGGTGGACATCTACGCAGTGATCCTCACGGTGGACATCTGCACCTCGCCCATGGGCTGCAGGGGGACAACCCGCTTCACCAACCCGCTTCACGACTCAGAGGACTCTCTGCTCCGGCGCCTGGAGCTCATCCTCCCCCCCCTCCTTCTTCACTGACCTTGGTGTCTGCACAGATTCTCACCCCTCCTTCTCTGTGTCAGCTGTTGTGGCACAGTTCTTTTCCCCATTCTTAAATATGTTTTTCACAGAGGGTTCCTCTCCTATCACTTTACTGTCAGGCTCAGCCTTGGCCAGCAGCGGGTCCCTCTTTGGAGCCGGCTGGCATTGGCTCTGTCAGACTCGAGGAGCTTCTAGCAGCTTCTTGCAGAAGCCACCCTGCACCTCCCCCCCGGCCGCCAAAACCCCTCCAGGCCAACCCAATACACAGGGGCATGAAGCACCAATGTTAAGTCATCCTGAGTTGCAGAGGGAGAAATCAGCTGCAGAGGCAGACACCTGGATTTGGGCAGGTGCAGGGAAGCTTCACACCCGCGAGGTTGGTGTCTCAACACTCAATCCAGTCAGTGCTGATCTACTTAATGACAACAATTAAGCCAGCAGAGCAACCAATCTGATCAAGTGCAGGTCTCCTCTAAAGTGACCTGAAACTCTCTCTTGGCCTCACTGGCTGTGTTGACCAGCTCTTCCCTAAACAGTTGGAGCATCAGAAGATCAGAACTTGGGCACCTGGCAAACCCAGGGACACCAACAGGGGAGACCCCAGAGGTGAGAGGAGCCCATTGACTCAACACAGATGTCAGAATACTGACATGTGGTGACATTTTGCACAATCAGGATCTCACCTGCCTTCCAAATACTGCTTCAGGGGCTGAGCAGCTCAGACTATCCCACAAGTCCTTTGCCAGACCCATGTGAGAGTCTTGAATGCCGTAGGCAATCTCAAATTCCACTGAACACCCTCTGCTAAGGCAAATTAACTCCACCCTTGGAATGTGTCCATGCTGTCAGCTTGAGTAGCAACTTCTCAGTCCAGGGTTGTGTCCCTCTGATGCTGCTTTGCAGGAAAATTATATGTTTTTTTCTGCAGACAAAGTTCAAGGCAATGCTCAAGATGAAGTCTGAGAGAGTTTTAGTGGCTTGATCAGGCCAGAGACTGCTCAAGGAAGTCAAGTGGAAGTGATCACTGTAGGGTTTATTTTCTACATTAATTCAGAAAGTTCTTCATCTCTCTAGACACAGAAATGTATATTTTCAGAAAGTTCTTGGCACTCCAGGTGCATGTCAGGGACTGCACCAGTTAAGAGCTGGTGCAGTGCTGAGCAGTTCCTTTAGAGTAGATCAGGTGGTCTCCGAAGTGGGGGGTGCAAGCCAACCCATTGGGGTGTGGGAAGAAAATAATTTTGTACCGTTAGCATTTTAAAAATAATTTTTAATAAGTGTTTATTTCATTTTCATCTCATCCTTTTTCGTTTCTGTTTCAATGTAAACAATATGTGATATATGTATTAAATTTATAAATGAATAAATACACATATATTGGGGATTTGTGCTCAAAAATTTTTTGCTGATGGGTTGTACCTCAAAGATCACTAAAGCAGATGATACTAAGGCTCATGATGGCCATGAGGTATCAGACCAGATGTGCCTGCACTGGGCATGTGGTACCTGCAAGACTGGTACATGAGGAAGTAGAGAGACCTGTATGATTGATACCAAAGCACCGACTGCGTATATTCAGTGTCACCAGAGCTCTCCAGTGGATGACAATCACAAACAGATGGACAGGGGAAGAGGGAAATATCAATGGTCTGGGTGTAGGAAATCACAGAATCACACAGGATCACAGAATGTCAGAGGCTGGAAGGGACCTCAAAAGATCTAGTCCAGCCCCCCTGCCAGAGCAGGGTCAATCAGAACAGGTCATACAGGAACGTGTCCAGGCGGGTTTTGAATGTCTCCAGAGAAGGAGACTCCACACTCTCTCTGGGCAGCCTGTGCCAAGGCTCCAGCATCCTCACAGGGTAAAAGTTCTTCCTCATGTTTTTGTGAAACCTCCTGTGCTCCAGCTTGAACCCATTGCCCCTTGTCCTGTCACTGGACATCTCTGAAAAGAGCCTGGCTCCGTCCTCCTGACGCTCCCCCTTGACATATTTATAAACATTCATGAGGTCACTCCTCAGCCTCCTCCAAGCTAAAGAGACCCAGCTCCCCCAGCCTTTCCTCACCAGGGAGATGTTCCACTCCCTCCATCATCCCCGTGGCTGCGCTGGACTCTCTCCAGCAGTTCCCTGTCCCTCTTGAGCTGAGGGGCCCAGAACTGGACACAAGATTCCAGATGTGGCCTCACCAGGGCAGAGCAGGGGGGGAGGAGAACCTCTCTCGACCTACTTGCTACTCCCCTTCTAACACACCCTAGAATGCCATTTTCTCATGATCATCAACAGGGATTTTCTGTTGACTGTCTTGAGGGCTAAAAGTCCTTGCAGAGGGATTTAAATAGACTGGAGTCTTGGGCAGTAATCAGCAGTACGAAATTTAACAAGAACAAGGGCCAGATTCTGCATCTGGGATGGAGTGAGTCTGGACTCAGGTTGGTAGAGGAGTGGCTGGAGAGCAGCCCTGCAGAGCAAGTTCAAGTAGGAGCGTGATGCTTCCTGTAGATGAATTAAGAATGTTTTGTTAACACCCTCGTCTTGATTGGGTGGCCTGTAGAAAACACCAACCATGAGGTCACCTTTGTTGGCTTGGCCTCTAATTTTTATCCACAAGATCTCAACTTGTTCATTGCTGCTTTTTAAAGACAGTATCTGGCAGTCAGGTTGATCACAGGGATCAGGTTTTACCCTTGGTACCTGCAGCCTGACTCTTACCAGGTTACCTTTGTCTCCACTATGCAACCTGAAAAGTGTTCCAAGAGGAGTAGCTCCTTCATTTTCCAGGATTTTTTGTGTCACTTGAGATGTCAGAGGCTATGTAGAGAATCAATACAAGACAGGTCGAGACAGTGCAGGAGCCAGCAGAAAGTTGAGTGGCAAGGTATGATGTCCTGGGGTCATGCTGAGGCATCCATTGTTGCCGTGCACATCTCTGTGAACAGCTGAACCCTGATGTTAGGTGAGATGGATCACAGGGTAACTGCTCGCTATTGCACTTCTTTTATTGTTTTGGGCCAGTGTTGCAGTCCCAGTCTTCATGCCTTTGAAGACAAAAATGCAACTTGGAAGGCAGGAATCGAGACACTCTGAAAAGTTTAGTGGAGTGCTCAGGCAGGGAAGGATGCAGAGAGGAGACAGGAGGCTGTGAGATCACCTGGCGTGTCAAAGCTGTGTGACACAGAAGTGTTTCTGAGATCACGGCTAAAACCTCCCAGGTCCCTGCACCGACAGATGGAGCTGAGAACTGGGAACTCTGACTGAGATCACCCAACTGATTTACTTGAAAAGGTCAAAGCGGAGTATTGCGTGCCCATTTTCTAGCTCTACATGTAAGAAATAAGAAAGAATTTTACTTTGAATCTCTGCTCATGAACAGCACAGAGCTCCAGGGACTATGTTGAAGAAATCCTTAGAAAGCAGCTTCCCGTCGCACGCCTGAAAACCAGGAACATGAAAATGCATTTCTCATTAGAACAGCAAGATTCAGATGGGTTCCAGCTGTCAGTTCAGCCTCAAAACCAGGAGTGGGGGATTTGAGCCATCTCATCCAGCAGGCAGCACAGGGAGGAGAGGAAGAAAAATCACATCAAGAGAGGACAGGAGCTATGAATGTGTAAGATTGGAACTGACATTGTTCTTTCAGTTCTACACTACCCAGGTCAGCATTGCGTTGTCAGACACCTGCAGTGACTCTCAAGTGATATCCTCAGTGCTACAACACAAACCCTCACCTGCACATCATATAAGTGTCATCCTGATTCCTCTTTTGGTTCGGATTTAGGTTTTTTTGGTGACTAAGCGTAGCCCTCATATTAGTTTCGAATTTGTGAACAGGAAAAAAAAAATAAAAGGCCCTACATAAGCACAAATGTAAATTTAGGGCCACAGATGCACCGTGTGACATTCAGAGCTGATGCTCATACAAGTGCCGCACAGTGGTGGGATGTCCCACCATCCACATCCTAGGGGGTGGAAGTCATTCCTTCCTGGGAGCCATTTTATCAGTTGGAAGATGCTAGTAGCTATTCTCCACTGAGAGCCCATTTAGTGCAACAGGAGTAGGTGAGCAGGTCAAAACAGAGTGTGCTCAGCTGCTAGAGAAGAGATTCTACTGTAAAAAGAGAGTGTAAAATGAGTTTGTAAAAAGTGACACAGTTCGTGTCCATCCAAGCTGTTCCCTAAGCTGAAATAACGCAGTCAGAGAGGAGGATTTAGGGATTCTCTTCCGAATCACAGCCCTACCCCAAAGCAAACCAGGAAGGCAGACACGGTTGCTGCCTCTGCTGGGAGAAGTCACTTCAGGAGGGTTATCCTGAGTCATTTTCAGGGAAGACATGACTAAGCCGCTTTTCTACTTAGAAAGACAGAAAGGAGCCTGGGGGAACACTGGGAAAAGTGAGTGCAACAAAAGGGTTGGAGCTGAAGTTCCTCCACTTCTTCTTCAGTTGTATAAACACAACCTGGTCGTGAACCCTTCTGGTCATTGACAAGAAAGGAGTCTGGGTTGAACTAGGAGAATGAGTCAGGTTGATAAAATTCAGGTACCTAGAGCCAACTGGACTTGTCACTTTGGGATAGCCAAAGGGGCCTTTATGGTCACTGCAGAAGGACACGAGTCCTCTTTCTGCTCCTGGTCCAGCCCCACTGGATTGTCTTCAGGCATCCTGAAACATTGCAAAGGGCACCAGGAACTTTTTCACAGGGAATCAAAACCTCATGTAAAAATGCCTCTGAAGTAGAAATCTACCCACGAGTCAGACAAACCATACTTGCAAGTCAGATAATTGTATTGGCTGGGCCTCCAATGGCTATTGGGAAACATGTTTCTAGTATATGTCTTTATGTGGATTTTTTAATACAGAAATAAATCCTGCCTTTGAAGTTCTAATCTGATAAGTCTCACACTTTCTGAACTTCAGAAAACGCTGTAGGTCCTCAAATGCAAATCAAGCTTTGTGCCTGTCAAAGACGTCACCATAGGCCCCGAGAAATGAGTATTGGGTCAAAAAAATGGAAAAGACAACTTGATTCTCCTCCAACAGGAGGCACTTGGGCATAAAGCAGGCAGCTTCTAATTGTTTTGTACAATACACAGTTTGCCCTCACCATCTGCAGTGCACATCGCTGAGGCAGGTCCAGCTCTTGGTCTCCTTTGTCCACTGGAGGGGCTTGTTTTGTCTCCGGGGCAGGACTTTGTTAATAACTACTGCACTGAAATGGCAACAGGCTCTTGTGCAAATACTCTAAGAAAGACTTTTGGTGGATTCCAGCAAATTCACTTAAGTTCACTGAAAATACACCCGCAAGCCCAAGGCGACTCTGTGGGCTCACCCAGAAGTCAGTCGGCCGAGAACATTGGCTGGAGTCTTGTGCACTTTTATAGAAAGGTCAGAATGTGCAAGACTTGGAGAAGAAAGTTTCTTTAACCTATCCCTGAACTAAGGTTCTGATCCACAAAAGTGAAATGTTTTGAAAGCTTTAATAATAACGGCACACAAAATTAATAAACTTCAGAGGGAAATGCTACAATATACATTTTGGCTACACTGTTTATAACATGTGAATTTTACAGGAACAGTTCCAACAATTAGACATTTCCAAAAGAGATTCATCCCTCTATTTCAGCTGAATACATTGTTCACATGTATTTGCTATAACTTGCCTTGTTCCCATCATGGGTTGGGCTCAGATGGAGTTAATTTTCCCTACAGCAGCTCTCAGAGTGCTGTGGTTTCATAGTGGTAGCTAAAGGGGTGTTGATTACAGCCTGGTGTTTTGGCACCAAGGCTGTGGTTTTCCAGTGTTTCCCCAACAGCAGGCTGGGGGTGAGCCAGATCTTGCAAGGGGACACAGCTGGGCCAGCTGACCCAAACCGACCAAAGGCGTATTCCATACCATGTGACGTCAGCTCAGATATAAATGCGAGGAGGAAGAGGGAAGTGGGAGAGCATTCGTGGGTTGTGTTTGTCCTCCGGAGCAGCTGCTACACGTACTGGAGCCCTGTTTCCCGGGAAAGCGGTCGGACATCGCCCGCTGAAGGGAAGCAGAGAGTAATCTTTGTTTGCCTTTGCTTCTCTGTGCAGCCTCTGCTTCTGCGTTATTAAACTGCTCTTATCTTAACCCATGAGCCTCTTGCTGTATTTTCCCTCTCCCCCGTCCATCTGAGAAAGGGGAGCGACAGAGCAGCTTCAGTGAGCTCCTGGCCTCCAGCCAGGGCCAAGCCACCACAACATTGTGGAAAATGTTTTGATTTGAGAGAAGAAATCCATCCCAAGCGAATGCTCCTGTCCATAGATCTACCTCATGAACTCTGTAACTCCCGAACCTGTCAATCAAATCCACACCCAGTTCTCCTGTTCCTTTGCTGAATTATCTGGCAAGCCAATGACATTCTCTTCAACATGTGCACTCAGTTTTTCTTCATTTATTTATGTTCATCCCATTCTTTAAATGTTCATTAGCTTAATTATCCCTGAAAATTCCTATCACTCCTCCATCTCTCCATCAAGCAGCTCTTTTCAGGTTTCATCTCCTGAGGAAACCACAGTTCAGGGGGACTAGAGTAAAAGATATGACTTGGTTTTAATTAAAATTCTTTCTTTCATTCATTAAAAAAGGTCTTGAAATTCTTTTGCGATGCTGATGAATATTCCTCCTGCTTCTGTGCATGGTGAGTGCAACAGGCAATGTCACTGCTAATTACACAGACAACAGCTTTGCACGTGAGGCCTTTGGCTCTGCTGTGGGCTGCAGGGACAAGAGAAGAGACTCTCTTAAGAACTGCCTGGTTACCAGGAAGTGAACGAAAGTTTGACTCTGGCCACTCATTAATTAGTTGCAAAGATACTTCTAATTTCTTTTCAGAATTTCTTTATTTCCATTCTTCTTGTCATCCATAATTAAAACAAACAATAAACAAAAATTAAGCTGAACGCACTCCTTGAAACCCCTCCGGGAGCTCCCTAATTAGCTACACAATGCTTACAGCTCCACAGGGAGCGGCAGAAAGTTGAGCACGGAGCTCGTTATGGCTGTCAGCATTTTAATGAGCCCCTTGAGGACTGTGGGGCTACTGCCCTGCTACTCTGTGGCCCTGGCAAAACCTGGCAAGCTGCCTTGGAGAGATGACACGCAGAAATGGAAAGAAAAGTTACTTGGCGATTTAATGGAGCCCAGTGTGAGATGCGAGACCAGAAGCGTTGTTGGACAACGTGTTCCCATCAGGGCTCGTTAGAGCAGAAGCTCAGACTTTGATTAGAGGTAGCACAGGAAGCCATAGGCCTCTCCTGTATCAGCCGTCCCTTACAGAAGTCGGGCAGCAATCCCCAGGTGTGGGGAAGGTGGTCCTTTCGGTCAGCAGTCTGCACACACGGCGTGTGGAAAGGAAAAGCCGTGGACACACCTCTCCAAACCTGCTCGTCCAAGACAGATGCACAGGTCCTGCTCTCTGGGCTTCAGTTACAACGATCACCCAAGACACAGTGACTGCAACACACACTGCTGCCACGCTTGTTACATGAAGCCTGTAATGATATATAAATACCTCACAGCTCCCTCCTTCCACCCTGATTTGGATCGTAGGAAGAAGTTTCTCAGTACGAGGGTGGCAAGACTCTGGAATAAAGTGCCTAGAGAAGCTGTGGATCCCCCCTCCTCCTTGGAGATGCTAAAGGCCAGGTTGGATGAGGCCTTGAGCATCCTGGTCTAGTTGGCAGAGCGGTTGCATTAGATGACCTCTAAAGTCCCTTCCAATTTAAGCCATTCTTTGATTCTGTGATTTTATGTCCGGATTCAAACATGTTCAGGCCGAAATGTTGCACCTCAGTCCCCACACCCTCATGTATGAGTACACTCACACATGACCCCTTGTCACCATCACAGAAACAGCATTTGTTCACTCTTTGCAGTGAAGCCTCGAGTCTACCTCCCAGCAAAAGCAGAATATGGGCTGGCAAATCATTTGAGGTGCCCTGGAGGACCCCAACTTCTGATTGAGGAAAGTGCCATTTTCTTACAGTTCCTACATTGTATTTCGTGGCCTGATGAGAATGTCCAGGTACCCCAGGGCACCTCAAGTGTTTGGGCAGGGGATCTGAGCTCTGTACAGCTGCATTGGGCAACACAAAAAATGGACATAATCATTTGCATAAATTCCAGAAGCTGTTGTAATGGTCACTATTAGATCACAAGAACTGGCCTAAGAATTTTCTGCCAAATCCATCATACAACAAAAATGATGCAGAAGTCTGAAGCAGTCGTACTGGCTCTAGCTCTAGTCCTGGAGAAAGAGGAGCACCTCCAGAAGACATCTTGTAGTGGTTTGACCCTGGCTGGCAGCCAGGTGCCCACACAGCCGCTCTATCTACCCTCCTCTTCTCTGCTAGACAGAGGGAGAAAATATATCAAAGGGCCCATGGTTTGAGATAAGGACAGGGAGATCACTTGCATTTAATGTCCCGGGCAAAACAGACTAGATTTTGGGGAAATTAGTTACGTTTATTAAAGAACAAATCAGAGAAGAGTAGTGAGACATAAAAACAAATCTTAAAAAAAATAACACCTTTTCCCCATTCCTCGCTTGCTCCTGGGCAAAACATCAGTCCCAGTTTCTCCACCTCCTCCCCCCGAGCAGCACAGGGGCACAGGGAGTGGGGGTTACGGTCAGTTCATCCGACGTTGGTTCCACCGCTGCTTCTTCACTCCGGGGGAGGACTCTTCACTCTTCCCCAGGGCCATTGTGGGGTCCCTCTCACAGGAGACAAGCTTCACACACCAATGTGAGTTCTCTCACGAGGGACAATTCATCACAAACTGTCTCAACGTGAGTCTCTCCATGGGGTGCAGTCCTTCAGGGGAAACTGTTCCAGCACGAGTCCTGTGGTGTCACAAAAGTCCCACCGGCCAACCTGCTCCAGTGTGGGTATTCCTCTCTCTCCCCGGGCTACAGGTTCTGGCAGCGACTTGCTCCAGCACAGGCTTCCCACAGGGTCACAGCCCCCTTCAGGCATCCACCCGCTCCAGTGTGGGGTCCTCCACAGGCTACAGGTGTACATCTAAACCTGTCACACACGTCAGCTGGAGGGGGACAACCCGCTTCACTGTGGTCTTATGGTCTTCAGCACAGCCCAGTAGACTCTCTGCTTCGGTGCCTGGAGCACACCCTACCCCCTCGCTTCTCCCCTCTTCTTCCCTCATCACATATGCTCACTCCTCCATCTCTGTGCCAGATGTTGTGGCCCAGTTCTTTTCCCCTGTTCTTAAATATGTTTTCATAGAGACGTTCCTCTCCTATCATTTTACTGACAGGCTCAGTCTTGGCCAGCGGCGGGTCCCTCTTTGGAGCTGACTGGCATTGGCTCTGTCAGACTCAGGGGAAGCTTCTAGCAGCTTCTTGCAGAAGCCACCCCTACAGCCATGGGCCCTTCGTTATATTTTCTGCCCCTGTCTAGCTGACAAGAGGGAGTGATGGAGCAGCTGTGGTGGACACCTGGCCTCCAGCCAGGGTCAAACTACTACAAGAGGACGAAAGAGTCATAAAATAATCTGTTGTAATTTGATCAAAACTAATCCCACTTGCCTTTAAGAAATGTGATTTCAACCTGATCTCATATGATGCAGCCCCACTTGAAGTGCTTCTGCTCTGCAGCTGGGTCAGGTGTTCCTGTGCATCACTCTCCTGCCGATGGACAGGTCTCTGCTCTGCCCGCCCGTGTCCTGTGGGAAGAGGAACCTCCACCTGGAGCTGGCAGGAGATGAGGCCATTTTCTCAGTGCTGACTTTTCCTGCTGGAATAACAAGTGTTCCTCAGCATCACTGCATTTGGGAATTTACCATTAACGACCAAAAATGCCTCATGTGCTTTGCAGGTTTTTCAGACTATGACAAAACTAGAACAGGAGGAACACAGAATTTTCAGTCTGACATAAGTTCTTTACAAGTAATTTTCCTACTCATCATAAATATAGTTTATTTTCTCTGTTACCTCATTTCCCATTATCAGTCAAAATGTCAAGAAGCTGCTTATTTCTGTGTGACTCCAATTCACACTTCCATGTTTTATTTTTCCTAGACTGTGTTCCATAGGTGTTGGCTTGGGTCTGACCGGGATGGAGCTCACTTTCTCCACCGCAGCCCTCACAGCGCTGTGCTTTGGATTTGTGGTTGGAAAGGTGCTGATAACCTCGTGTCTGGGCCAGGAGGATGGGAGTGGGACAGACCTGGGACAGAGCCGGGACACTGACCCGGTCTGACCAAACAGAGGTTCCACACCCTGTGATGTCGTGCTCAGGACAAATGCTGAGAGAAAGGAGGAGGAAGGGGCACATTCATTGTTAAGGTGTTTGTCTTCTGAAGCAACCACCACGTGCACTGAGGTCCTGCATCCCAAGAAAGGGCCGGACATCATCGACTGACAGGAAATAAAAATAAATCTTTTTCTTCTTTTTTTTTTCTTCTGCAGGCACTCTTTATTTTAATTAAACTGCCTTTATCTTGACCCATTAATTTTTCACATTATTTTCTCCCTCAGAGGAGCTTGGTGGGCACCTGGTAACCAACCAAGGTTACCCCACCACAGATCTCAATGGCTGTGTATTTACATATACTTTACATGTTGCCAACTGAATTTTACCCCTTAAAACTGACCACAACAGACCAGAGCCTTCAAATGTGCATCATTAATATTTAAATTCTAGTTAACTACTGAAACTGTATACATGCTCTTACTACATTAAAATTTCTGTGCATTTTTAATGAAAACAGAAAAAGTAAGAATAAAAATGGACAGAATAAAATCATAACAAGTATTTTTTAAAAAAAATTAACCCGCTCCAGTTCAGCAGGCCAGGCTAACAGTTCAGGTGGCTGATCTTTTGCTGAAAGAGCTGTTGTGAAGAAACCAAGAAGAAAGGGCCTGTCCCTGCTGTTACCTGACTTGCTGGGTCACCACTGACTGTGCCCAACCCTGACCAAGGTCTCTGGACCCAATAGTGACCCCAATTTATCCTTCAACATCCTGGCTGATGGTTGGAGGTCACTGTTCCCACCTACCTCCCTGTTGCCTTTTGCCTTTGCTGCTCCCTGACAGGGCCCTCCACGTCCAGACCTGCTGGACCCAGGCAGACTGAAGAAACCACTGGAGATGTAGTACCCTGAGTGCTTCCAACACTTCAAAGGTGGTCCACATTTGAGAAGCTCCAGAGAAGCTCAGATGAGAGATACTGGAAGTGCAGCACCCCAGAACCATTCACACCCACCAGGTGGTTTCCATTAAGACTCAGTGAGAACTTTCACACATGCATCACAGCTGGATAGAAGTTCTGGGAAGATGAAGCTAGATTAAGGGGGCAACACTTGAGCGTTTGTGTCATTTTTTGGCCAATTGTAGTGCTTACTCCTATAGATAGTGTTCACAGAGTCCTGAGGGAATTGACTGATGTAGTTGACAAGCCACTCTCCATGATATTGGAAAGATCATGGCAGTCAGCTGAAGTCCCAGGTGACTGGAAGAAAGGAAACATTACACCCTTCTTTAAAAAGGGTGGACAGGAAGACCCTGGGAACTACCGACCGGTCAACCTCACCTCTGTACCTGGGAAGATCGTGGACCAGATCCTCCTAGAGGCTCTGCTAGGGCACATGAGGACAAGCAGGTGATTCAAGACAGCCAGCACGGCTTCACCAAGGGCAAGTCCTGCCTGATCAACCTCGTGGCTTTCTACAATGGAGTGACTGCATCAGTGGGCAAGGGAAGAGCAATGGATGTCATCTCTCTGGACTTCTTCAAGGCCTTCGGCACAGGCCTCAACAACGTCCTTCTCTGTAAGTTGGAGAGATAGGGGTTTGATGGGTGGGCTGTTTGGTGGATAAGGAATTGGTTGGAAAGTTGCACTCAGATCATACTGGTCAATGGCTCAGTGTCCAGGGGGAGAAAGGGGACAAGTGATGCCCCTCAGGGATCCGTGCTGGGACCAGTGCTCTTCAATATCTTCATCAATGACATAGGCAGTGGAATCAAGTGTGCTCTCAGCCAAGTTTGCAGATGGCACCAAGCTGAGTGGTGCAGTGGACATGCCAGAAGGAGCTGATGTCCTCCAGAGGGACCTGGACCAGCTGAAGAAGAGGGTCCATGTGAACGTCATGAGTTTCAACAGGACCAAGTGCAAGGTCCTGCACCTGGGCTGCAGCAATCCTCGTTATCAGTACAGGCTGGGGGATGATGTGCCAGAGAGCAGCCCCACAGAGAGGGACTTGGGGATGTTGGTGGATGAACACGAGCCACCAATGCACACTTGCAGCCCAGAAGGCCAGTCACAGCCTGGGCTGCATGAGAGGAAACGAGACCTGCATCAGGAAATCGAGAGAGGTGATTCTGCTCCTGTACTCTGCTCTGGTGAGAACTCACCTGCAGTGCTGCATCCAGCTGTGGAGCCCTCAACACAAGAAGGACGTGGACTTGTTGGAGCGGGTCCAGAGGAGGCCACAAAGATGATCAGGGGGCTGGAGCACCTCTCCTGCGAGGACAGGCTGGAGCCTTATAGCAGCCTCTCAGTACCTGAAGGGCTGCAGGAGAGCTGGGGAGGGACTGTTCACGAGGATGTGTGGTGACAGGACGAGGGGCACTGGTTTTAAACTAGAGCAGGGTAGGTTTAGAGTACATGTTAGAAAAAAGTTGTTTAAAAGGAGAGTGGTGAAACCCTGGCACAGGTTGCCCAGAGAGGTGCTGGAGGCTCCATCCCTGGATCCATCCAAGGTCAGGCTGGATGGTGCTCTGAGCAACGTGGTCCAGCAAAAGGTGTCCCTGCTCCCTGCAGGGAGTTGGACCAGATGACCATTAAATGTCCATTCCAGTTCAACACATTCTATGATTCTATGATTGATTCTATGATTCTGTTCCCTAGCTGCTCAGAAGCACCCTGTAACATTTACAGTTGAGACTCATCTGCCTACTCATAAGCATCAGGACTATTGGAGACAACATGAGGTGACCTCTCAGTTTAACTTCAGCCTCAGGGAAGGTGACGGAGCAGATCATCCTGAGTTCCATTATTCAGCACATGCAGGACAACCAGATGATCAGACCTAGTCAGCATGGGTTTCTGAAGGGTAGGTCCTATTTAACAAACCTGATTTCCTTTTATGACTGGGTGACCCGCTTGCTCGATGAAGGAAAGGCTGTGGATGTTGCCTACCTTGACTTTAGTAAGGCGTTCAACACTGTTGCCCACAGCATTCTCCTAGAGAAATTGACTGCTCTTGGACTGGATGGGCATACGCTTCGCTGGGTGAAAAGCTGGTTGGATGGCTGAGTCCAAAGAGTTGTGGCCAATGAAGTTAAATCCAGCTGTCGGACTGTCACGAGTGGTGTCCCCCAGGGCTCAGCACCGAGGCCGCTGCTGTTTAACATCTTCATCAATGATTTGGACGAGGGGATGGAGAGCACCCTCAGCAAGTTGCAGATGACACGAAGCTGGGTGGAAGCATTGATATGTTTGAGGGTAGGGAGGCTCTGCAGAGGGATCTGGACAGGCTGGATCACTGGGCCAAGGCCAACATCATGAAATTCAACAGGGCCAAATGCTGGGTCCTGCACTTCGGCCACAACAACCTCCAGCAGCGCTGCAGGCTTGGGAAGGAGTGACTGGAGAGCTGCCAGGCAGAGAGGGACCTGGGGGTGTTGGTGGTGGACAGCCGTCTGAACATGAGCCAGCAGTGGGACCAGGATGACAAGAAGGTCAACAGCATCCTGGTCTGGATCAGGAATGGTGTTGTCGGCAAGAGGGAGGTGATCACGCTCCTGTACTCGGCACTGGTGAGGCCTCACCTGGAGTCCTGTGTCCAGTTTTGGGTCCCTCACTACAAGAGGGACATTGAGGTGCTGGGGAGGGTACAGAGGTGGGCTACCAAGCTGGTAAAGGGCTTAGAACATAAGTCTTATGAGGAAAGGCTGAGGGATCTGGGGCTGTTTAGCCTGGAGAAGAGGAGACTGAGGGGAGACCTCATTGCTATCTACAATTCCCTGAAGGGAGGTTGTAGAGAGGCAGGGGTTGGTCTGTTCTCCCTAGTGGAGAGTGACAGGACGAGGGGAAATGGATTTAAATTGTGCCAGGGAAAGTGCAGACTAGATATTAGGCAGAATTTCTATACTGAGAGGGTTGTCAACCATTTGAACAGGCTGCCCAGGGAGGGGATTGGGTCACTGTCCCTGGAGGTGTTTAAGAGATGTGTGGATGTTGCATTGGGGGGAATCATTTAGTAGGTTGATAGGGCTGGGACAAAGGCTGGACTCGATGATCTTCTAAGTCTGTTCCAGCTGATATGATTCTATGATTCTATGATGCTATGACCAGTTCTTGAAGGCAGCCATAGGTCATATCTAAATGCAGCGTGGATGTCCACTCCCCAACTTCCTCAAAGAACATGATCTCTATCTATAAAGGCCCTAAATTCCAGGAAACATTATTGCCCCAATACACCTTTTGAGTAGTAAAGAGAAGGAAGCATATTCAAGGCGTTTTTCACCTGATAGTTTGTTTGACATGTCCTAGAATTGCCAACAGGATGTCAGAAATGTCTGTATCTCCCCCGTGATACCAAAGGCAGATGAGAACATTCCTCTTGAATGGGCAACATTAACTCCTCTCCCCGTTCTTTTCAGTAACTTTCAGTGGACTTTTCCCCCTCACATTCCCCAATCACGCTTTCTGTCATGAACAGCAGCTGAGGGAAATAACACAGAAGAGCTTGCTCTCCTTTGGCATCGTGTACGTTGAAGATCAGAGCATCCGGCTGGGCTCAGCTCGGTGCCTGTCACGGCCACATTGCACTGAGCCTCCTCACGCTCACGCTCAGCCCTTCCACCCTGTTCCCAAGAAGGCTGCACACACAAGCAGCTTGGAACCTGCTTTTATTGGTGGCCAGAAAGCAGAGCAGGAGGTAGTGCTGCTGGGCAGCAGTGGGAGGAAGGGAGTGATGTGAAACTGTGCGTGCTTGGGTCGGGCATTTTTACCTGGCCACGGAGACATTGCTCAGTGCAGAAGCCAGGAAGCCCCTGAGCATCAGCCGGGGTTGGATGCATCGTGGACATGAGGCACTGAGCATTTTAGTGAGAGGAGGAAGAGTCAGGTGGGTCTTGGAGTGCAAACTTCCTCAGCTCTTTATCTATCCAAGGCACAAAATAGGACACTCTGGTGAACACTTTAGGGAAGATAGAAGATTTGAGTCCATAAGAAGCAATTCCATGAGCCTTCCCATTGCAGACCAATGGGCCACCAGAATCACCCTGTGAGGAAGAAGAGTGGGAGGGATCAGATACATCAGAGTCCAGCTCTGCCTGCCCTGAGGAAGGAACTGGCCCTCTTGCCTCTCCCTGTGTGAAGAACCTCCTCTTTCAGTCATCTCCCCCCAGCCCCAGCTCCACAGGGTTTGTAGCTGCCTTACTGCTCCTCTGTGTCCGAGATTCAAAACTGCCTTCACAGCCCTGAAGAGAAGAATCTCACCCTATTTTAGACATGTGGGAATATCCGAGTCATCCCACTCCATCAGGAGGATAAGAGAAAAGATTTACAGGAGATCTGCATCCTGCTGGAGCAGTGGCTAGGCTGGGTACACTACCCCCAGGTGTGTAAAAAGGCACATGATGATGGCAGGTGGGCAACTGCACACCAGGTCAGAGAGCATCTCAGCTTCAGAGCTCCTGAGCAGAGTCTCTGCACATAATCCTGAAGAATCTTCTTCACTTTCATCCCCTCCACTCGCCACCTGAGAACCAGTCTGACTGTCTAATCCCAAGCTACTCCCAAGTTTGGAGCCCAAAACCACACTTACACGGAAAGTTGATTTTTTGCCATTCTCATCACCAATGCACATCATGGACTGCCGCAGGTAGTCTCTGTTGAAATGCTTCTCACACACTTTCTCATTCTGCACCTTCAGATCCACCTCCATCAGCACACTAGTACTAGCCCTTGTCTTTGATGTCCAGCCCCAGCCAGCCACGTTGCAGGTAGTTCCAGGTTTTACCTGCTCCTTTTGACTGGACAGTTGTATACGACTCACTGCCTTAGTCAGCCTGGCCTTTGGCTTCAGCTGTAAAGCAGAGAGAACATGTGGGAAAGCAGTCAGAGGAACAAGTTCATGGGACTGAGGAAGGGAGCAGGGGTAGATCCCTGAGCAGCAAGGTTCTATGGGGGCTTACCTTCATCAGTACGATGTCATTTTTCATCGGTTCTCTTGAGTATTTGGGATGGATGACCCAGTGTCCAATGTGGAATTTCTGCTGACTTGGTTCTTTCTTACTTATGTTGTGGGCTCCCAGGGTCACGTGATTTTCACTTCCCTGCCAGAAAACACCAACGTGTCTCAGCTACACTGCCCACAGCAGCCCACCCCCCATGGCAGGTGGTCTGAGGGAGGTGGAGGTGGGATGTGCCTGCCCAGAGATTAGTTCTCAGCAGCTTGCCCTCTGCAGCCTGGGTTCCTCCACGATTCAGCTGGGGGTCCACTACCCCATGCTGACACAGGACTGAGGTGACCCATTCTGAAGACAAAGGGAAAGCAGGGAATGGGAGGCACTGGCCTCTCTTCTCCCAACAGCAGCTCTGAGCAGCGGCAGGAGCCACGGACCAGGAGACCGCTGCCAAGGGGTCCCGGCCCAGGCACCCAGCCCCTGGCAGACAAGTCCTTCAACTCACAGGGGATGGCTCGGCTCATGGAGAGCCCGGCTCTGCCTGAAGAGACACAGGGGCCTCTTTCACCCTGACCGGGACTGTGGCTCTTCATGACTGTGTGAGACATGAAAAAATCCCACAAATGAGACAGACAGGGCCTCACCCTTTTCCAGTCACACAGTGAGCTGCTGACAGCACGGCATCTTCGCGAATCAGGAACCCTCCACAATGAGATTTACCTGAAAAACTTCTAATTGATAAATTAGCCATGTAGGGCCTGGAGTGGGGCTTGGCTTCCTGTCCACCAATGATCCTTCCTGCAAGAGAGATGAGCAGTGTTAGTACCACATTTGCTGCTATTTCCCATCATGGTCATCCTCGGATGACATATGCCAATGATGCCAATTACTGTCCTTCCTTGGGCTGTCCAAGGCATTGCTTATGCACGGTGGAGAGACAAAAAAGCAACATATCCCGGGGATGACTGCCCACACCTGACTCTGCATGTCCAGAACTCTGTCAAAGGGCAACACACTCGTTTCTGTAACACATCACTGGTGTCAGGCACAGTCTGAGCTGAGACACATCGGTAGAGAGTAGAGATATGAGGAAAGTCAAGGCAGGCACCAGACAGACTGCCTGCTCGGTGCTCGTTTCTGCCCTTACATGTCCTCCTCTAAACCCCATTTCTCTGTACTCACCAGCCTCAGCCCAAGGGAGAAGGAGAAGAGCACTTGTGAGCAGAAGGAGAAGCTGCATCTTCGACCCCTGCTCTGAAGAGCCCCAACAGCTGTTCTGGCCAGGCAGGAGGCAGGTACAGGATGAACATCTATATATACAAGGTTTGGAGCTGAAACAGGAAACCTCCGCCTGATTTCAGCTCATATCTTTTGCTGCTTTTTTTTTTTTTTTACAAACCCCAGACTGTGGTTTGGTGAGATGTTCGTGTCACATTCTCTGGCTTTTGTCAGTGTCTCCTCCCACACTGGAGAGATCTGGGCTTGCTGAGAGCACTGAGAGTGCCCAGTACCCAGGCAGCACTGAGAGGAGCGGAGTATCTCCAGCTGAGTGCATCTCTCCCTGGAGACCCTTGGCAATATCCTTCCTGGATCCTAGATAAGCATTGGGTTGTTTTGTTTGGTTTGGGTTTGGGGTGGTTTTTGTCGTTTTTTTTCCCCTGTCCCTTAATAGGAACAGTGAGAGCTGAACAGGGCCAGGCAGAGGTCCTGGTTCTTCCCAGAGGTGCCGACTGCCATTAAGAGGTGCCTTTGGGATATCGGAAATCACTGGTCAGAGTAGCTAAGGCACAAGACCTATTGGGAACCCACAACTTCAGGCACTAGTGTTCTGGGTGATCAGACAAGTCCACACTGAAGAGCAAAGTCTGAGGTCAAGGCGGGAAGTCAGCCCGTGCACCAAGGTGCAGACCAGCAGTTACACGGCCAGGCGCAGGCTTGGCTGAGACACAGCTGGAGCTGGAGCTCAGGTGGGGACCAGAGTCAGAGTCTCCTCTTCACAGCAGCTCCCAGGAGAAGGGGAGCAGCCCTGGCTGAGGCCTCTCTGGAGTCCTCCCTGGGAGAACTGGCTCCGGTGTTCCCAGAGACAAGGGACACAGCCCCCAGTGGCACCGACTCCAACTTGGCCGGAGCCTGCACAGCCAAACCTCCAGGCTGGGGAATGCGCTTCAGGCGCTGACACTGAGGGTGGAGACTGGGCAGCCTCTCTGGGCAACTGGTTCCAGCGCTTCACGCTTCATGTGGGGAAGAAGTTGTTGCTCAGACAAAGCCTGAACCTGGGAAACAACACCCAAAGCTCCCCCGCCATCCGTAATCCCAGTCATTTGATCACAGAAGGCCATCACGTTGGTCAGGCCTCTCGTGCCCTTGGCAGATGCATGCTGACTGCTCCCGCCCCCTTCCTCTCCTCCATCTGCTCTGACATGCATTGCAAGAGCAACGTGCTCCAGGACTTTTCCAGACTTCTCAGAAAATGGATGCTTTAGCTCTTTGCTAGCTTTCACCTTTCAGTTTTTCATTCTTCTGGAGCCTGCCAGCACGACATCTAACCTGGGTTTATCTACTTGCTGGAAGCTTTTTAACCACACAACTTCTGTCCCACTGAGAGATAAAGCAGAAACCTGCAAACCACTTTGCTTCTGTGATGCAGGAGATTGTGCTATCGGAGAAGAACAAACCCAAACCAAGGGAACATTTCTGAGATCCCTCAGTCTGTGTAAAGCACAGAGTAAGCACACACCCACGCTTTGTGGGTGCTTTGAGGACCAGAACCTGGTCACAAACGGGAGGTTACCTTTCATGAGAATGAAGACACGTGCTCTGTCCCTTGCTACGAGTGGAGCAGAGTACACCAGAGGCTTCTATAAGCCTGAACTTCAGCAAGGTGACTCCAGGCACATCCCTCCACTGCAGCAAAGGCATTGAAAAGCAAGTGGTCCTCAGAAGCACTGACAGAGGACAGGACACCTTGGAAGAGCTGTGGGGGTGCAGCTGATGGACGGCAGAGGCAGAGACTTCCTCTCCTGGTTGTGGGCTGCAGGTCAAGTCTCTCTCCTAATGCCCGTGAGTGCTGGAGCAGTGAGTAGCTTTGGCCGAGGTTAGAGGGAGACGGGCTGAGAAGACAGAGCTCCACACGGGGTTCCAGGTCCCTCTGCCTTTGGGTGGGACCTTCCTGGCTTTCCACGTACCATCTTACCCTCTCCTGGCTGCAGCACGGTGCCCTTAGTCATTGAAACCCCACGGGTTTCTTCACACTTCTCACTTGCCCAGGCCTCTGCCTCTCCAGGGGTCTGGCTGCCTCGCTGGGGCAGAGGGAGTGCAGCCGGTTGTGTCACAACAAGCCCCTCATTGAAACACTGGATTCAAACTTCAAAGTCTCTGAGCTGCAGTGGTGCTTTCTTTGATGGAAATCACAGGAGCTGGAAAATTAGGACAAACGTGTCTGGCTCTCATTCCCTCTAAAATGGGACAGCTTCCCAGGTTTCTGTGCAGTAGGAAGCAACATTAGCTGGCAGGACTGGGGATACCTGGAGGAAAGAGAAGTGTCCTTCTAGTAAGTCTCTGTGCTTGGCTTTTTGCTTTGTCCAAGAAAGAGGAGACACTGTCTTTCCACAGAAACACACAGAATCACAATATGATCAGAGCTGGAATGGTCCTCTAGAGATCCCAGAATCATAGAATGGTTGAGGTTGGAAGGGACCTTGAAGATTGTCTAGGTCCATCCCCCTGCTGTGGGCAGGGACACCTCTCTCCCACTAGAACAGGTTGCTCACAGCCCCATGCAACCTGGCCTTGAACACTTGGTGCATCAGTTGGGCACCTTGAACACAGATGGGGCATCTACAGCCTCTTTGGGCAACCTGTGCCAATGCTTCGCACTCTCATGGGGATGAATTTCTTCCTCATATTTTTAATTGCAACAGGGCTTTAGCTTTAGCTTTCCTAACCTGATCCCTGGCTACTCGGTCAACTGCTCTGTAATCCTCCCAGGTTGCCTGTCCTCTCTTCCATGCTCTGTAGGCTACTTTTTCTTTTTTTTGTGTTTGAGAGTGTCCAGAAGCTCCTTGTGCATCCATGCAGGCCATGGTCAAGCATGATTTCCCCTTGATGAATCCATGCTGAACTCTCCCAATAACTTTCTTTTCTTCCACATCTTTTGAGATGTGAAATAATGGGTTTAAGTTAGAACACAGGAAGTTCCATCTCGACATAAGGAGAAACTTCTTTACTGTGAGGGTGATGGAGCACTGGAACAAGCAGCCCAGAGAGGTTGTGGAGTTTCCTTCTCTGGAGACTTTCAAAAGCCCCCTGGACACGTTCCTGTGTGGCTGCCCTGGGTGACCCTGCTCTGGCAGGGGGTTGGACTGGGTGATCTCTAGAGGTCCCTTCCAAACCCCAACATTCTATGATTCTATGATTCTATGATTCTATGATTCTATGATTCTATGATTTGTTCCCTCACCTTTCCGGGGATGGAGGTGAGACTTACCGGGCTGTAGTTTCCTGGGTCATCCTTCTTGCCCTTTTTGAAGACTGGAGTGATATTGACCTTCTTCCAGTGCTCAGGCACCTCTCCTTTTCACCATGACTTTTCAAAGATGATGGAGAGTGACACAGCAATAACATCTGCCAGCTCTCTCAGCACTCGTGAGTGCACCCCACCATGGCCCACAGACTTATGGATGTTCAGTTTTGTCTCTAACCTGGCTCTCCTCTACTGAGGGAAAGTCTTCTTCTCTCCAGATCTTTTCTCTTACCTCCAGGGTCCAGGCTTCATGAGAGCCCACCTTAGCAGTGAAGACCAAAGCAAAGAAGGCATTCAATAACACCTCTTTCTCTGTATCTTCTGCCACTAGAGCACCCACATCATTCATCAGTGGGGCCACATTTTCCCTAGTTTTTTTTTTTCTGTTGATATACCAAAAAAAACCTTCTTCTTGTCTTTGAAGCCCCTTGCCAGATTCAATTCCAGGTGGGCCTTAGCTTGCCTCGTTGCATCCCTGCATTCTCTGACAACATTCCTACGTTCCTCCCAAGTGGACAGTCTTGTTTTCCACATTTTGTAAATTTTCTTCTTCCATTTGGATTTTTTTCAGAAGGCATTTACTCATCCATGCAGGTCTCCTGTCTCCTCTGCTTGGTTTCTTACTCGTAGGCATGAGCTTGAGCTCGGAGGAAGTACTGTTTGAATATTGACCAGCTCTCATGGTCAACACAACCGACAGCCTGCAAGGCCCATGACCATTGGATGGAATGTCTGTAGTGAAGGGGCTCCTTCTATCTCCCAGCTATGCTGGTTTGAGAGCATCTGAGTGCCACAGTTGCTTCTTGTGACTCACTGTGTGATCCTGGCCCTGGGCATCTCTGGTCTCGCTGCTGATGTGTGTTTGGGAAGGGTTGATCAGCTGCCTGGAACGAAGCTCCCATATCCATTCACATCTCCGCTAACTGGGTCCATCAACAACAGACCCCACCATCTCCCCGCCAAGGATGACAATGCATACACCAAGCACTAGATCAACACCAGGAACCACAACTAGCTCAGGTACGGCCGTGTTCCATCCCTGTCTTCTGCTGCTCTTGGTAAGTGCAGACAGTACAAAAGATACTATGAGATGTTTAAAGCAAGAGTCAAAGCTGGGGAAGGGGGAAGACCAAGGCTGCCTGAAGAGGAATATGTGTGGGAAATGGCAGATAAGGGGAGAAAAGGGGTGCTCTTCGGTGCACTTGTCTGGCCAAGTTCTTTGCCTGATCTCGTCTTCTCCTGAAACTCCATATCTCTAATGAATTTGAGGATGAATTCTCCAAGCCCCCAGCTCATGAGAGGAGCAGGAGCTGTGCTTGTGTCACAGCACTGTGGGAACTGACAGACCACATACACACGCTACGTGAGACTTGCTTCCACCCTCCCCCAACACTAGACCACAAGGCTCATTCAGAGGCACCCTTCTTACTTCACACATACTGACCTCTCTGGGAAGAACGTCAGCCTCTTCCTTTCAGCATTTACAATGATTTCCACAGCTTTTCACACTCCACTGGTGTTGTGTACAAAGTGAGAGATCAAAATCTATGTTGATTTTAAAGCTTGTGTTTCCTTCTTGGGCGTGTAACCAAGGAGGCATAAATTCCATGTGAAACCTGAAGGACAGTTGTTCCTACCAGGCAAAACAGGAACTACATACTGATGCAGTCTCAGCACTGAAGAGAAGGTTGATAGGATACTAAAGATGTCAGCGTTGGATCAACCTGCAGAGAGTGGGAAAAACTCCTTTCCCCAAAATGTGGACTTGTGTCACTTCTTAGAATCTACAGCTCCTTCCAAGGAAGCCACAAGGGTTGTTTGACAACTTTATTTCCTTGTGGAAAAATGTAAAACTGGAGAACTCCTCCAGACACAGAGCGAGAACAGAAATACCTGCCCTATCGTGAAGATAAAGCCTAACCTGTCTTTTACAAGAAGCTGTTTGCTTTGCCAGTGCCTTTTTACCCTCTCCTGGCTGCAGCTTGATGCACTTTAACCACTGAAACCCTACAGGAAAACCTGACTACTCAGAGGCAGAAAATTGGTTGAAGGTTGTTTAAAGATTAAAACATTGCCTGAGTGCCTGAGATCAGAGCGGGAACCATGAGTCACCACACCCCACGTGGCTGATGTGCCAGGAACTGGAGATGCCAGCCAGCCTGCTCGAGTGGGGTAAGAGGCTGTAAACCAGGTAGTGAAGTGGCCTAAATTCTGAATTCCTACCAGACATGCTCCAGGGTTCAAGAGCTGGCTGCTGGAGGGCCCAGCAGGACCAAGGAAAACCCTGTAGAGCCCATGAGCTCTGGCCATCGCCCCAGAGACTCGTGTGTGTGTGAGGCACGTGGGGCCGGGAGGATCCAAGGGGCAGCCGCTGTGTGGGCTGAGTGCCTCAGGCTGGTTACTGCGGGGACACATCACACGTACGTGTCTGTGGAGGTGTTTGTGTGTGCAGGTGGGTCTGTGTCCCAGCAGCTGGAGTGGGGTTGGGGGTCTCAGGGGCTTTGCCTGCACAGATGCCTCCACCCAGGAGATCTGTGACCCAGGGAGGCTACTGGGTCAACCGAGAGTCTAAGGCTGAGGGTCTCAGTGTTACTGAGGGGCCTCTGTGCCCAGGTGTGGGTGCTGGTGTGCCTGATGGCTGCCAGGTCAGCTCCCGCTCAGACTGCGTACCTGAGCATGGCGAGGGGTTGCTTGTGCTGGCGTGAGGGCGGTGGGTTGGTGTGGGTGAGGCAGGAGGGTCTGTACTGGCTGTCGCAGTGGTCCTGGACCTGAGGGCTCTCATGCCCAGGTGCCAGAACCCGGGGATTCAAGGGCAGGCCCTGCACACCCTGAGTGTCTGGGGCAGCGGGAGCATTGCACGTGTGTGTGCACACGAGCCTCCAGACGTCTGTGTGTCCCACTGACCAACCCTCATCCGGTCACCAGAGCTGAACAGGGCGAGGCCGCTGGTGCCACCAGCATTCTCAGAGTGTCTGTATCTCTCCTGAGCCGTGTCCCTGTATGTACGTGTGGTTGTACCTGGGGTGCACACTTGTCTGTGCCTGGCAGGTCTGAGCCACTCTGGGGAGTCGTGGTGGGATCTGCTGTAGCTGCTTCCCACAGATCCCTGTCCAGGCCTTACAACAAGGTCCCCTCTAGGTCCCCAGCCCTCTGGACACAGCCCCCTCCAACAGCTCCCTCTGCTTTGGCATGAGAGGAAATGAACTTTGGGCATCCATTCAGAAGTGGCCGTAAATTGGGCATTGCACAAAGCCTTCCATTTACTCCTGCCCTCATCTCACCTCAGGTCTCATCATGGTCCTGTCAGGGATTCCTACTTGACCCCTTTGCTCCTGCTTCAGATTCCTCCCACCAGCACTGCCCAGTGAATCTCCTGTCCAGAGCAGGGTGGGCAGGGCATTCCCCAGTTTCATCTGGGAGACTTGTGAGCCAACATGGTGCAACTTCCATGGTGCAGGTTCCATCAGACTTGGGAATTTTGGATCTAAGATCAGTCAGGAAGTGCGCCCAGGTATTCATGCATCCCTGACCTTACAATGCCCCTGCATGGTCTCAGCAACATTAGAGAATTGCCCCGGTTGTACATCCAGAGTATGGGTGGAACAATGGTCCAGGCCCCACTGAGGTTATGAACATCACTGGTCTGCCGGTCGGGCAGTCTGAGAGGCCACTTTGCACTTACTGAGCTGCATCTGTTTGCCAGCACTTCAGCTGCTCTGTTTAACCTGCATTGTCCTGAAACACAAAGCTCTTCCCCCAAGTCTAAGCTCCCAGTTTTATTGCAGACACTTGCAACTGAGTTGTCCTCCTACACCTGTGCTGCCTTCATAGAGGAAGAGAGGGGAACTGACATCTCAGCAGGTCATGACCTGCCTCGTGGGAATCACACTGGAAATAACAATTTTGCTTTTTCATTCTGAATAGATATGATTGGGAAAAAAAAACCCTCGGAGATGATAGTTAAAAATCAACCTGCCTGATCAAAGCCATGAACAACCTGATAGATATTTGAAGCTGACCCAGGCATGAATGGGAGTTGGACTTTCTGAGGCCTGTTCCATCCCTGGTTTGAAGCCATCCATCCATCACTCCAGTTCAAGCGTCCTGCACCCTCACCTTCCACACGTTGTGCAAGAGCAGAGAGGAACAATACTGCAGAAGAGGAGGGCTTTACTGTTTCTAGCAATTAAACATCTTGTTCCTTTGTGGTTAAGCTCAAGATGGGTGAGGATGATTAGAGAGAGGGGTATTTTGTAGTATGGGTGTAGTCAAAAGGTTGTGGTAAGATCTGTCTTGAGTCAAATTTAAATGAAGTTGTGTTTTTGGTTTTCTTCAGTGTTTGCTTCTTTGTCAGTCCCCTTTAATCTGTGCCTCAAAAAGACAGTGTTTCAAGTGGCAGATCAAAAGGAGAAGAAACTGCATACAAGCACCTTGTGTCTCTTTAGAACACACAGTCTGACTTAGCTCTTGGAGAGCACCTTTCTTTCCAAATGCCCTTCGTTGCCTGAAAGCTGGAATCAAGTGTAAGGTTTCAGGCAATCCATAGAATTTTAATTGTTCTTTAATTGAATACATCAACAGAGATGAATACATCAACATAGTTTTTTTTAACTCCTCTCCAACTTTACGCTGTTTTTTGTTGTCCCTTCTTGCTGATGAACAGGAGGATCGGCAGCTCTGGTCTAAAGCTGAACTCAACTGACAGAATAATAAAAAGAAGAAATTCCTGGACATAGCTGGTTTGTTATACAAATAAATAACTCAACTAACACTGTCCCAGGCTGACCAGCCAGAAAGTCTCCAATTTTTGATCCTCATGAATTTCAAACATAAATACAAACCAATCCTTGCAGATGGCAAGTAGTAAAAAGTACTGAGATCATGTACTTAAGATGATAATATATGAATATGGGTGGAACAAAGCCTATTCATTTTTTGTAACACCTAGCTGGGACTACAGAAGAAGGTTGGAATAATTCCAAAGGACAAAAGGGGGAATCCCCATAGAACTTTTCAGAAAGATTAGTTTGTGTGGTTTTATATTTTTTAATACACATTTCCCCCCCCCCCATCTGCTCCCTGTCCACCACTCCCAAGAAGGTATAAACGATGCAGGCTTCTGTAAAACCTGCATTCACATTAAATGAGAAGAGAGAAAAAGCGTTTTTGCAATGACTTCTTTGACCATGAATAGAACAAATCTTTCATCTCAATGGGATGAAATTTAGTGTCTTCCAGAAAGGAAGGTGAGAAAGCTGGTCTTTTTTTTTGTTTTGCTGTTGTGTGGTGCCCACCAGGTTCATTGCTTTCCAGACCTCTTTGAAAACCCTTTTGCTTCTTGTTTAAGCTCTCCTTCTCATCACATGATACAAAGAAGGCAGAGTTACTGAATGCCTTCTTTGCCTCTGTCTACTCTGCCAGAGGCTGTCCTGAGGAGCCCCATTCCCCTGAGGCCCCAGAGGAAGTCAGGGCAGTGGAGGAGTATGCTTTAGTCGATGAGGACTGGATTAGGGACCAATTAAGCAATCTGGACATCCATAAATCCATGGGTCCAGACGGGATGCATCCACGGGTGCTGAGGGAGCTGGCTGATGTCATTGCTAGACCACTCTCCATCATCTTTGCCAAGTCTTGGGAGACGGGAGAGGTACCTGAGGACTGGAGGGAAGCAAATGTCACTCCAGTCTTCAAAAAGGGCAAGAAGGAGGACCCGGGTAACTACAGACCGGTCAGCCTCACCTCCATCCCTGGGAAAGTGATGGAAGGACTTATCCTTGGTGCCATCTCAAGGCATATCAGGGATAAGAGGGTCATTAGAGACAGTCAACATGGCTTCACCAAAGGGAAGTCGTGCTTGACTAACCTCATAGCCTTTTATGAGGATATAACAAGGTGGATAGATGATGGCCGAGCAGTGGATGTGGTCTACCTTGACTTCAGTAAAGCATTTGACACAGTCTCCCACAGCATCCTTGCTGCTAAACTGCAGAAGTGTGGTCTAGACTCTCGGGTAGTGAGGTGGACTGTGAACTGGCTGAGGGGAAGAAGCCAAAGAGTTTTGGTCAATGGGGCAGAGTCTGGTTGGAGACCTGTATCCAGTGGAGTGCCTCAAGGGTCGGTACTGGGACCAGTTTATTCAATATATTCATCGATGACTTGGATGAGGGACTAGAGAGTACTATCAGCAAATTTGCTGATGACACCAAGCTGGGAGGAGTGGCTGACACACCAGAAGGCTGTGCTGCCATCCAGCGAGACCTGGACAGGCTGGAGGGTTGGGCGGGGAAAAATTTAATGAAATATAACAAGGGTAAATGTAGGGTCTTGCATCTGGGTAGGAACAACCCCAGGTTCCAGTATAAGTTGGGGAATGACTTATTAGAGAGTAGTGTAGGGGAAGGGACCTGGGAGTCTTGGTGGACAGCAGGATGACCATGAGCCAGCACTGTGCCCTTGTGGCCAGGAAGGCCAATGGCATCCTGGGGTGTATTAGAAGGGGGGTGGTTAGTAGGTCAAGAGAGGTTCTCCTTCCCTCTACTCTGCCCTGGTGAGACCCATCTGGAATACTGTGTCCAGTTCTGGGCCCCTCAGTTCAAGAAAGACAGGGAACTGCTGGAGAGAGTCCAGCACAGGGCAACTAGGATGATTAAGGGAGTGGAGCATCTCCCTTATGAGAAAAGACTGAGGGAGCTGGGGCTCTTTAGTTTGGATAAGAGGAGACTGAGGGGTGACCTCATTAATGTTTACAAATATATCAAGGGTGAGTGTCACGAGGATGGAGCCAGGCTCTTCTCGGTGACAACCAATGATAGGACAAGGGGTAATGGGCTGAAACTGGAACATAAGAGGTTCCGCTTAAACTCGAGAAGAAACTTCTTCTCAGTGAGGGTGACGGAGCCCTGGAACAGGCTGCCCAGAGAGGCTGTGGAGTCTCCTTCTCTGGACACATTCAAGACCTGCCTGGACACGTTCTTGTGTGGCATAGTCTAGGCATTCCTGCTCTGGCAGGGGGATTGGACTTGATGATCTTTCGAGGTCCCTTCCAATCCCTAACATTCTATGATTCTATGATTCTATGTTTCCTCTGAAGTGTGGTGGGAAAAGAAGTCCACCTGCTTTTCTTTGAGTCCTTTCAGGTACCGTTCAGCAGCTCTGGAGACAAGGTGACATCAGGTGATTCAGGGTTTTAGATCTGCCCCATGAAGCCAGGGATAAGGGCTAGGAGAAACCTTGTGCTCAGGCTCCCATGGACTTCCTGCAAGAGCACTGCGGAGTTCAGCTGCACCTATGAGGAGAACATGAGCAGCAGGTGGATCCCATTGCTCCAGAGCCAGACTGTGATTGGCTCACAGTAAGAGGTGACTCTGCCTACCCGGGCCATTGTCTGCAGATAATACCTTCAGTTTTGTCATGAGGTTGGCCTCAGCTCTGTGTCTAAATAGAAAAGCTAAGAATATTAATTCTAAATGCCAGCAGTCAACCTGGAGCCCTTCCTCCCTGATGTGCAACATAAAGAAATGGTCATCTGGAGAGAACTGTTTCTCTAATATTTCTGTCCCAAAAAGGCGGAGTGACATGACTGCCATGTGGATGGACCCTGCCTGATCTGCTGAAGGACCCCAAGTCCTTCAGTCACTCTTCATAAGACTTGTTCTCAGGACCCTATTTGGCACTGGTGAGGCTGCACCTCGAACCTTGTGTTCAGTTTTGGGCCTCTCACTACAACGGAGATCCTGAGGTGTTGGAGCGGATCCAGAGAAGGGCAATGAAGGCAGTGAAAGTGGAGAACAAGTCTTATGAGGAGTGGCTGAGGGAAATGGAGTTGTTAGCCTAGAGAAAAAGAGACTCAGGGCAGACCTCAGCGCTCCCTACAGCTGCCTGAAAGGAGGTTGTAGTGAGATGAGTGTTGGTCTCTTCTCCCAAGTCACAAGGGATAGGACAAGAAGAAATGGCCTCGGAACAGGCTGCCCAGGGAAGTGTTCAAGGCCAGGTTGGATGAGGCTTTGAGCACCCTGGTCTAGAGAGATGTGCCCCTACCCATGGCAGGGGGACTAGAACTAGACAATCCTCTCTAACCCAAACCATTCCATGATTTTATCATTCTATGAACTTTGAGGGACTAGTGTATCTGTGGAAGAAAAGCCTGGAGGACCTAGCATAAAAGATATGGCAGGTGTGATGTGAGCTGCAGGGCACCCGATGGAACTGGAGAGAAAGGAGGTTTGAGGTGATGATTTGGGAGCTGGGTTCTTGTACGAACAGCAGTCTCTGTCAGGGGATCCTAACACGATTGGCACAGCATTGCTCTGTAGAATGGTGTCTCTGCACTGACAGAGTCCCACGTGAGGAGCCCTTGCGCGTGGCTACGTGTGTTACTTTATCTTGTGAAATGGAACAATTTTCCAGAAGGCCTCTTTGATTGCTTTGTTGAGCAGGCTGTAAATCAGAGGGTTTAGGGTGGGAGTCACCAGAGTGTACATGATGCTCACTGCTCTGTTTTTCTTCTCTAGTGGAGTGCTCGTGGGCTGGATATAGACGTAGATGACGGTGGAGTAGAAAAAGCCAACAGCAGCAAGATGTGAGGAGCAGGTGGAGAAGGCTTTCCACTTCCCTGCAGAGCCCTGGATTTTCAGGATGGTGATGATGATGAGACAATAAGAGAGAACGACCAGAAGGAAGTTTCCCATGCCTAAGACAATGTCTGACATGTAAACCATGATCTCACTGAGATAGTTTGAGCTACAGGACAGGGCACGGACCGGAGGTATCTCACACAAGAAATTTTGGACTAAATTTGGTCCACAGAAGTCCAGCTGTGCCACAAGAAGGGTGTTGATGAGAGAGTCCATGGCACCAATTCCCCAGACACCAGCCATTAAAGAGATGCAGGTTCTCTTGCTCATCACGGTTACGTAGTGAAGGGGCCAGCAGATGGCCAGGTACCAGTCACAAGACATGACTGTTAACAGGCTGAGCTCTGTTGAGCCTGAGAAGGTGAAGGTGTAGAGCTGTGCCATGCAGCCCTCAAAGGAGATGGTGTTCTTGCCCACGATCAGGTTCTCCAACATCTTGGGCAGAACTGAGGAGATAGCCACCAAGTCAAGGATGGCCAGGTTGGAGATGAAAAAGTACATAGGGGTGTGCAGGGCTGAGTGGACAACGGTAGCTAGAATGACAAATGAGTTGCTGAGGATGGCAGCTGGGTAGAGGCACAACCACATTGCAATAGAGAGACCCTGGAGGTGAGGGTTGTCAAAAACACCCTCCAGGATGAAATCAGAGACCTTGGTGAAATTCCGTGGATGCATTTGCCTTGGTGTCCCCTGCATGGGAATAGAAATAAAGATATCACTGCATCACGGCCAGAACATATTCATGACAATGTTAAAAAGAGAGAAAGACAGAGAGACAGATGCGTTTCCAAAGCCAAAAAGTCACAGAATCACAGAATCACAGAATGTCAGGGATTGGAAGGGACCTCGAAAGATCATCAAGTCCAATCCCCCTGCCAGAGCAGGAACACCCAGATAATGCTACATAGGAACATGTCCAGGCAGGTCTTGAATGTCCCCAGAGAAGGAGACTCCACGACCTCTCTGGGCAGCCTGTTCTAGTGCTCCGTCACCCTCACTGAGAAGAAGTTTCTTCTCGAGTTTAAGTGGAACCAGTTTCAGCCCATTACCCCTTGTCCTATCAGTGGTTGTCACCGAGCAGAGCCTGGCTCCATCCTCGTCACGCTCACCCTTTAGATATTTGTAAACATTAATGAGGTCACCCCTCAGCCTCCTCTTCTCCAAACTAAAGAGCCCCAGCTCCCTCAGTCTTTCCTCATAAGGGAGATGCTCCACTCCCTTCATCATCCTAGTTGCCCTGTGCTGGACTCTCTCCAGCAGTTCCCTGTTTTCTTGAGCTGAGGGGCCCAGAACTGGACACAATATTCCAGATGGGGTCTCACCAGGGCAGAGTAGAGGGGCAGGAGAACCTCTCTTGACCTACTAACCACCCCCCTTCTAACACACCCCAGGATGCCATTGGCGTTCCTGGCCACAAGGGCACAGTGCTGGCTCATGGCCATCCTGCTGTCCAACAAGACTCCCAGGTCCCTTTCCCCTATGCTGCTCTCTGATAAGTCATTCCCTAATTTATACTGGAACCCGAGGTTGTTACTACCCAGATGCAAGACTCTACACTTTCCCTTGTTATATTTCATTAAATTTTTCCCTGCCCAACTCTCCAGCCTGTCCAGGTCTCTCTGAATGGCAGCACAGTCTTCTGGCGTGTCAGTCACTCCTCCCAGCTTGGTGTCATCAGCAAACTTGCTGATAGTACTCTCTAGTCCCTCATCCAAGTCATCGATGAATATATTGAATAATACTGGTCCCAGTACTGACCCTCGAGGGACTCCACTGGATACAGGCCTCCAACCAGGTCCCTGATTGCTCAAACTAGAACACAAGAGCAGAGAAAATAGGGGAGAAAATATTTCAGTGTAGAAGGAAAGATACATCAGTACTTCAATAGAACGGTAGATGTTACAATAATAATAATATCAGGTAAATAAGATAAATTAATCTGTGGATGCAGTTATTCAAAAGATTAACAGAACATACCTCTTTATTCTTCCCCCCTTGCAATAGTATCAGATACATTTGCAAGCAATCACATGGTATAGTGGATCTTGCCTGACTGTGTTCTGGACTTTGACTTCTACACATGAATCCCAAATCACAGAAACTGAGACCTAAATTCTACCAGAGCTGTTCACGTACAAAATGAATCTGCACTGGGCTAATAGCAAGACATTTCAGAAGTGAGAGCGAGGAGAGGAAAGGAGAGTAGTGCATCACTGTACCACTAGGTGACAGGAAGAAAGAAGAGAGCAGAGAAGAAAGAACAGAGAAATATCACTAATTTTTATATATATATATAAGAAATATTTAAATAATTGTTTTTCTGAAATACTTCTATAGTTACCTGAGAAACAGAGAAACAATGTTGACCAGCTGTGCCTCATGCACCCCCCAGATTTCATCTGACTCCCATCAGGGCTATGAAGGCATCTCAGCTTCTGAAAGTACAAACCTATTAATTGCAGACAGAGAAGGGTGACATTTCTGACCATTTCTGGTGATTGTCCTCCAGGAATCTGGCCAATAACTGAGAGATCTGAGACTGTCTGCCCAGGATTTACACAAGAGAGTAAGGCTGAAGCTGTCTCTGGGTTTGTGTTTCACCAGGGCGGAGTGCTGCCGGCTGAGGCTGGAGATTGATGCCATGAAAAGCCAAAATCAGGACTCGGTGGTCTTGCAGACTATTAATCAGATGTTCTTTACTGCAGCCCTGGGCACACTGGGGATCGTTTCACCTAGTATGAGCACTGTAGAGAGTCATATGCAGAGCTTATATGGATCTTATACATACAACTCATGATATTTCCAAGAAATGATTAACATATATCACACCCACTCCCACAGGCACATTATAGTCTCTTGGTGGGCTTCAGAGACATCTGGTGGTCGTTTACTTCATCCTCCTCTTCATCACCATGTTCTTTCCGTAAACTATTGCCTGTGCCCCCTTGTTCTTGCTGACAAGCAGGGTCTCCAGTCTTGAGGCACCCTGTGCCTGTTAATCTCATAGCAGCCTTGCATTCTGTTCTCAGAGATAACTCCTGCTCAAAGCATTACAACGTGCCCATATAACCATCTCGCAATGCAAGTGTTAATAGTTCATTGTTGCTGCTTTTTAAAAGGCTTTTAGCTAGCAAACTTCCATCAGGTCCTTCCTTCAAGATCTTCCCAAATGTGGTTGTTCCCAGTAGGTTTTAAATAGTTCTGTCTGGTCTGCCCAATCTCGACTATCCAAAATTGTGCCTGAAATTCTATTCTAAATGACCAAGAAGGGGATCTGATACTCAGATACAACACAGAGAGTTACAGTTTCTGTCCTGGTGTCTAATGGAAAAGGATGAGAGCTTCACCTCATCTTGTTGTTTTTCCATTTGATCTGAAAACAGACTCTGTTAGTGGTTTCCCCCTCCACTAGTGTCAATGGAGAGAGACTGACTCTTCTACAGCCTCAGTCATCTCTTGAGGAAGATACAAGGCTAAGAAGGTTCACCTGGATCACCACACAGAGGCACCAGCCCTTCTTCTCCTGTCTGGATTAAAACTTAGCTCAGAATTAGGTGACTAACTCAAGGTTGAACGAGTCTCTAACGATCATGTTTTTCACACAATCTATAGCATTACTGGGATAAAGAAGTGTGGAGCAAGTCTCTGTTCATTTTCCATTGGATTGAAGGTGGTGATAGAAACATTTGTGACACTAAAGTATTAATTTAAAACTGTCAGACTTAGTTCTCTTTACCTGTGACACTGACAGACAAATATAGAACATGGAATATTACTCATTGTTGCATTATTAGAACCAGCAAAGAATACACAAAAGAGTAAACAGCAAAGAAAATGGAAATGAGCCAGCAACAAAGGATTAATTTTTCTCACCTGTCAACAGAAGCACAAACAGCATCCACAAGCCTTTCTCAAACAGTATCTTAAAATACACCCCATCTGTCAAGGTAGTTTCTTCTGGAGATTTCTCCTCCCTCATGAACGTAGCCTGGAATGAGCTCAAAAACATGCCCCAAGAGGAGGAGCCAAGTGGTGGGAACTTGGCACTGAAGGCATGACCTGCAAAAAGTGAAGAGAATGCCCAGTGGAGTGGGACCCAGATGGCTTTGTTAGCTAAATTGGCTGATAGAGGAGAAGTTTCTGCTTGTTTTCCCTCCTTGGCAACACTGGTTTCAGTAAAGCTGATTTCTGCTCAAAACTTCTGTTTGTGATTCTTGAGTCTGCAAACTAACAGTGCACTGGGCTGTGTCCTGAGGAGCACAACCAGCAGGCTGTGGAGGGCAGTGTTTGATCCCTTTTACCCAGCACTGGTGAGACAGACTCTGGAACAGTGCGTCCACTTTGGGGTTCTCCACTATAAGAAACTTGTTCCAACACTTGGGTGGGTCTGGTGGTGATGACCAAGGGGCTAGAAGAACACACTGTGTTTAGTGAGATTCAGGGAACTGAGTTCCTTGATCCTGGAGAACAGAAGACGTAGTGGGATCTTGCAGCAGTAGCCTGTCCAGTCCCAGTGCAGAGGCTCCTGAGAAAACAAACAGAGGTCCTCTAGAGAGGTACATGGCAGGAGGACCAGACAAGGATCATAGATTGAAAGAGAAGAGGTTCTAAGTGAATTTAATAGGAAGAAAATTTGCTCTGACAATACTTATGCATTGGAAGTGGTCCATAGAACTCCATGTTTGGAGGCTTGAATGACGTGACCAGGCTAAGACTTGAGAAACCTGGTCTGATCTGAGTGTTAATCCTGAACTGAGCATAAGTCATAACTGACTGCTAAGGCTCCTTTGTGCCCAGGTCATTCTGGAAGGCCATGGTTCCTCCATGTCCTTTTGCAGACAAGTCTTCGAAAGAGCAATGTCACGTGCAGCAGGCTCTCATGAAAACAATCTGCTTCCTGGCTGTAATGAACTGCTCAGATGTCCAACTCATCTGATGTGGAAGATGGCTGAGGCCGAGTCTCCACTGTCTCTGTGAACCACTCCAGGGGTGACTCTTGCCCCTTGTCTGAGAACAACAGGCATCCACGCTGCTTTCCTTGCAGCAGGGAGGCACACACACCCCGCAGAGCACTGCGTGGTTCAGTGCAGCTCCATCTCCCTTGCTCGGAGAATGGATCCTCAGCAGTGACCTCTGGTCCCCAGAGCAGGTGGCAGAGAATGGATCGAGCTCCCCCTGGGGGCAGATGAAGAGTGAGTTGAGAGCTTGTGGGTAAGGGTTAGGGGCAGGCCGATGTGGGAGGCACTGCTGTGGGTGTTTGTGTGACGTCTGTGACGTGGAGAGACTTGCGAACAATTGATATGATTGGTAAAGCAAGCTCCGATCTTTATCTCCAGCGTTCCATTCTTATACCCTTTACAAATTGATTACGTCAACTTAAGCATACATGACTGGTTAGTTTGGTCACTATTGCTCTTATGATTGGTTACATTCTTAATCCTATAATTTGCATAAGCATTCCTCCCACAGTCATTCTGGTCCAGGATCTCCCTCATTCTCACTGTTCCAAATTCCGCAAAAGTTGTTTATACCACTCTCAAGGTCATGATGTCCTTGCTTTTTGCTTGCAATCCTTCGGTACTTTCCCATTCTTTTTTACACTGCAGACTGCTTGTACAATTCCTCCACTGAGCCATGACCTTGCTCGCTTAGCCATTCTGTAACATTTGTGAGATACCACCAGGTCAGGAGGGGCAGGTGATGAGGCCTTCTGCAGACAGCTGGAAGTAGCCTCACAGTCTCAGGCCTTGGTTTTCATGGGGGGTTTCAATCATCTTGATATCTGCTGGGAGGACCACACAGCCAGGCATGCTCAGTCCAGGAGGTTCCTCCAGTGTACTGATGATAACTTTTGGACTCAGACGTTGGAGAGGTGTACTGCTGGACCTAGTACTGACAAAGAAAGAGGGACTGGTGGAGGACATTAAGGTGGGCAGCAACCTTGGTTTTAGTGATCATGAGAAGACTGAGTGCAGGATCATGGGTAGTAGGCACAAAACAACAAGCATCATTGTAACCTTGGACTTCAGGAAGGCTAACCTGGACCTCTTCAGGAACCTGCTTGGAGAAGTCCCTTGGGTTAGGGTGCCGGATGGCAGAGTGCTCAAGAGAGCTGGTGGATATTCAAGTAGCACTTCCTCCAAGCTCAGGATTGGTGTATCCCTAAGAGCAAGAAATCAGGCCAGAGCAGGGGAAGACCTGCACGGTTGAGCAGGGAGCTTCTGAAAAAGCTCAAGTGGAAGACGGAAGTTTACAGCAAGTGGAAGAAGGGACTGACCACTTGGGAAGATTACGAGATCACTGTCATCGTATGTAGGGATGAAACAAGGAAAGCCAAGGCCTCCTTGGAATTAAACCTGGCAAGAGATGTCAAGTTCAACAGGAAGGGTTTCTTCAAGTATGTCGGAGGCAAAAGGAAAATTAGAGAAAATGTGTGCCCACTGCTGAATGAGGCAGGTGCCCTGGTGACAGAGGATGCAAAGAAGGTGGCATTACTGAATGTCTTCTGTGCTTCAGTCTTTTCTGCTCAGGCCAGCCCTCAGAAGTCCCAGACTTTGGAGGTAACAGAGAATGTCTGGAGGAATGTCTTGGCTAGGATCCTAGAAGAGAGGGAGCCACAAGAGAGCTGGTCAACATTCACATAAATGCATTCCCTCAAAAAGAAAATCAAGTAGAGGAGGCAGGAGACCTGCATGGTTAGGCAAGGAGCTCCTTGTGAACTCAGATGGAATGGAGAAATTCACAGTAAGTGGAAAAAGGGTCTGCTTAACTGGGAGGATTATAGAAATGCAACCAGAGTATGTAGAGAATCAACAAGAAAGGCCAAGTCTCTCTTGGAATATAGTCTGGATAGGGAAGTGAAAGAAAACAAGAGAAATTTCTTCAAACACATCAACAAGAAGAGTAGGAAAAAAGTGGGTCTGCTGATAAATGAGGCGGGAGACGTGATAACAGAGAATGCGGAGATGGCAGAATTACTGAGTGCCTTCTTTGCCCCAATCTTTACTCCTAAGGCCAGCCCTCAGGAATTCCAGTCACTGGAAGTAAGGGAGCAAAACTGGAGTGAGGATGACTCTCCTCTGGTGAGTGAGGATCTGGTTAGAGAACTATTACAGAAACTGAAAGCACACAAATCCATGGGCCCTGATGAGGTGCATCCACGTGTGCTGAGAGAGTTGGCTGATGTTGTGGCTGAGCCACTCTCCATCGTCTTTGAAAGATCATGGGGAACGGGAGGGGTGACTGAGGACTGGAAGAAAGCCAGTGTCACTGCAGTCTTCAAAACAGGCAAGAAGGAGGACCCTGGCAACTACAGGCCACTCAGCCTCACCTCCATCCTTGGCAAGATGGTGGAGCGACTCCCTCTGAAGGCCACCTCTAATCAATTGGAAGAAAAGAAGGTTATCAGGAATAGACAGCATGGATTTACCAATGGGAAATCTTGCCTGACTAATCTGATATCCTTCTATGGGGATGGGACCAAATGGGTTGATGAAGGGAGACCAGTGGATGTCATATACCTCGACTTCAGTAAGGCTTTCGACACTGTCCCCCATAACATCCTCGTAGGGAAACTCAAGAAATGTGGGACAGATGATTGGACCATGAGGTGGATTGTGAACTGGCTCAGCAACAGAGTTCAGAGGGTTGTGATCAGCGGCACAGAGTCAAGTTGAAGGCCTGTGGCCAGTGGTGTTCCCCAGGGATCAGTGCTGGGACCAGGTTTGTTCAATATCTTCATCAACGACCTGGACGAGGGGACAGAGGGCACCCTCAGCAAGTTCACTGATGATACAAAACTGGGAGGGGTGGCTGACACCCAAGAAGGCTGGAGAGCTGGGCAAAGGGGAACCTCATAACACCAGCACCAGCACAGATTAGGGGATGTCCTGCTGGAAAGCAGCCCCATGGAGAAAGACCTTGGAGTCCTAGTGGGCAGTGAGTTTTCCATGGGACAGCAACGTGCCCTTGTGGCCAAGAGGTCAATGGGATCCTGGGGGGCATTAAGAAAAGTGTGTCCAGCAGGTCTAGGGAGGTTCTCATCCCCCTCCATTCTGCCCTGATGAGACCATACCTTGAATACCTTGCCCAGTTTTGGGCTCCTCAGTTCAAGAGAGACAGGGACCTACTGGAGAAAGTCCAAGGTAGAGCTACGAGAGTGATCAAGGGACTTGAACCTCTCTTGTGAAGAGAGGCTGAGAGAATTGGGGCTGTTCAGCCTTGAAAGGAGACGGTTGAGAGGGGACTTTATTAACGTATAGAAATATCTGAGGGGTGGGTGTCGAGAGGAAGGAGACAATGTCTTCTCAGTGGTGCCCAGCAATAGAAAAAGAAATAATGGGTTTAAGTTGGAACATAGGAAGTTCCACCTCGATGTGAGGAGGAACTTCTTCCCTGTGAGGGTGCCAAAGCCCTGGCCCAGGCTGCCCAGAGAAGGTGTGGAGTCTCCTGCTCTGGAGACTTTCAAACCCCAACTGGATGCGTTCCTGTGTGGCTGCCCTGGGTGATCCTGCTCTGGCAGAGTGGTTGGATTAGATGATCTCTAGAGATCCCTTCCAACCCCTAACATATTCTATGATTCTATGATTCTATGATTCTATGAAGGAAGACTTTCCCTTGGTCGAGGAAGATCAAGTTGGAGATCAGTTATGAGAACTGTCTATATACAAGTCTATGGGTCCTAATGGGATCCACCCACAAGTGCTGAGGGAGCTGGCAGAAGTCATTGCTGGGCCACTCTGCATCATCCTGGAAGGGTGCTGGAGAACAGAGAAGGTGCCTGGGGACTGGTGGAAAGCCAGTGTCACTCCAGTCTTCAAAAAGGGCAAGAAGGAACTCCCAGGAAACTACAGGCCATTCAGCCTCACCTCCATTCCTGGAAAGATGATGGAACAGTTCGTTCTGGGCATCATCTCAAAGCTTGTGGAAGAAAAGATGGTTATTGGGAGTGGCCAACATGGATTCACCAAGAAAAAGTCATGTCTGACTAATCTGATCGCCTACTACAATGGTGTGACTGGATGGGTAAATGAGGGGAGGGCAGTTGATGTTGTCTAGAATCATAGAACAGTTTTGGTTGGAAGAGACCTTCAAGATCGTCAACTCCAACCTTTGTCCCAGCCCTGTCAACACCACTGAACCATGACCCTCAGCACAACATTCACCCGTCTCTTAAATACCTCCAGGTATGGCGACTCAACCACCTTCCTGGGCAGCCTGTTCCGATGCCTGACAACCCTTTTAGTATAGAAATTCTCCCTAATATTGAACTCGAACCTCTCCTGATGCAACTTAAGGCCATTTCTCCTTGTCCTATCAGACGTCGCTAGGGAGAAGAGAGAGCAGGTCCATGTGAATACCATGAAGTGCAGGAAGACCGAGTGCAAGGTCCTGCACCTCGGCTGGGGCAATCCCAGCTACCAATACAAGTTTGGGAGATGAACGAACAGAGAGCAGCCTTGTGGAGAAGGACTTGGGAATACAGTGGCAGAACAAAGGGAAGGAGTTTTAAACTGAAAGAGAGTAGATTTAAACAGAAGAACCAAATTTTTTATGATGAGGGTGGTGAAACACTGGAACAGGTTGCCCAGAGAAGTTTTGGATGCCCCATCATTGAAAGGATTCAAAGTCAGGTTGGACAGGTCTTTGAGCAACATGCTTGAGTGACAGATGTCCCTGCTCAGGGCAGGAGGGTTGGGCTAGATGATTTTTAAACCTCTCTTCCAATCCAAACCTTTCTATGAATCTAAAGACAATTTGAAGGGCCTGTCTGAGATGGCTGGATGTGATCTCCCATGGAGGGGCTTGTCCCTCATCATTAATTATAGAGGCTAAAGCCAGAGTTGGACATGAGCTATGCACATGTTCTCGCCTCCTGCAAAGCCTTTTTCCTTTGTCTGGTCTCGGTAGTTTACTTCCATATTAAATTTGTATCCCTAAAGTTTGGTGGGATCACCTCCAGGACCATGGCTGGTTAAAAGTAGTGGATTAAAATGGATAAGCAATTGCTCTATAGGTCTTTTCTTATAGTTTGTTCCAAGAGCTAACAGGCAAATCAGAGACAGGTTTTGGTGTATTTAAACAATGAGGAAAAAATAATTGACTCATGCAATTGCAAGTAATCAATACCCCACAGACTGTTTTCCACTGGGAGTATAAACACATTGAAATACTCAACGTTTGTGATGTGGCTTTTCCAAAAACATTAACCACAGCCTCCTCCTAATGGCAGGTGAGCTACCTGATTTTACTTCAGTCTTCTTTCTCTTCTTACACGTGTTACTGTTCTGCCACTACACAGTGCTTCGCTTTGTGGGAGACTCATGTGTCCGTGAAGTGAATGGATTATTGGAATAGAAACAAATTCCAAGACACTCTTTAATCTTACAAAGAACCATTTCTCCCGAAGAGTGCCTGGGACAAAGGTAATTTTCTGGATATTAATCCACATTCTTTAGTACTTTTCTGTTCTAATTATTAATAGGAAGGGATAATAATGTCCGGGGTTCACTCTGTGTGTGTCTGCCTGTACACAGGCATACATGTGCATGTGTGTGCTTTGGGTTTATGTCCCCCATCCCATTCAAATTATGCCAAGAAAACCAGAGCAATAGAGATTGTCCTCTGCAATGTATATGTAAAAGAAAACTAAATGTTGAAAAAAAACTCACCTCCTTCTAGTTTTTAAATAAATTATAAGACAAAAATAGCATGTGCACCATTCTGTAAGAAGTTTGATGTCATAAAATCGTGGAACAGTTGAGGTTGGAAGGGATTGTCAACCTCAATCATTCCATGATTCTGTGAAATTATTTTTCAAACTATTTTTCATGTCACTTTCAAGGTAGGTTTGGCATCCAGATCAACTGAATTTCAGGCTACCATATTCTCTATGTGCTGTCTGTCCACACAGAAGGAGTGGAAATCATCCAGTATAAAGCCCCACTTAAAGCAGGGTCAGCAAGAGCACACTGCTCACGGCCATGTCCCATCAGAATCTGAATATCTCCAAAGATAACCCACCCCTGAGGGGAGAAAAAAAGGTAGCACGTGCTCTCAATTTTACCTGTTTGGGGGGAATCGTACTACTTTTGTTTCTCTGTAGTAAGCAAGTAGGACAGAAGTGAAGACACACACTGGCTGTAGCAACCATGTGTGGTACTGTGGAGTCTGTACAGGGTTATCTGTGCTCAGTCAGTGATTGTTGTCTAGAATGAGCCCCATCCACAGAATGAGAGCAAGAGCGACTCATTGCCAAAAAAACTGCTCTATCAACAAATCAGTCATTTCTGGGGTTTAAGGATCAGCCTTCTTTGCTTAGCAGCAGGTGTTAGGGTAGCAGATACCAGGTGCATAACGAGAGAGAAGGCCACTTCAAAGACTGGGGAGTAGAGTACGATGCTCATCCTGAAGGAAATACAAAATATCCGACCTTCATAAAGAAGACGTATCTTCCTTTCCATCGACCAGAAGTGAAGTACGCCAGTTGGGAAAAGCTGTTCTTTCTTAGGAAAAGCTGTGTGAAGGGAACCACCTTCCCTCCCTTCTCTAAACAATCTTTGGCACTGTAGCCACCAAAACACATCAGTACATATCACTGCCTCTTCTGGGATTTTGTGCTATTACAAAGATGTATATATAGTTAGTTAATTTGCTATTTTTTTTATTTCTCTAGGTTAATTAGAAAATGGATATGTAATGATTTCTGCATTTAGAAAACCCTGAGGGACATGACCAGCTGGAACCACACAGCGGTGACCTATTTCCAATTTTTACCTTTCTCCAGCATCCCAGAGATCCAAGGCTCCCTCTTTTGTCTGGTATTGCTCATGTACCTCGGTATTTTGGTGGGAAACACTCTCATCTTTGTGATCACTACGGTAGATGCTGCCCTTCACTCGCCCATGTATTTTTTCCTCAAGAACTTGTCCTTCCTGGAGATTGGCTACACTACAGCCACAATCCCCAAGATGCTGGTGAACTTCCTCACAAGAAGGAAGGGCATATCCTTCCTGGGCTGTGCCACACAGATGTACGTCTTCTCCCTCTTAGGGATCGCAGAATGTTGCCTGCTGGCTCCCATGGCCTATGACCGCTACGAGGCCATATGCCATCCCCTGCACTACTCAACCACGATGAGCTGGAACACCTGCTTCCTGCTTTCAGCTGCATCTTGGCTGGTCGGGGTCTTGGTGGCCTTAGGGCAGACGGTTCTAATCTTTACCCTTCCGTATTGTGGGCCCAACCAGATCAATCCCTTCTTCTGTGATCTGCTGCCCCTGCTGAAGTTGGCTTGTGTGGACACCTACAAGAACGAAATCACCACCTACATAATAGCTGTCCTCTTCATCACGGTGCCCTTCTTACTTATAGTCGTATCGTACATCCAGATTCTCCACACCATCTTCAAGATGCCAGCCGCTGGGGGCAAGAGAAAAACTTTCTCTACCTGCTCATCTCATCTGGTTGTGGTGACTCTGTTTTACGGATCTGGCATCGTGACCTACTTGAGACCCAAAGCTTTTTATTCCAGCAGCAGTAACAAATTGCTTTCTCTCTCTTACACACTGATGTCTCCAATGATGAACCCCTTGATCTACAGTTTGAGGAACAAAGAAATGAAACAAGCCTTGAAAAGACTGATCACCAGAAGTATAAATATGTGACAATGTTTATGAATTACATTAAATAAAATCTAGCAACAACTTTGACATTCTGTGCATTACTGGAAGGGCAATATGACATGCTATCACTAAAAATTCATATTTGCTTTGCAGCTCTGAGTCAATCCTCCAGATAATTCCAGTTCTTCTTCTTTTTTTTTTTATTCGTGGGTTTTTTTATCTTTTAAGAGGTATTTTTCATGTCATTTTAAGGTATGTTTGGCATACAGGTCAAGTGAAGTTCATGTTACGTTATTCTCTATGTCTTGCCCGTCCACACAGGAACAATTCTGTACTTTGAAGGTATGTTTACCCATGGTAAGATGAAACTCAAAATATTCTCCAAGTGTTGTGAAAACATCAATCTTCTGGTGAGTTCTGATTAAGATATTTCCTGGACAAGCTCTTCATCTCTGTTTTGTGAAGAAAGTTTACTTGCAGGCCTGAAGGGCTTTTCTTCAAATATCTTGAACATAGAGGACTATGGGTGGGCTGATAAGCTGATTCTCCACTGGTATGGAACGGGGTGGTGAAACAGATGAAGTAAAAATACAGAGTATGTGTTCTAAGCTAGATTTCTGCGGCAGTAAGAGACAGATTATCACTTAGACATCTCCATTGCTGTACATTGTTTGCGTGTGAAGTCCAGAAGATAAATTTATGTAAACATACCATTATCTTAGCCTTCTCAATTGAGAGCAGATGAAAACACTGTCCTTTTTGTGCAAATAAAAGTTGACTGCTGAATGAAAGGAACTGCTTGAGTGTCGATACAGGTGCTCATTTTTGGTGGGGATTTGGTTTGACACCTGTTGTTTTAAAAGGAAACTTAAAACTTCATTTGATTTTCTGGTGTTCTTCCAGTTGTGGCAAGTGCCCATCTGGAGGATTCTGGGGAGCTTGTTTACCTCTTCACTCTTCTCACTGTCTTTGCTAAGCTAAGAAAGTGAATGTGAAATTAGTCATTAAGATGGGAGAAGCATCGGAGGGTGTTTTGAACCAGGGATTGCTAGTTCATTACGATCCCAGTAAGACAGACAGACACATACACACACACACACTGTGTCAAGTACCATCTAAGAAGCTGTTTATTAGAGCTAACACTATAGAGGACAGGCTGCTGTAAAACTGCATCCCTTCACATACTGCGAACCTTAAGCCATGAAGCTTCAAATGCACCTCTCTGATCAACACACAGCATGCCATGGACATCCCGTCAACAGAAGGATCACTTTAAAAAGAAAAAAAATTATATCCACCATTTCTACCCTCAGACAGAAAGGATGTTCACAGGAGAACGTTTTGCTCCACAATTAGACAAAGGCAAGGCCATGGAGGCGGTGTAACCACTGATACCAGCTGGGAGCTGCCCACACACTCCAGGGTTAAAACAAGCTGCTGAGTTTATCCTGCAGCCGAAGGCTTTGTGCAGCCCATCACAGCCTCAAGGACCACGCACACGTGCAGCCCAGCACTGCACTACGGCCAGCAGCGACTCCTCGGTGTACGAGGGTCTCCAGCCAAGATGAGCGCACAAGTTCCAAAGGGATATTAGGAGTGGCTGCCACCTCCAGCAGCCCAGCCCACCTCCTGGGGACCTGTGAAGAGGGTCCCGTCGGAGAGCCGGTCAAGACAATGACAAATCCCACTGATATGGCTACAATTAGTTACCCTTTATTGCTCCAGACAGCTCAATATATACACTTAAACAGTGTCCACGCGCCTGCCCCTTCACAGAGTTGGTCAGTTACAGGTTCACACGCGCCAGCGTTTTATTGGGTAGTGCCACTCCACTATGCAAGCGGCTCTCACCCCCCCCTTCTCCCCCTGGCAAGGCTCTTCACAAAACAGATAAAACCTCCTCCTCCCTGTGTTCCAAGGCAGCTTCAAGGACAGAGCTTTTGTTTAGGCCTAAGTTGGGTTGTCCACACTTTTAAAGTTATACCGCGCCTCTGCTCCACAAGAAATTCCTCTACATATCCCCCTTTTTCTTTTTGGACAACCCAGGCTTCATCTGCTAGCTTGCTTATAATTCTCTTGATTATACTTATCAAACAACTAAACATAACTAAGTCTATAACAATTAAAACTGCAATAACCAAAAATGCCTTAACTAAACTCTTAATTCATCCTGTCAAAGTTCTCACACCCATCACCCTAAATCATCCAGACCCGCAGTCGCTGGGGAGCCCCTGTTGCAGCGAGGTTTCTGGAGAACCCTCCCGACAATTGGGAAGTCCTACGCAGTGCGTCCACCCGTAGGTGAGGTTTCCGAAGTCGCTGCAAGAGGGTCCAGCACTTATACTATTAAATAAACAACCTTACATACGTTGAATGCGGGAACATCTGGTGTTGTTTGCCCCGTTGAATTCTTCCCACAGCTTGGCCAGAGCTGAAGGAAGAATGCAAGGGAGTCTCCCTACCTATTTTGGTCCTTAATCACACACTTCTAACAAAGCAAAAGGCAGTTGGTTTCCCCCACCTTGCTTTTAGCTAAAGAAAGCTCACTTTGCTGGTTATTACCATCAACCCTAACAACATATAAGGAATCAGAAACCACACTGAGAGGCTCTTTGCTCCAATTCTGGAAAGTCCAACATACAGCTTTCAGTTCGAGTACTTGTAAGCTATCTGCAACGTCACCCTGGATTGTATGTTGCTTCCACGCTCCCTGTTGTTGCCATACGCCTGCTGCGCTTCTCGTCTTCCGCCCTGCGTCTCTGAAGATCGTCCTTCCATCCACTGGTTGCTTTGAGCACAGGGTTTTTCTAGCCATTTGTGTTGGTCAATTACTTGCCATAGTGGGCCCTTAGGATGCTTGTTGTGAACCAGACCAGAGTAGCCCAGCAATGCTTCCTGGATTTCGATGGAGTGCTGCAGTTGTCATTTCAAGTCTTCATTTCTAATGAGAATACTAATGTCTGCCGGCTCCAACCCATCTATTTCCATTATTTGAGATCGGCCCTTTGGGATCAACGCGGCGATGGCTTCTGTTCTTTTCATTAGGCGAAATTTAGGTTGCACTGGTAAGAATACCCATTCTATTATTCTAGAGGAAGTCAGGGCAGTGGAGGAGTTTGCTTTAGTCGATGAGGACTGGGTTAGGGAAGCAAATGTCACTCCAGTCTTCAAAAAGGGCAAGAAGGAGGACCCGGGTAACTATAGACCGGTCAGCCTCACCTCCATCCCTGGGAAAGTGATGAAACGACTTATCCTTGGTGCCATCTCAGGCATATCAGGGATAAGAGGGTCATTTGAGACAGTCAACATGGCTTCACCAAAGGGAAGTCGTGCTTGACTAACCTCATAGCCTTTTATGAGGATATAACAAGGTGGATAGATGATGGCCGAGCGGTGGATGTGGTCTACCTTGACTTCAGTAAAGCATTTGACACAGTCTCCCACAGCATCCTTGCTGCTAAACAGCAGAAGTGTGGTCTAGACTCTCGGTAGTGAGGTGGACTGTGAACTGGCTGAGGGGAAGAAGACAAAGAGTTTTGGTCAATGGGGCAGAGTCTGGTTGGAGACCTGTATCCAGTGGAGTGCCTCAAGGGTCGGTACTGGGACCAGTATTATTCAATCTATTCATCGATGACTTGGATGAGGGACTAGAGAGTACTATCAGCAAGTTGCTGATGACACCAAGCTGGGAGGAGTGGCTGACACACCAGAAGACTGTGCTGCCATCCAGCGAGACCTGGACAGGCTGGAGCGTTGGGCAGGGAAAAATTTAATGAAATATAACAAGGGTAAATGTAGGGTCTTGCCTCTGGGTAGGAACAACCCCAGGTTTCCAGTATAAGTTGGGGAATGACTTATAGAGAGTAGTGTAGGGGAAAGGGACCTGGGAGTCTTGGTGGACAGCAGGATGACCATGAGCCAGCAGTGTGCCCTTGTGGCCAGGAACGCCAATGGCATCCTGGGGTGTATTAGAAGGGGGGTGGTTAGTAGGTCGAGAGAGGTTCTCCTTCCCTCTACTCTGCCCTGGTGAGACCCCATCTGGAATACTGTGTCCAGTTCTGGGCCCCTCAGTTCAAGAAAGACAGGGAACTGCTGGAGAGAGTCCAGCACAGGGCAACTAGGATGATTAAGGGAGTGGAGCATCTCCCTTATGAGAAAAGACTGAGGAGCTGGGGCTCTTTAGTTTGGGAGAAGAGGAGGCTGAGGGGTGACCTCATTAATGTTTACAAATATATCAAGGGTGAGTGTCACGAGGATGGAGCCAGGCTCTTCTCGGTGACAACCAATGATAGGACAAGGGGTAATGGGCTGAAACTGGACATAAGAGAAGAAGAAACTTCTTCTCAGTGAGGGTGACGGAGCCCTGGAACAGGCTGCCCAGAGAGGTTGTGGAGTCTCCTTCTCTGGAGACATTCAAGACCTGCCTGGACACGTTCCTGTGTGGCATAGTCTAGGCATTCCTGCTCTGGCAGGGGGATTGGACTTGATGATCTTTCGAGGTCCCTTCCATTCCCTAACATTCTATGATTCTATGATTCTATGATTCTCCAGGGGATTCTTCCCCCTTTTTCTTTTGCCATTGAAGCACAATGGCAAGAGGGTTGGAATCTGTGTTGATGATAAGCAATAACAGGGGGCGATTCTCAAGACGGCATGCACTCCATCCTGTTTGTAATTTAGCAGTTACTTGTTCAAGCACTTTTGTTTGTTCTGCTATTCACAGCCTGTCTTTAGTCATCGGCCACTGCTCCACCCATACAGGTGTATCGGTCACCCAGGTAATCTTTTGTATGGGCGGCTGCTCAGCAGTGACCGTCATGATAAATGCTGATCAGTGGTTAATACCATTCCGAGTTGAGACAGCAAGTCTCTGCCTATCAGGCCTTGAAGAGTTGAAGGTAACTGCATGACATATGGCTGAAAGACTATTTGTTGTCCATCTTCAAAAACTATAGTCACAGGGTCTCTACTGGATTGAGGACCTTTCATTCCTTCCACTCCCACAATTTGTGTCATGGGAGCCTGCAGGGGCCACGTGGGTGGCCAGTATGTTTGATTAATGATGGTGACATCCGCTCCGTTGTCAAGCATTGGTCTTAACTGAACTTGACTTTCCCCCCCGTTGTAGGGTGACTCTTCTTTGTGGCCGGGAATTCATGTCTAGTGTCAAGAAGACGTCAAATCCCGATGACCCAAAGCCTTCATCTCCTCTTTGCTTTTGTCCCTCTTTTGGAGGTGGCTGATGTGGATGGGCTGCTTCAAGGGCAACGATCTGGGCAATCTTGCTTCCTTTTGGAATGGTGACAGGTGGTTGTAATGCATAAGCCATAATCTTTATTTGACCTGTATAGTCGGCATCAATAACTCCCGGTAATACTACAACTCCTTGTTTGCTGGTAGATGACCATCCCAGCAGTAGCCCTCCAACAAAAGAGTCAGTTGAAAATAATGGGCCAAATGCAGTTGTCGGGATCAACGCTACTTGTTTGTCTTGCAGTGTAACTTCTACTGCGGTTGCCACATCCACGCCGAGGCTTCCCCAGGTAGCGGGTTTGTTTCGTTGTAGGAAACCGTCTGTGGCTTCGGTTGAGTTTGGGCACTGATTTGTGTCTTGGCGCGTGGCCCCTGCGTGCTGTGCTTGTAGTTTTCCGACTTTCTGCGTGCCACGGTAGCATGGGCGTCACTGTTACATATGTGACACCACACAGTCTTTTGGCATGTTCTTCTCCAGTGTCCGGATTCTCCACAGCGAAAGCACGGTCCCGCTGCTGGCCCATTGGCCGCTTCTTTCTTTGGATTACCAGACCAGCTGGTTTTTCTTCCAGATAAAGCAGCTGCTATCACGTGTCTTTCCCTTTCAATGGCACCTTGCATGGCCGCGGTAAAGGCTGCAGCTTGGCTGCTTTGTTCTGCTCGTGATGCTCGTAATAACATTTCGTCCACTCCCACGCCCTGTGGTAAGGTGGCCAAAATGGCTTTAGTACTTGCATTGGAATTTTCAAAAGCAAGTGTACGGAACAAGTGTTCTTGCAGCGGCTCAGTTAACTCGGGAGCGTCCTTTATGGCAGCAGACAATCGATTAACAAATTGATTAAATGGCTCGGTCACCCCTTGTCGTACCGTTGCATACGGGGGTGATTTTTTCTTTTCTGGGACTGATAACAGCGCTCGATGAGCCAGAGTCTGAGAAACCTGATGTATGATTGTCGGATACGTCAGTTGGGTTGCAGTGGTGGCATAATTTCCGCTACCAGTCAACATATCTGCTTGTAACCCATATAAAGGATCGTTAATTTCACGGTGTTTGTTGGCCTCTTCCAGAGCCAATCTTTTCCATTCTCTATCCCACAGTAAATATTGTGACGGGCTTAATAATAACGAAGCAATATTAGTGCAGTCATTTGGGCACAATACGTCTGCTGTAAAAATGAGTTGTATAACACTTCGTGCAGCTTCTGATCGGATACCATGTGTGGTGACAGTCTGTTTCACTTGCTGTAAGATCTTCCAATCATGAGGTTCCCAGGTCCCTTGTCTGTTATTAATAGTAACGGGACACGCAATCGAACTGGTTGCTTCCCAATCTCCCTCTATTATAGCATCTCTGATGACACCGCTCCATCGCTGTTGCAAAGGATCCTTTATGGTTCGAGTCTGAAAGTCAGGCTTGAATGAGGGAGCTGGTGGTAGTGGGGGAGCTGAGGGTTCAACTGGTGGTACTATATGGGATAAGGGTTGAATCTCTCGCGGGACCTTAGAAGTGGTTTCTGGTTGTCTCCAAAGTGACGATGAAACTGGTTTAAGGGTTTCTTCCATTTCTTGCTGTCTAATTGATAATTCAGCGAGCTTGTTCAGGATCTCTTTCAGAGGTTCATTCAGATCTTCCTCTTTCTTGGTCCGAGGCCTCTCCATTCGCTGCATAACTTGATCATTACCTCTGACGGATTTGTCAGGACTCAGTTCCGATTCAGAATCCTCGTCGGAAAAGGGTATCAAAGGGTTAATTTTCGGGCGACAGTCGGCTCCGCCCTGTGCCTCCTCTTTCGGCTGGGCCGCGCCTCTCGAGTCCCGCGGCAGCGCCGCTTCCGGGGTTCGCTCAGTTCCAAGCGGCTTCTGTAACAAGTCTGTCAGAGAGGAGCACACCGGGGCCGCTGTACCCTTCATGGGGCGTGTCTGTCCTAGCCGAAAAAATGTCGCCAGTCCGGACGAGCAGGGGCTTTCTTCCTTTGCCTTTTTCCTTTCCTGCTCTCCCCCCAACGCTTCGATCGCTGCCACGGCAACTTTATTTTCTGTTTGCATGATTTCTAGAGTGCGTATTACGGTTTTCCAAACTGTTCCTAGTTCTTTTGCTTCCTTTCCTTCTTTTCCTCCCTCTAAAGTACAGTCTCACAATAGATTTCCTACTTCACGCCATTCCGTTGAGCTAAAGATTAATGACGGGTCGTTCATTTTCTCCCGCTTCCGAGCCCATTGGATCAGGGCCAGTATATCTCGCTCCTTCACTTTTTCTCCTCTCTTAGAGAGTACATCAACAAGGAGACGAGTTGCCGCGTCAGTTTCCATCGCGGTCTTACCTTGGCAGGGGCTTGATCGACCACTCAAAGTCTGGTCTCCGGTGCCCTTTTGGTCACACCTGGAATTCTCCTGCCTCCGGCTCTCCAGCTCCCAAATCGGCTCACGTCCGATGCTTCGGAGTCTTTCCATATTCAAGCAATCCGCATTTAAGCAATTTGCCCATTTTCAGCCTGTTCGGGCGCCAGATGAAGAGGGTCCCGTCGGAGAGCCGGTCAAGACAATGACAAATCCCACTGATATGGCTACAAGTAGTTACCCTTTATTGCTCCAGACAGCTCAATATATACACTTAAACAGTGTCCACGCGCCTGCCTTCAGAGAGTTGGTCAGTTACAGGTTCACACGCGCCAGCGTTTTATTGGGTAGTGCCATTCCACTATGCAAGCGGCTCTCACCCCCGCTTCTCCCCCTGGCAAGGCTCTTCACAAAACAGATAAAACCTCCTCCTCCCTGTGTTCCAAGGCAGCTTCAAGGACAGAGCTTTTGTTTAGGCCTAAGCTGGGTTGTCCACACTTTTAAAGTTATACCGCACCGCTGCTCCACAAGAAATTCCTCTACAGACCTGGGGCCTCTGACCAGCCTGGGGGATGCAGCTGCAACTTTCTGCTGCAGGTTCAGCCCGCAGTGAAGGTGAGCCTTTTCCAGAGGCACATGGACGTGCCCAGACAGACCCACCCAGAGGACACTGGCGAGGCCAGGCACCCACTGCCACAGCCAAGGCACTGCGGTCACCAGCACCCACGCAGAGGACCTACATCACACAGGAGCACAGACAGCCGTGTCCTCTCCTCTGCGGCAGGGACGGGAGGTCACTAGTGCCGGCACCCACAGGTCACTCTCTGGATTCACATGCACTTTCCCAGATCCCCCAAACATCAGCAGAGCCCCCGCCTGCCTGGCCTCCCCGCCTGGATCTGGCCTCTGATCTCACCCCACCAGCCCCTACTCGCCAGCTGGTCCAGCCTGATGCACTAAAGTCCAGGGGAACCTCTCCAAAGCTGTGCCTGGAGTTCCTTAACGGCCCGTTAATTAGTAGCTACTGACTTTCTGGGGTCTTTGCCGTTGTCTCCGTTATCTCTTCTCCCTTTACTGACTGTTGCCTTTTGCCTTGAAAAGATCATTGGTGAGATAACCTTAATGAAGCAGATGCTCTCACCTTCCACCTACCCTTAGAAGCATCGGATTATAATTTTGGAGTTCTGGCAGGCTGTGGTGCAGAGGTACGACTATGTGGGACAATTCAGACAGAAACAAATAAAAATCCAGCTCTTGCTTGTTCATTTTTGTCTGAATTACGGAAGTATCACACCTGTCTGGAATTCAGCTTAAGATGCTTATATCCAGGCATCTAGAAATCTGAACTCCTGTTACAGACAGAACATACCTCCTTTTTCCCCCAAAGATTTTGGAGGGAAGCGTTATGCAGGGGGTGTTCCCACCAGAGAATTGCACACTGATGCAGGGACTCCAACCGTTGTCTGCAAAGACTGCAGAGATCTAGCTTGTGATATATCAGACACATAATTTATTCAGAGTACCATTATTTTCAGTAGGTTTTCCTCAGAAAACACCAAGAAAATGGTTGTCTGTAGTATGAATTCTGTTGAACAAGTGGGCTGCATACCATATGCAGAGAAAAAAATAATCTCTACCTGAAAAGTAACACAAGTGTTACAACCTTGTAATTCACCTTCTCTGAAACAGATTGTAATAACGTTGATCCATTTTATTAATCTGATATATGCTGTGTCTCGTTATAAGCTATTCTTTTTCAAAATGCAGCAGACAACTGTGATAAGGCTTATCCAGCATGAAACCAACGACAGAGGGTGGTTTGGCATTTTTGTTAAGTGCTTGCACTTAGGCAAAACAACTCTAGCCATGATTTTAAAGGATTTGAGGTTTTTTTCCTTCTCAAAGGAATACTCCCTGAAAGTACTTCCTTATGAAAATTCGTTTTGCCTATGAATACCAGCTGAGTTTTTCCTTCAGAGATGAGCTGGCAAGAGGCTGAGGTGACTACCTGAATGAGGGTATCCACCCTTTAGCCACGATTAGCACAACCATATGATAGGGGAAAACAGCATCTAGTGGGAAGCAGCCTCCCAAGGCCGCGAGGACGAGAGAAGCAACCTCTCAGGGTCATAGGACCATGTCAGACTGTGGGAGACAGCAGAACAGTGAGGAATGCAGTATCCCCTCCTCGCCTCGAGGACCTTGCCCAGCGCTGCGCTGTCTGTGTGCAAATGACGTACGTGCCCTTCCAGAACTTGGAACTCCTGACAGTGTGACAGGCTGGGCAGGGACTTGGGGTCTGGCCAGACCCACCACCAGCTCTGTCTCCAGCTTGCTCCCCCTGTGAGCCACCTCAGAGGGACACTGTTGTTCCCTTGGGTATCAGGGGTTTTGGGGCATCACAGAAGACCCTGCTCTCCTGGGAGGTGACCCCGTAATCTCCAGATCCTTGGAGCATTCAGTTCTTCAACAGCAGTATGATCTGAAATCCAGTTTGTCCCATCTGAAGTGGGAGCAAAAAGGCCCGTGTGTGAGTTACTCCGTGGCACTGGGACTGACAGCCCCTGGGAATCAGCTGCAGCAGACTGCAGCCATCCCGGTGGAAAATTTAAACAGATTCTGCCCTGAAAGTCCTAAAAGGAGGATCACAGAGAGCAGGAATAACAGTATCAGCACATCCTATTTGCAGTTGAATAACCTGAGGCCAGAAGAGTGTCAGGCTTCACTGCCACACACCCGAGAAGCTGCTGCTCCCCCTCTCCACCAGTCAGAGCCTGCTGGCACTGAAAAGCCAGAGCTCCTCGTGGGTTCTCACTCCGGGCACTCGCACAAGCACACGCCTTGCCTTAGCTCAACAGGCTGGTTTTCAAACTAAAGCATTCAACACCCAGAAGACACAAATTTGCAAATAGATGTGGTTGTTCTGCACATGCTAAGCAAACCAGAATAGTCAAGGTCAATGACTGTTAAAAAAGCCAAAACAGAACAACAGAAAACCATCACCCAGAACCAAACAACAGAACTAAACAAAACAAAAAGAACAGACGAGATGAAGTTTTAGCAACTGAACTGCAAACTTCCACTCAGGGGAGAGTGAAATCTTCCCAAAATACCCACAGCTTTCTGGGCTTTTTCCAAGGTTTGCTTGACCTCCCTGTTCCTCAGGCTTGCAGTGGGCTGACCAGGGTTGTGAGGATGGTGTAGAAAAAGGAGATTTTCTTCAGGTTTCTCAGTGGAGGTGTCCCAGGCAGCAAACAGAGAGAAGTGCCCCTTAGAACATGCTGACCACAGTGATGTGAGAAGGCTTTCACTTCTCACACGTGGTGGAGAAGGCCTTCAGTCTCCCCATGCACCAGGGGATCCTCGGGTTAGCATCCGTAATGCAGACATAGGATGCCAGAATGAACAAAACTGACAAGACTGCACCATTACAGATCAAGACTGATCATTACAGCAGCCTGGTGTCATTACAGGAGAGCCCCACCAAAGAGATGCAGTCACAGAAGTGGTTGATTGGGCTGGGGCCACAAAACTTCAGCTGGCTTGAGAGGTACGTGATGATTGTGGAACTAGTCATTAATCCAAGCCAGGAGGCAGCTGGCAGCTGGCAAGACACTTTCCAGTCCATCATGGCTGTACAGAGCATGGGGTGACATAGGGACAGGGATTGACTGTAGGACATGGTGGCCAGTAGGTAGCACTCGGAGACTGCAAGGGGTCCAAAGAAATAGAGCTGAGCCACACAGTCCTGAGCAGAGGGTCGTGTCCCGGGCCAGGAGCCCAGGCATGTTCGTGGAAGCGTAGCAGATCTCCAGGCTGCTCAAATTCACCACAAAGAAATACACTGGGTGTACCAGAAAGAAAGACGAGGAGTCACAGGCCTGGGCTGGGCTGTAAAGCAGAATCCCTCTTCCACATGAATCCAGGTGAGAACAGAGTCAGGAAGGAGAAAGAGGAGGCATGGAGGGAGCTGAGAACCCTTCCTTTATGGAGGGATTCTTCACTATCCTCAGGAGCAGGCAGGTTCCAGCAACACAGCCCTGCTGAGCAGCAGCTGAGGGACCGAGAAAGGTCCTCGTGTGGGCAGCATGCAGATCCTCCCAGGACACACGTGGAAAGCAGCAGGCCCATTGCCCGATACCACATTAGTCCTTGTTCTGCAGAAAGCACAGAGATGGGGCAGACGAGTCCATGGAGAGGAGCTCCCCCTCGCAAAGGCAGCAAGCCCTCCCAGCGCTCCGTGGAGCTGCCTGAAGGGCCCCGGGATGTGCCGGGTCAGCGCTCCTTCACCCGGGGCAGCCTGTGCAGAGAGGAAGGTACGATCTGCAAATTCTCTGGCTACCAGCTGGTGTCCCAGCATAGCTCAGAGCACAGGTTTTAGCTCAGAAATCCCCCATCATTTGAAATCCTCTCTACTGAAAGGGTAAGGGCACTCCTGGTGAGGGGATTCAGCTCTCCCTCTGCTCTGCTTGCTGAGCGACTGGATCCACCGTGGGACACGTGCGAGGGCCTGTCTCGTACCACTCAGCTTGTATCAAAAAACTGACATCTGGCAGAGTCTGGCAGATTTCTGCTCTCACTGCACCATTCTTCCAAACCAATTACCACGTGTGAGCTAGAAGATTATTTTTAATAGTTTATTTTATTATTTTTAAACCAAAAAAGTATTAATTTAAAAAAAAAAAAGTTTGAATATCATCATCAGTATTTTCCCCAGCCCGACACTCTCAGGTGGTTTCCGGTGGGTGCATAAAAAGCCAAAGCTTCGGCCCTTCTTTGCAGCTCTTACAGGAGTGGAGCAACTCTGAAGGACAGGCAGTTGCCTTTCCATGCTTGATGGCTGCCTGGCCAGCCCCCTCCTTCACCCACAGCAGCACCAAAAGCAAGAACCCTCTGCTCAAAGCCAGCAGTTTAACAAGGCCAAGTGCAAGGACCTGCACCTGGGTCGAGGCAATCCCAGGCACAGACACAGGCTGGGCAATGAGTGGACTGAGAGCAGCTCTGGGGAGAAGAATTTGGGTGTGTTGGTGGTTGGTAAGATCAACATGAGCCAGCAGTGTGCCCTTGCGGCCCAGAAAGCCAGCCCTGTCCTGGGATGCATCAAGAGATGTGTGACCAGCAGGGCGAGGGAGGGGATTCTGCCCCTTTGCTCTGCCCTGCTGAGATGCCACCCAGAACACTGTATCCAACTCTGGAACCCCCAACACAAGAAAGACACGGAGCTGTCGGAGCGAGTCTAGAGGAGGGCGACCAAGATGGTCAGAGGGCTGGAACACCTCTCCTACGAGGACTGGCTGAGAGAGTTGGGCTTGTTCAGCCTGGAAAAGAGAAGGCTCTTGGGGTGACCTTATAGTGGCCTCCCAGTACCTGAAGGGAGTAAAAGAAGACTGGGGAGGGACTTTTTATGAGGACCTGTAGTGACAGGATGAGGGGTAATGGGTGGAAACTGGAAGAGCGTAGCTTTAGACAGGATATCAGGAACAAGTTGATTCAGTGGGAGATGTCCCTGCCATGGCAGGGGGGCTGGAACTGGGGGATCTTTGAGGTCCCTTCCAACCCAAAATTCATAATTCTATGATTCTGTGAGTTGTTTAAAAACTCGGTGAACCTTCCTCACAGCCCCGGAGAGCAAAGCTTCTCCCCACAGATGGCAGCGCCACCACCTGCGTCGCACCGACCCACCGGAGCCTCGTCCCTTGTCGCTTTTTCGGTCTCTGGGCTGACCTGGCGCTGGCTCCGGGGAAACTTCCCAGAGTGGTTCCAGTCACCAACGCGCTCTGGAAGCTTTCCCAGCGGTTCCTCTCCCATATCGACACGGCCACTGTGCAGCTCGCCTGCGGGGGAATCATAGAATCCTAGAATGGCCCAGGCTGGAAGGGACCTTAGAGATCATTTAATCCAACCTCCTTGTCACAGGCAGGGACGCAGCGATCCCAGCGAGGGGCAGATTTTACCGCTTGGAAGAGTCGTCACTTGCCTGGCCGTGCTTTGTGCATGGACCCAAATGCTCCAGGTGTGACAAGGACCACCCTGTCCCCCGAGCAGCGTCCATCTACGGGGGTGTCTGCGCTCACAGGGGGGTCTCTGGGCTCACAGGTCTGGGTTCTGCCCTGGCCGAGGTCTGTCCTTGGCGGCCGAGGATGCCTCAGGGACTCCCAGGAGCTGTGCCCGGTGCCCGGCCACCAGGGGCAGGGACATCCTCAGGGCTCCTGGCTCAGGGGCTGCCTCGGGGCCAGTGCCTGAAAGGTGTAGGGGGGCTGCGGGGCTGGGGCTGATCACGGGGCCGTGTCACCCCCATGTCACAGTGACCTCCCCCACGCATCACAGCAGTCACAGTGCCCCGGGGCAGTATAAAAGGCAGCGTCCCCGTGTCCTGCTGCCAGTCTGCCCGGCCGCTCTCTGGGGACAGAGCTGTCTCGGCACAGCCCAGGACCCGTGAGAGGAAGCCCCCGAGCAGAACATGCCACGGGAAGCGAAGCAGCTCCCGACGTGCGGCTCCCGCGCCCCCGCGGCGCCCCAGCTGTTCCAGCTGTGTCCGCTCCCTGACACCTGCTACCCCCAAGATAGGGACTCACCCCGAGCCCTTGGCCCAGGGATGCTCGTGGGGGCGAGAGCGGAGGTGACCTCCGGCCATCACTCCTGTCTCTCTGCCAGGCGCAGCCGTCCTGTACCAGCTGCCCGGGCAGCAGGTGCCCTTGGCCGCAGCCCAGGCCCACCCGGCATGGAGGGTACCCCAGGCCCCCCCGGCCCCCCCAGCAGGTACAGCACCCCTCTCTGCTCCCGCACCACGGCCCTGGCTGGGATGGCATGGGGGGCAGCAAGCCCGGGCGAGCACCCCTGCCCTGGCCTGGGGGACGCGTGCCCAGGCCATCCCATGGCCAGAGACCTTCCCAGAGCCTCAGGGCTGTCTCTCCCTGGCTCAGAGCTGGGGATCTCGGCCAACAGGGCCAGCTCGGGGGGTGTCCCTGCAGGGGCCCCCCACCCAGCACGGCTCCTCTCCCCCTCGCAGGGCTGCCGAGCGCTCCGTGGGGCTGCTGCTACGACCCCCGGCTCTGCAACGTCCAGTGGAGCAGCCCCAACCCACGCGCACCGGCCACCGCCACGCTGGGCCACGGCACCACGGCTGTGCCGGGGGCTGCCCTGGGGGGCCCCGGGGTCTCTGCACCCACCCTGGCCTGGGCAGCTCCAGGGAACCCCCAGGGCACCACACACCACCTCGTGCCCCACGGCCAGCAGGGCAGAGCGGTGGCCCCAGGACCTGTCTCGCTGGTGATGGTCCCCCCCAGCCACCAGTCTGCCACGGGGGGACGGATCAAGACCGCCAGCATTGCCCCCCCAGCAGGAAGAGCCCCGGTCACTGTGGTCCCCCCGGTCACAGTCGTCCCCCTGAGTCCCTGCGCTGCCCTCCACAGCCAAGGCGTTGAAGACCCAGCAGGCAATGTGGAGGTGGTTGAGGAGATGCTGCTGCAAGAGGCCCTGAGGCTCTTTGGACACTCCCAGGGCAAGGAGGGGGGCAGCCAGGAGGGTCCCAGCAGCAGTCTCATGCTTGGGGACCTGAGAGAGGAGTCCCCAGCCCCCCCGGTGCTGCAGTTCTCCGTGCCTGGTGATCAGCCCAAGGACGAGCAGCCTGCAGAGCCCAGGACCTCCGGCACGGCCACCCCCGATTATCTGACGCAGGAATTTCTGGCAGCGTCCGAGAAGTTGATTTCAGAGGCCCTGGACACGGAGCGGGGCAGCCAGGAGGATCCAGTGCTGCCATCATCTGTCCCTGGTACTCAGCCTGGGGAGGGACCGTCTGCTGAGATCAGCATCTCCAGCAGGGCCACCCCCGTGGGGACACCCCTGGGAAGCGACGTGACCCCAAGCTGCGACAGGACCCCCAGCCCCTGGGCTGCCCCCCAAAGCCAACTCCTCTGGGACCTGCCAAGCGAGCCTGACGTGTCCACAGACCAGTTACTGGAGACCCTAAAGAGCGTCGCACAGTCCCTGGAAATGGAGTGGGGCAGCCAGGAGGGTCCCAGCAGCAGCCCCGCGCCTGGGGACCCTGGGGACACCGCCGCAGCCAGCCCACCCGGCGACCCGTCGGAGGGGGAATGGGTCGAGGTCGAGGGCCGTGCAGAACTCACCACCATGGTGCTGGAGGCCCTGGAGCTGCGGGGAGATGTGTGGGGGGCCCCACCACTGCCCCAGCCTGGCCGGGGGGACGTGAAGAGCTGGGCGAGCCCAGAGAAGCGGGGGCAGAAGCGCAAGAGCAGCGAGCCGAAGCCCCCCAGCAAGCGCAGGGCTCTGGCAGGCGGCACTGGGGTGGGACGGGGGGATTAGTGCCCCCGCAGCGATGGGGGTGATGGGGAGGTGGAGGAGGGATGGGGAGGTATTTGGGGGTTCTAGTGCTATGATGTAGTAGTTCTAGTAAGTCCTTTCCTCTTGGTTGTTTTAATAAAGCTGTTTCTTATGACCTGCTCCGTGCCTGGGGGTGCCCAGGGAGTCGGGGGTGGGGGGGGCGCTTGGAAACACCTGAGAGGGGGAAAAGCCCTGCCCAGCCCCAAACCTGAGCCGGGGAGCCCCAACAGCCACTGAGCTGCTCCCAGGCCAGGCCCCGGAGGGGGAGCTCCCCTGCACCCCCAAAGCCAGACAGAGAAGGGCAATCCCTGCAGCTCCGGCCAGCCCTGCGTGGGGAAACCTTGGGCGTGCAGCAGCTCTGCTCTCGCAGCCCCTCCCTGGGCACTAAACTCCCCAAAACGGGGCCTTCCCGCTCGGCAGCATGTGCCGGGGAGAGGAGCTGTGTGAGTCCTGCGGCAGAGGTGCCCGAGGTGTCCCCGGGGTGGCACAGCAGAGGGACAACGGGGCTCTTGGTGCTGCTGAGCTGAGCTGCTTCGCTCCAGTGCTCCCAGTCGTGGCGCTGGCTTTGACCTGGAGTTCCCTGAACGGCAGCTCTGGGCACTCCAACGCCCGCTGGCCCAGCCTGGACCCCCGAGTGGCAGCAGCACCCCAACAGTCCCCAGCCATGGCTCCACTCTTGACTGATCCTCACAGAGCCCTGTCCTTGCTCGGGTCTCCTCTAGTGTCCCCCCAGCCCATGTCACCCCCTGCCAGAGCTCTGGCATCACACACACCCGCCCGAGGAGACGCTGCTCTGGCACTCCCATAGCCCCCACCCCTCCCCTGCCCTGCCCTTTGGGCAAGCTCACATCCCCTCCAACCCCCAGCACATTGCCCGCCTGTGCTGGGTGCCCATGGCAGGGGCTTGGGTGCAGGGGAGAAGGTGCCAGAGATGCCAGAAGCCTCCCCCATGTCCGACAGAGCCAAAGCCGGCTCCAGGGCGGCTGCTGGCCAAAGTTGAGCACTTCGGCAATGGTGGTGGTGCCTCTGGGGTAAGACAACAGAACAAAATAAAATCTGAATTTTAGCAAAGCTACTGCAGAACAACTATCAGATCCTTCAGTGGGTGACCTCACAGTCCCTCGCACTGCAGGACAACAACGCGATGCTACCCCTGTCCAAGCGCAACAAGAGCGTTTCCAGAAAATCACAGCCTATGGCAAAACTTGCAGAACCTCAGGCAGGGTCTTGCTCTGATTTCAGCCAGCTCTGGATAGTTCCAGAGTGATCTAACCATGAGAACAGCTCCATGTGCAAGCTAGTGCTGTTGTCTGAGCATTTCCAGGTTACATTAAACCTTTTACTGGACCATCTCTCTTCCCACGTTCATCTCCAGCCTACACTGGAACAGGAATTTACACCAATTTCCTTGTCTGGCTGCTGCCCTTTGCACTATTACACAATGACGCCGAAGACTCCTAGTTGACTGACTTCTTATTACTTCCAGCTGTCAATAAAACACGCAGTTAAACTACACAGCCATGCACAAACACATTCACCTAGCCTATATATATTATTTTTATATTTATATGGTCAAGCCCATCATTCCTGAATGCATCTTATCCACAGAGAGCAGGTAGGCAAGCTTCTCGCATGAAGAAAAGACACGGTCAGCGAGACCAGGAATCAAAACACCCAATGGCTCGTTCTTTCACAACACACTTTATACCATTTCTAAATGCTTACCAAAAAGATCATTGATGTTCTATGCTACAGTCAGGTTTGCAGCAGTTTTGCAGAGTTTTAGCCCGAATATATGACCTTTAAACAAAGTAACATTATTGATCAGTCATTATTCTTTGTTCTAAATAGAGTTTACTTCATTCCTTGCTCCAACATTTTTTGATCAAGTACATTTTACACTCCTGCAAAAAGGTGGACAGATACTGCCACAAAGCACAAAGGCAATCAGTTTATCTGCTCAAGTGTGATCCCTTGAAAGAATCTCATTTAGTTTAAATTGTAACCCTCAAGTCCACACTTCAGGCTTTGCACACTGTCGCGGGTTAGGGCTGGGCCGGCCACTAACACAGACAGACGCTCTCTAACCCCCTCTTCCCCCCCCCAAACGGGAAGAGAAAAGGGAATGAGGCAGAGAGACTTACGGGGGAGAGAAGAAAAACTAGAACAGTTTTAATGAAAATAATAGGAATAATGGTAAAAAGATAAAAGTGAAGAACTATATACAACTATAGATAGTAGCCCGATATCAAACCCGACTCCCTCCCCCGATAGAAATCACCACTGGTGCTGCAGAGCAGGAGGCGCTGGGGGAACCCCAGGCTCAGCGGTGGCGGGAGCTGGATACAGGGAGCTGGATTCGGGAACTCAGGGTCCGGATCAAAATCAGAAGGTCGAATGGAGTCCTCTCTGGACACCGGCCGTTGCAGGAGAAGGGCGAACAAAAGGGCAAAAAGGCCGAAAAAGGGGACGAACAAAAAGGCCGAAACTCTTGTGATCACTCAATTCATACTAGATACGATGTATATGGGATGGAATACTCTCGTTGGTCACCTGTCCTGTCTGTTACCCCACGGAGGTGCCACCTTTTACTTCCTTGTGCCCCCCTCTTACTACCCAGCACCCCCAGCGTGGCACACAAGAGCCAGCAGGGGCCTTGGTCACTATAGGAATAAGTATAAGCAAGAGCCTTTCTACATACCAGTCCCAGGCAGTGACTGTAAACATCAGGTGTTATCACTGCCAGTAGCACACACTGTCTGCAAAAACATGCTACTGACTTCAGAACGTGCAGCCTTTTAGAAGACACTAAACTGAAAAGTAAAAATCACTAAACAGGACTGGGTTTTTAGCTAAACCCAGGACATTCCACCCCTTATTCCATACCATTTACGTCATACTGATCACAAGCTAATGATCTACTTATAGGAAAAGTTCATTAAATTCATAAAGTTCATAATCCTGGGTTCTATGCATCATGGCAGTCTCTCAGGGCAGGAAAGTTCATGTGAGATTCGTTACAGTTTGTGTCCATAGGTTGTAGGTTCACTTCAAAGAAGTTACTGGATGTCACTCGATGAGGCTAGCTCAGTTGTTGGATGTCACTCGATGAGGTCAGCTCTGGTCATCACTGGTTATTATTCTGAAAAACACTTATTCAACACTGTTAGTATTATGTAACAACATCATATAGGATTAAATCGAGTATTCTCACCCAGAGTTAAATTTCCTTGAGGTACACATTGAACTTCACCATCTTTCATCATCACCCACCAAGTAGCTCCAGGTCCTTGAGCGAAAGCAACCCCACGAATGGGTTTGCCTTTGCCCGATGCAGGAAATACCCAGACAGTCTTCCCCAACAAATTCCTTTCATACACCACAGGGACTTTATCTCCCTTTACTGTATGTAAAGGCTCTGAATGAGCAGGACCAGCACGATTGATGGATCCTCTGGTGTTAACTAACCAGGTGGCATGTGCTAAATTCTTGTCCCAGTTTTTAAAAGTTCCACCTCCCATAGCTTTCAGAGTAGTTTTTAACAGTCCATTGTATCGTTCAATTTTCCCAGAGGCTTGTGCATGATAAGGGATATGATACACCCATTCAATACCATGTTCTTTAGCCCAATTGTCTATAAGATTGTTTCTGAAATGAGTCCCATTATCTGATTCAATTCTTTCTGGAGTGCCGTGTCACCGCAAGATCTGCTTTTCTAGGCCCAAGATAGTGTTTCTGGCAGTGGCGTGAGGCACAGGATATGTTTCTAACCATCCGGTAGTTTCTTCCACCATAGTGAGCACATAGCACTTACCCTGGCAAGTTAGAGGAAGTGTGATGTAATCAATCTGCCAGGCCTCCCCGTACCTATATTTTAACCATCGTTTCCCATACCACAAAGGTTTCAATCGCTTAGCTTGTTTAATTTCGGCGCATATTTCACAGTCATGGATAACTTGCGCGATAGCGTCCATAGTTAAATCCACCCCTCGGTCACGAGCCCATCTGTATGTTCCATCTCTTCCCTGATGTCCTGAAGTGTCATGGGCCCACCGAGCTAGAAACAGTTCACCTCTATGTTCCCAGTCCAAGTCTATTTGGAACACTTGAGCAACCTGATCCACATGCTGGTTGTGTCGATGTTCCTCAGTGGCACGACTTTTGGGCACATGGGCATCTATGTGACGCGCCTTTACAACTAAGTTCTCTAGACGAGCAGCAATGTCTTGCCATAGTTCAGCAGCCCAAATAGGCTTACCTCTGTGCTCCCAGTTATTGTGCTTCCACTGTTTTAACCAACCCCAAAAAGCATTTGCCACCATCCATGAGTCAGTATAAAGATAGAGCACTGGCCATTTTTCCCGTTCAGCAATGTCTAAGGCCAGCTGGATGGCTTTTACCTCTGCAAACTGACTCGATCCACCTTCTCCCTCAGTTGCCTCTGCAACTCGTCGTGTGGGACTCCACACAGCAGCTTTCCACTTACGACGATTTCCTACAAGGCGGCAAGATCCATCAGTAAACAGGGTATACTGCTTCTCATTATCTGGTAACTGATTATATGGTGGAGCTTCCTCAGCACGTGTCACCACCTCCTTAGCGGGCATTGCAAGGTCTTTACCTTGTGGCCAGTCTGCAATTACCTCTAAAAGTCCTGGACGATTGTGATGACCCATTCGAGCTCTCTGTGTAATTAGGGCAGTCCATTTACTCCATGTAGCATCAGTGGCATGATGTGTGGAAGGAACTTTACTCTTGAACATCCAGTTTAGGACTGGTGTTCGTGGTACTAGGAGAAGCTGTGCGTCAGTACCAATCACTTCTGAAGCAGCTTTAACCCCTTCATATGCGGCCAATATTTCTTTTTCAGTTGCAGTATAGTTGGCCTCAGAACCTCTATATTTTCGGCTCCAAAATCCTAAGGGTCGACCTCGAGTTTCTCCTGGTGCCCTCTGCCAGAGGCTCCAGGCAGGACCATCATCCCCAGCTGCAGTGTATAGCAAATTTTTAATATCTTGCCCTGTTCGAATTGGCCCAAGAGCTACTGCTTGTACAATCTCTTGTTTGATTTGTTCAAAAGCCTGTTGCTGTTCAGGGCCCCATTGAAATTTGTTTTTCTTTCGAGTCACATCAAAAAGAGGTTTCACAATCTGACTATAACCAGGAATATGCATTCTCCAGAAACCCACAGTACCTAAGAAGGATTGTGTTTCTTTTTTGTTAGTTGGTGGCAACATAGCTGATACTGTGTTAATCACGTCTATTGGGATCTGGCGACGTCCATCTTGCCATTTCACTCCCAAAAACTGGATCTCTCGTGCAGGTCCCTTGACCTTGCTTCTCTTTATGGCAAAACCAGCATCCAAAAGAATCTCAATTATTTTCTTACCTTTCGTGAAAACTTCTTCTGCTGTGTTACCCCATACAATGATGTCATCGATGTATTGCAGATGTTCTGGAGCTCCACCCCTCTCCAGGGCGGTGTGGATCAGTCCATGGCAGATGGTAGGGCTGTGTTTCCACCCCTGGGGCAGTCGGTTCCAGGTGTACTGGATACCCCTCCAGGTGAAAGCAAACTGCGGCCTGCATTCTGCTGCTATAGGAATAGAGAAAAATGCATTAGCAATGTCAATTGTGTCACACCACTTAGCTGCCTTCGACTCCAGTTCATACTGAAGATCTAACATGTCCGGCACGGCAGCACTCATTGGTGGTGTAACCTCATTTAGGCCACGATAGTCTACAGTCAATCTCCATTCTCCATCAGACTTATGCACAGGCCAGATAGGACTGTTAAATGGTGAGCGAGCTTTGCTGATCACTCCTTGGCTTTCTAGTTGACGTATCAGCTTATGGATGGGAACTACAGAGTCTCGGTTGGTACGATATTGTCGTCGATGCACTGTTTTAGTAGCAATTGGTACCTGTTGGTCTTCAGTATTCATCAGCCCTACGACACTAGACTCCTCTGACAGTTTGGGCAAGCTAGACAGCTGATCAATGTCCTCAGTCTCTACAGCTGCTATGCCAAAAGCCCATCGATACCCTCTTGGGTCCTTATAATACCCTTTCTTGAGGAAGTCTATGCCAAGAATGCATGGGGCATTTGGACCAGTCACTATGGGGTGCTTTTTCCACATATTCCCAGTAAGACTCATTTCGGCCTCCAATACAGACAGTTGTTGAGAACCACCCGTCACTCCAGAAATAGTAACAGTTTCAGTTCCTGTATGATTCGATGGCATTAGAGTGCACTGTGCACCAGTGTCCACCAGAGCTCTATATTTTCGTGGTTCTAATGTGCCAGGCCACCGAATCCACACAGTCCAATAAACTCGGTTGTCCCTCTCCTCCACCTGGCTGGAGGCAGGGCCCCTCTAATTTTGAGGCTGATTCACGGGGTTTACTTGATTCACAGTATTGGTATTAACTACATTTACATTCCGATTGTTCCTTCTCGTGGCAGATTGTTGTCTTCTATTGGTGTTTCGCAAATTGGATACTCGTTCTCGTAGAGCAGAAGTAGGTTTTCCATCCCAGTTTCTCATGTCCTCACCATATCCACGTAGGAAAATCCACAAGTCATTCCGTGACAAGTTTCCATCATTTTTAGTTGATCTTGAAGGTCTGTATTTTCTAACAGCATCAACGCGGCTCCATTGAGGTCTGTCATCTCTCTTGGACAATGTTTCAATCAGCTTCTCTAATGATTGATTGTTTTTCTCAAATGATTCACTATTTTTCTCAATTGCTTGATTGGTTTTCTCCATTGCTCTCTCAATTGATTCATTGGTTTTCTCCATTGCTTTCTCAATTAATTTCTCCAGTGATCTGTTGTTTTCCTCAATTATTTTTTCCATGGCAGCAATCTGAATTTGTTGGGGATTGGCAGTACTGTCTTCATACTGTCGTGCTTTGTTGGCCACTTCACTCACTGTTGGTACCTGACCATCTCCATCTAATGCCCAGACCATTGTGGACAAGGTGTGCTTATACACTGGTGGGGCACTCCTCATGAACATCTGAATAACGTGTTTGTGGCAGGGCATTTGATCAGGGTTTAAAATTGTTTGTGGATCGCTGTAAATCACCTCTCTCACTGCTAGTTCTCTCAGGAACTTAATGCCTTTCTCCATGCTGGTCCAGTTGGTTGTGTGGATAGGAATATCGTCCTTGTGGGTATACCGGTTCTTAATAGCTGTCAAGAGTCGTCTCCAGATGCTGAGACTGTTGTCGTCTTTTGCAAGTTCCGTGTCAACGCCTGCGTTTCCAGACAGGGATCCCAGCTGTTTGGCTTCTTTACCGTTCAGATTAATGGTCTCGGCTCCTTTATCCCAGCACCGGAGTAACCACTTGTAATATGATTCACCCTCACGACGGCCAAAGTCCTTTCTCACAACTCGCATGTCCCTCAGAGTTAAAGGTTTGACAACTGCGTCTGATTCTGACCCTGAACTATCTGATGACTTCGATTGGGAAGGACCCTTTCCTGCATCAGAACCATCTGATGTTGGGTGATTTGTCTTTGTTAGATGTTTCTTCCCAGTCACAGGGATACCAGCTTTCTTTCCTGAGTCTGAATCTGAGTCATCTGATGGTGCTACTTTAGGAGGGCTTTGTCCTGGAGTTGTGTTATCTGGTGTTAGGGCAATTGACTTTTTCCGATGTTTCTTTCTAGTCACAGGGGTGACATTTTCTGATACAGACTGAGTGTCAGAGGCCACAGTGTCTGTCATTGTCCCACACCAATGCTTACTTAACCGCCAAAACATAAACAGATTTGAAAAAATCAGCATTAACATCAATATTAATAATAAAATCTCAGCCTTTCGATTAAGATAGCTGCATTCACATTCACAATCACAATCATTAAAATCTGGTAGACTCAGATTAGCAAACAAATGGGTATAATTTCCTAAAGTGAAATTGAAAGTGTAGTTAAAAACAAAATTCATCATTGTGCTCTTAAGGTATTCAGGTATGCCGATCACCCAAATTACTGCAGAATACACCGACCCAAAAAAACCCAACACAGTGAAAATTCTCGTTTTTAAATCAGAACAGGCAAACCACAGAACGATATACCAAATCACACTCGAGAGTTTGGACAAAATTTTGACACCCAGGGAGGAACCCACATTTAAAAGAACATGACATAACATTTCACCGACCGATAACATGATGTGAGCTGTCCGGTTTTTCTCCTCTAACCCTTCAGAACTCTCAAAGAAAAGATCTGATACGCTCTCAACTGCGCCGGATGGAATTTCAACTATGCGGGCAATATATCAGAGCCCAGTTGTGTCTAAATAGCTGGTAAAATAGTCTGAGCCTGATTGGTGTTTGTTTTCTTGCCCCACGTTGGGCGCCAATAATTCTGTCGCGGGTTAGGGCTGGGACGGCCACTAACACAGACAGACGCTCTCTAACCCCCTCTTCCCCCCCCCTCCCCAAACGGGAAGAGAAAAGGGAATGAGGCAGAGAGACTTACGGGGGAGAGAAGAAAAAAAACTAGAACAGCTTTAATATGAAATTAAAATAATAGGAATAATGGTAAAAAGATAAAAGTAAAGAATTATATAAAACTATAGATAGTAGCCCGATATCGAACCCGACTCCCTCCCCCGATAGAAATCACCACTGGTGCTGCAGAGCAGGAGGAGGCACTGGGGAAACCCCAGGCTCAGCGGCGGCGGGAGCTGGATACAGGGAGCTGGATTAGGGACTCAGGATCCGGATCAAAATCAGGAGGTCAGATGGAGTCCTCTCTGGACACCGGCCATTGCAGAAAAGAAGGGCGAAAAGGCCGAAAAGGGGACGAACAAAAAGGGCAAAAGGGACGAAACTCTCGGGATCACTCAATTTATACTAGATACGATGTATATGGGATGGAATACTCTCGTTGGTCACCTGTCCTGTCTATTACCCCCCGGAGGTGCCACCTTTTACTTCCTTGTGCCCCGCTCTTACTACCCGGCACCCCCAGCATGGCACACAAGAGCCAGCAGTGGCCTTGGTCACTATAGGAATAAGTATAAGCAAGAGCCTTTCTACATACCAGTCCCAGGCTGTGACTATAAACATCAGGTGTTATCACTGCCAGTAGCACACACTGTCTGCACAAACATGCTGCTGACTTCAGAACGTGCAGCCTTTTAGAAGACACTAAACTGGAAAGTAAAATTCACTAAACAGGACTGGGTTTTCAGCTAAACCCAGGACACTGGGCCTAAAAGTTCCCTCATTTAATTTCTCTGGGCCTAAAAGATCCCTAAATTGGTGTTTCTGAGACCAAAGTTCCCTAAATTGGTGCTTCTGAGCCCAAAAGTTCCCTAAATCGCTGCTTCTGAGCCCAACAGTTCCCTAATTAGGTGTTCCTGGGTCTAAAAGTTCTCTAAATCACTGTTCCTGATCCCCACAGTTCCCTAATTTGGTGTTTCTGGGCCTATAAGATCCATAAATCAGTGTTTCTGAGCCCAAACATTCACTAAATCACTGTTTCTGAGCCCCAAAGTTCCCTAATTTGGTGTTTCCGGGCCTAAAAGTTACCTAATTTAGTTTTTCTGGGCCAAAAAGATCCCTAAATCGGCGTTTCTGAGCCCTAAAGTTCCCTAAATTGGTGTTCCTGAGCACAAAAATTCCCTAAATTGTTGTTTCTGAGACTTAAAGTTCCCTAAATCGATGCTTCTGAGTCCCAAAGTTCCCTAATTAGGTGTTCCTGGGCCTAAAAGTTCTCTAAATCCCTATTCCTGAGGCCCACAGTTCCCTAATTTGGTGTTTCTTGGCCTAAAAGATCCATAAATCAGTGTTTCTGAGCCCAAACGGTCTCTAATTTGGTGTTTCTGAGCCCAAAAGTTCTCTGAATTGGTGTTTTTGAGCCCCAAAGTTCCCTAATTAGGTGTTCCTGGGCCTAAAAGTTCTCTAAATCCCTACTCCTGAGCCCCACAGTTCATAATTTCGTGTTTCTGGGCCTAAAAGTTCCCTAATTTAGTTTTTCTGGGCATAAAAGATCCCTAAATCGGCGTTTCTGAGCCCAAAAGTTCCCTAAATCACTATTTCTGAGCCCAAGAGTTCCCTAAATTGGTGTTTCTGAGCCCAATATTTCCCTAAATTGGTGTTTCTGAGACTGAAAGTTCCCTAAATTGGTACTTCTGGGCCCCAAAGTTCCCTAAATTGGTGTTTCTGAGCCCCAAAGTTCTCTAAATCGGTGTTTCTGAACCCCAAAGTTCTCTAAATCGGTGTTTCTGAGCCTAAATGTTCCCTAAATTGGTGTATCTGAAGCCAAAAGATCTCTAAATCAGTTTCTGAGACGCAAATTTCCCTAGTATCGTATTTGAGGGCCTAAAGGTTCCCTAATTTTGTTTTCTGGGCCTAAAAGATCCCGAAATTGGTGCTTTTGAGCCCAAAAGTTCTCTAAATCATTGCTTCTGAGCCCCAAAGATCCGTAATTTGGTGTTTCTGGGCCTAAAAGATCCCTAAATTGGTGTTTCTGAGCCCAAACGTTCACTAAATCACTGTTCCTGAGCCCCAAATTTCCTAAATTCGCTGCTTCTGATCCCCAAATTTGCCTAATTCGCTGTTTCTGAGTACCAATGTTCCCTAGGTTGGTGCTTCTGGGCCTAAAAGATCCCCAAATTGGTGTTTCTGAGGCCAAACGTTCAGTAAATCAGTGTTTCTGAGCCCAAGAGATCCCTAATTGGGCGTTTCTGGGCCTAAAATTCTCTCATTTAGTTTTTCTGGGCCTAAAAGATCCCTAATTTGGTGTTTCTGAGCCCCAGAGTTCCCTAAATTGCTGTTTCGGAGCCCCAAAGTTCCCTAACTCGCTGCTTCTGGGCCCCAAAGTTGCCTACTTCGCGGCTTCTCAGTCCCAATGCTCCCTAAGTTTTTATTTCTGGGTCTAAAAGATCCCTAAATCGGTGTTTCTGAGCCCAAACGTTCACTAAATCACTGTTTCGGAGCCCCAAAGTTCCCTGATTTGGTGTTTCTGAGCCTAAAATTTCTCTAATTTAGTTTTTCTGGGCCTAAAAGATTGCTAAATTGGTGCTTCTGAGCACAAAAGGTCCCTAATTTCGTGCTTCTGAGCCCAAAGCTTCCCTAAATCGCTGCTTCTGAGCCCAAAAGTTCCCTAATTAGGTGTTCCTGGGCCTAAAAGTTCTCTAAATCACTATTCCTGAGCCCCACAGTTGATAATTTCGTGTTTCTGGGCCTAAAAGTTCCCTAATTTAGTTTTTCTGGGCATAAAAGATCCCTAAATCGGCATTTCTGAGCCCAAAATTTCCCTAAATCACTGTTTCTTAGCCCAACAGTTCCCTAAATTGGTGTTCCTGAGCTCAAAAGTTCCCTAAAATGGTGTTTCTGAGACCGAAATTTCCCTAAATCGGTGCTTCTGGGCACCAAAGTTCCCTAAATTGGTGTTTCTGAGCCCCAAAGTTCTCTAAATCGGTGTTTCTGAGCCTAAACGTTCCCTAAATTCATGCTTCAGGGTCCCAAAGTTCCCTAAATTGGTGTTTCTGAAACTAAAAAATCTCTAAATCAGTTTCTGAGCCCCAAATTTCCCTAGAATCGTATTTCGGGGCCTAAAAGTTCCCTAATCTTGTTTTCTGGGCCTAAAAGATCCCTAAATTGGTGCTTTTGAGCCCAAAAGTACCCTAAATCATTGCTTCTGGGCCCCAAAGTTCCCTAATTTGGTGTTTCTGAGACTGAAAGTTCCCTGAATTGGTCTTTCTGAGCCCCAAGGTTCCCTAATTCGCTGCTTCTGAGCCCCATGGTTGCCTAATTCGCTGCCTCTGAGACCCAATGTTCCCTAAGTTTGTGTTTCTGGGCCTAAAAGATCCCAAAATCGGTGTTTCTGAGACCAAACGTTCACTAAATCAGTGTTTCTGAGACCAAAAGTTCCCTAATTTGGTGTTTCTGGGCCTAAAATTTCCCTAATATAGTTTTTCTGGGAATAAAAGATCCCTAAATCGATGTTTCTGAGCCTAAACGTTCTCTAAATCTCTGTTTCTGAGCACTGGATTTCCCTAATTAGGTGTTTCTGGGCCTAAAAGTTCCCTCATTTAGTTATTCTGAGCCCAGAAGTTCCCTAATTTGTTGCTTCTGAGTCCAAAAGTTCTCTAATTTGGTGTTTCTGAGCCCAAAAGTTCTCTAAATTGCTGTTTCTGAGCCCAAAAGTTCGCTAATTTGGTGTTTCTGAGGCCCAAAATTCCCTAAATCGCTGCTTCTGAGTCCAAAAGTTCCCCAATTAGATGTTCCTGGGCTTAAAAGTTCTCTAAATCACTATTCCTGAGCCCCACACTTGATAATTTGGTATTTCTGAGCCTAAAAGTTCCCTCACTTAGTTTTTCTGGATATAAAGGATCCCTAAATCGGCAATACTGAGCCCAAAATTTCCCCAATTCACTGTTTCTGAGCCCTAGAGTTCCCTAAATTGGTGTTTCCGAGCCCAAAAGTTCCCTAATTTGTTGTTTCTGAGACTGAAAGTACCTTAAATCAGTACTACAGGGCCCAAAAGATCCCTAAATTGGTGTTTCTGAGGCCAATGTTCCCTAATTTGGTGTTTCTGAGCCCCAAAGTTCCCATTAAATCTCTGCTTCTGAGCCCCAAAGTTGCCTAAATCACTGCTTCTGAGTCCCAATGTGCCCTAAGTTTGTGTTTCTGGGTCTAAAAGATTCCTAAATCGGTGTTTCTGAGCCTAAACGTTCACTAAATCAATGTTTCTGAGACCCAAAGTTCCCTAATTTGGTGTTTCTGGTCGTAAAAATTCCCTAATTTAGTTTTTCTGGGCCTAAAAGATCCCTAAATCAGTGTTTCTGAGCCCAAACTTTCTCTAAATCTCTGTTTCTGAGAACCAGATTTTCCTAATTTGGCGTTTCCAGGCCTAAAAGTTCCCTCATTTAGTTTTTCTGGGCCTAAAAGTTCCCTAATTTAGTTTCTCTGGGTCTAAAAGTTCCATAATTTCGTGCTCCTCAGACCAAAAGTTCCCTAATTTGCTGCTTCTGAGCACAGAAATTCTCTAACTTGGTGTTTCTGAACCCAAAAGTTCCCTAATTTGGTGTTTCTGGGCCTAAAAGATCCCTAAATCGGTGTTCCTGGGCCTAAAAGTTCTCTAAATCACTATTCCCGAGACCCACAATTCCCTAATTTGGTGTTTCTGGGCCTAAAAGTTCCCAAATTTAGTTTTTCTGGACTAAAATATCCCTAAATCGGCGTTTCTGAGCCCAAAAGTTCCGTAATTGGATGCTTCTGAGCCCCAGTGATCCCTGTGTTGGTGTTTCTGGGCCTAAAAGTTCCCTCATTTAGTTTTTCTGAGCCCAAAAGTTCCCTACTTTGGTGCTTCTGAGCCCAAAAGTTCTCTAATTTGGTGTTTCTGAGCCCAAAAGTTCTCTATATTGGTGTTTCTGAGCGCAAAATTTCTCTACAATCACTATTCCTGAGCCCCACAGTTCCCTAATTTGGTGTTTCTGGAATTAAAAGTTCCCAAATTTGGTGTTTCTGGGCCTAAAAATCCCTAAATTGGTGTTTCTGACTCCAAACAGTCACTAAATCACTCTTTTGGAGCCCTAAACTTCCCTCATTTGATGTTCCTGAGCCCCAAATTCCGTAATTTGGTGTTTCAGGGACTAAAAGTTCCCTAGTTTAGTTTTTCTGTGTCTAAAAGACCCCTGAATTGGTGTTTCTGAGGCCAAAATTTCCCGAAATCGCTGCTTCTGAGTCCCAAAGTTCCCTCATTTGGTGTTTCTGGGCCTAAAAGTTCACTCATTTAGTTTTTCTGGGCCTAAAAGTTCCCTAATTTGGTGTTTCTGGGCCTACAAGATCCCTAAATCGGTGTTCCTGGGCCTAAAAGTTCTCTAAATCACTATTCCTGAGCCCCACAGTTCCCTAATTTGGTGTTTCTGGGCATAAAAGTACCCAAATTTAGTTTTTCTGGACATAAATATCCCTAAATCGGCGTTTCTGAGCCCAAAAGTTCCTTAATTCGATGCTTCTGAGCCCCAAAGTTCCCTAATTCGCTGCTTCTGAGTCCCAGTGTTCCCTATGTTGGTGTTTCTGGGCCTAAAAGTTCCCTAATTTGGTGCTTCTGAGGCTAAAAGTTCCCTAATTTGGTGTTTCTGGTCCTAAAATTTCCCTAATTTGGTGTTTCAGGGCCTAAAAGTTCCCTAATTTAGATTTTCTGGTCCTAAAAGATCCCTAAATCGGTGTTTCTGAGCCTAAACGTTCCCTAAATTCATGCTTCTGGGCCCCAAAGTTCCCTAAATTGGTGTTTCTGAAGCCAAAAGATCTCTAAATCAGTTTCTGAGCCCCAAATTTCCCTAGTATCGTATTTCGGGGCCTAAAAGTTCCCTAATTTTGTTTTCTGGGCCTAAAAGATCCCTAAATTGGTGCTTTTGAGCCCAAAAGTACCCTAAATCATTGCTTCTGGGCACCAAAGTTCCCTAATTTGGTGTTTCTGAGCCTGAAAGTTCGCAAAATTGGTGTTTCTGGGCCCCAAAGTTCCCTAATTTGGTGTTTCTGAGACTGAAAGTTCCCTAAATTGGTTTTTCTGAGCCCCAAAGTTGCCTAATTCGCTGATTCTGAGTCCCAGTGTTCCCCAAGTTTGTGTTTCTGAGCCCCAAATTTCCCTAAATTTCTGCTTCTGAGTGCCAAAGTTCCCTAATTTGGTGTTTCTGGGCCTAAAAGCTCCCTCATTTAGTTTTTCTCGGCCCAAGAGATCCCTAAATTGGTGTTTCTGAGGCCAAAGTTCCCTAAATCGCTGCTTCTGAGCCCAAAAGTTCCCTAAATCGCTGCTTCTGAGTCCCAAAGTTCCCTAATTAGGTGTTCCTGGGCCAAAAAGTTCTCTAAATCACGATTCCTGAGCCCCAAAGTTCCCTAATTTGGTGTTTCAGGGCCTAAAAGATCCCTAAATTGGTGTTTCTGACCCCAAGAGTTCCATAAATTGATGTTTCTGAGACTGAAAGTTCCCTAAATCGTTGCATCTGGGCACCAAAGTTACCTAAATTGGTGTTTCTGAAACTAAAAAATCTCTAAATCAGTTTCTGAGCCCCAAATTTCCCTAGTATCCTATTTCAGGGCCTAAAAGTTCCCTAATTTAGTTTTTCTGGGCCTAAAAGATCCCTAAATTGGTGCTTTTGAGCCCAAAAGTACCCTAAATCATTGCTTCTGGGCCCCAAAGTTCCCTAATTTGGTGTTTCTGAGCCTGAAAGTTCCCTAAATTGGTGTTTCTGGGCCCCAGGGTTCCCTAATTCGCTGCTTCTGAGCCCCATGGTTACCTAATTCGCTGCTTCTGAGTCCCAATGTTGCCCGTAAACAAAGGCACAAACCAACAGAGTGTCAGTTTATGCGGTGCTTTATTCAGGGCCCGGGAAACCTGCGGACTAGCGTCCAAAGTCAGGATTCCAAAGACCCTCATTTTCTGTTTAATTTTTATACCTTTTACAACTTGGCTTACATACAGAATTCTACATCATACAGAAACAATTGATAATTATCCCCAAACTTATAAATTTTCATGCTTGTCTAACCTAAGGATAATGGTTAACCAATTCCCATCACCAGAACCCCTTTGTTTATACAATACACCTTTCTTATTCCTAAGCAACTGTTCCCTAAGCAACTGTTCGTTATTTCTGCTAGTCCTGTTTGTCCTATATGCCCTACTGATTCCTTTGATTATTGTTCCTTCTTCTTCAGCACACTCCTTCTTGCTCCCCAGGACTTGTTATTCTCATAAGGCCTACCTGGCCAGTCAAAGCCTTAACCTAACTACTTCTACAATTTTAATTCTACTTTATTTGCAACAAGTCCCCCCTTTTGAGCATTCTTCGATTATGTTCGCAAGGATGCTCAACCATTTAGGTTGTCATCTCTTGATAAGCGGGTGGGTTGTCTGGATGGGGTTGCAGGTGGTTCTGTGGGAATATCACTTCCCTGTGTGTCATCGCCTTCATGACTCTCCGAGTATGTTGTCCTTCTCTTATGATCATTCCTAAAAGACACTTATACGTAATCAAGGCAACAATGATAATTACAACAATCATGATTCCATATTGCACAATAGATGATATCCAACCAGAAACTCGAATTCCCAGGGAGCTGAATATTTCTCCTATCCAATTGTGTTCTGCTTCCTTCTGAATTTCGTGGACTTTCCCTTCGATTTGTTCCAGTTGGCTAACGTCCTTTTCAACTTCTTGAGTAACGTTTGGGATGTGCACACAACAATGATCGATTCTACCATGCAGGTACCCACAAACTCCATGTTCCTTTAATAACATCAGGTCCAAGGCCATTCGATTTTGTATTGTCATTCTAGTGGTTGCTTGTAGTTGTAGATTCAAATCTCTAAATCCCTTCTTAGTTACTGCTGCAAGCCTTTCAGTTTGTCCCAATAATTTAAACAACATTTCCCGATTCCGATATGTTGATACCTGTGCAAATATAGATTCTAATACCCACCCAAATTTAACCCCTGAAGATGGTTCGTGCCACTCGTCATTTCCTAATCCTATGTTGTCGATATCATCACCAATATCCCGGTTTTGCCTTCCCTGCTCACCTTTTTAATGATCAAGACTATCGATTGGAACCTATTTTCAATTCGGTATTTTCCTCCTGTTTCTAAATTCTTTCCCTTATACCACCACCCGTAATCCGAATAACTTAAATTTCGTACAAGACAATTTAGAATCACGTCTTTTCCTTCCACTGCCGGATATATTCCATGTTCTGGCCTTATTCCCTGATGCTGATGGGGTACCGACTCTACGTTTCTAATCCCGTAGTTTCCGCTAGCTCCACAAATAACAATGCACAAATATTTCCCTTCTGTCCTCCCAACCCTGGGATTTGTTATATTTAACCATCCTTTACCTCCCAACTTATTTGACCTCCAGCTTACCCCTGTTGTTTGTGGGTCCCACATTTGTTGACTGGCATTGAACTTCCACCACTTCACTTGGACCTTTTGACTGCATTGTGTTCCAAATTTAAAGGTACAATTTATTTTCAACGGGGGGCCATCCCACATTTCCACCCTCTTGTTTGCTGGGATTATCTGAATTGCATCCCTAGTCTCCTCTTTCTGTAAAGTGTTAGTAACGTATAGATTCATATCCCCATAATCAACACTATACCGTATCCAGATCACACAGGTGTATTTTCCTTCATTGTCTTTTGACACTTTGGGTATCTGCAGGGTAGTTTTCCCTTCCTGACGTGTCACATCCCAGATGGTTTCGATTCCTTTTGTGATTAATTCATCTCCCGTGATCCACCTCCATCTTGCATTAATTTCCTCAAATCCAGCTCCCTGGTCATCAGTAAACAAACAAGTCAAGTTAAGATCAGTAGTTTCAGGTACTAACAGATATGGTTCAGATACATCAACTTTTACATAAGTTTCCACCAATGCCAAGAGATGAAAGAGAACCATTACTCCTAATTTTTGCTTCTGAATACCATTCGTGTAGGAGATAAAGGTTCTACCGACCATTGCGTAGGAACTTTCTTGACTCTGGTGTAATGAATCCAGTTGTCTATCCCGCCGACCTTGACAGTCGTATAGGTGGTCATGATCACCTGGTGAGGACCGTCCCATGTTTCTTTCAGGGGTTCCACTGACCAGTTCCTTACATAAACTTGGTCTCCCGGAAGTATGTCGTGGACTGGATTATCCAGTGATAGAGGTCGATTCCACTGTAGTGCTCCTCTAATAGCTGTAAGAGTCTTATTTAGAGATAACACATAATTTAGTATCATCTGGTCTCCTACCAGATGAGGGTCTCCCTTATAAGTAGCTGCATGGTAGGGTTTGCCGTATAGGATCTCATACGGGCTTACTCCTAACCTTTCCCTTGGTTTAATTCTAATTCTTAGTAGAGCTAACGGCAATGCCTGCGGCCACTGAATTTTTGCCTCTTGGCAGATTTTCTTAATTTGACCCTTTAGAGTCTGATTCATCCTTTCCACTTGCCCGCTTGATTGTGGTCTCCAAGGAGTATGTAAATTCCAGGTTATCCCTAATACTACTGAAACTTGTTGGACAATTCCTGCTGTAAAATGTGGGCCCCTATCTGATGATATCCCTAACGGAACCCCGAATCTGGGGATGATCTCTTTCAGAAGTGTTTTCACCACCTCTTTAGCTTGATTAGTTCTACAAGGGAAGGCCTCAGGCCATCCTGAAAATGTACACACGTACACCAGAAGACATTTATACATTTGGGCTTTTGGTAGCTCAGAAAAATCAATCTGCCAGTAATCTCCCGGTTGAGGCCCTACTTGCAGCTTGCCCATCTGAATCTGTTTTCTAATTACTGGATTGTTTTTAATACATACCGGACACATAGCATTTATTCTCTTTGCTAATGTTAACATCTGGTTTGAGAATATGTCATTTTTCAGGAATTCCACCATTGCTTCCGCACCCCAATGACATTTGTTGTGTTCTGATTCTAGTATTGCTTTCATAATTCTTACCGGCAATATTACTTGTCCCACCGGAGTTACATACCAGCCTTTGATGTTCTTCCTTGCCTGTAACATTTGAGCCAGTTTTTCATCTTCCGGTGAGTAGTGTGGTTTCTCATCCATATATGCAGCAGCCGGTTGATCTCGAACTGGTATTAGTGCCATTTGAGTCCATACCTCTCTTGCCACTTGTCTGGCAACCTGATCAGCTCGCCAATTCCCTTGAAATTCTTTTCCTGGATCATTTTGATGTCCTTTAACATGCATTACTGCCACTGCTAATGGTTTGTAGATAACTTCCAATAGTAAACTAACTTCAGTTTTGTGTTTAACCATCGATCCTTGCGAATTGAGGAGCCCCCTCTCTTTCCACAGAGCCCCATGCACATGCACTACTCCAAAAGCATATTTAGAATCTGTCCAAATATTGACTTTCTTTCCTTGGCTCAGGATTAGGGCTCTTATTAGAGCCCAGATCTCGGCCTTTTGTGCCGATGTGCCTGGGGGTAGCGCTTTTGCTTCTACTATTTGCTGTAATGTGACTACTGCATATCCCGCATACCTGGTACCATTTTCCACGAAGCTGGATCCATCCGTAAACAGCTCCCAGTCCAGATTTGGTAGAGGTACGTCCTTCAGGTCCTTCCGGCTGGCATACACCTGCTCAATTACTTCCACGCAATCATGTTCTAATTCTCCTTCTTCCTGTGTGGACCTTAAAAACTCCGCTGGGTTGAGATGGTTAGTTACTTTCAATTCCACATCATCCTGTTCCCTTAACTGGGCCTGGTATTGGAGCATTCTGCTTGATGAGAGCCACTGCCCCCCTTTTTGTTCCAATACTGCTATAACCATGTGGGGTACAAAGACTGTTATGTGTCTTCCCAACGTTAGCTTACGGGCTTCCTGAATCAAGAGTACTGTGGCCGCCACTGCCCTCAAACATCCCGGCCATCCTCCGCTTACCGTATCCAACTGTTTGGAGAAATATCCCACAGGCCTCTTCCAGGATCCCAGCTTTTGGGTAAGCACACCCAGAGCCAGTCTCTGCCTTTCATTTACATATAGTTGAAAGTCCTTATTCAAATCCGGCAAACCCAAAGCAGGTGCCTCCTTGAGTGCCTTTTTCGGTTCCTGGAATGCCTTTTCCTGCACTTTTCCCCATCTAAATACAGACTCTTTTGTTGTTTCATAAAGCGGTCTGGCCATCAATCCAAAATTTGAAATCCACAAGCGACACCAACTGACCATCCCTTTTTAGGATCTTAATTCTTGGTGATTGCGGGGCACGGGGATTGCGCATATTGCTTGGACGCGATTGGCTCCCAATCGGCGAACCCCTTGCGAAATTTCACATCCCAAATAGATGACCTTTTGTTTTACTAACTGTGCTTTTTCTTTGGATACCCGGTATCCAGCCTGTCCCAACATATTCAATAATTCAATAGTCAATTGTTGGCAGAGATTTCGATTCGTAGCACCCAGGAAAATATCATCTACATACTGCAACACAACATAGGAAAAAGGTGAGTCCTTTACCTGGGTAGTTTTCCATCCTTCGAGCTCCTTGGCCAGCTGATTTCCGAAAATTGTAGGTCAGTTCTTAAATCCTTGAGGTAACCTGGTCCAGGTGAGTTGGCGCTTACGTCCAGTTTCCGGATTTTCCCATTCAAATGCAAAAATATTTCTGCTCTCAGGTGCCAGAGGGATGCAGAAGAAAGCATCTTTCAAATCAATTACTGTAAACCACTGAAATTTCTCAGACACAGATGTTAACAAAGTATATGGATTGGCTACTACTGGGTGTATATCTTTGGCAATGGAATTTACTGCTCGTAAATCCTGTACTAGTCTGTATTTACCGTTGGGTTTTCTAACTGGGAAAATTGGAGTATTGGACTCGGATTCTCATTCCTGCAAAATTCCTAATACCATATACTGAGTTATCATAGGGGCTATTCCTTTCCGGGCTTCCAGCTTAATAGGATACTGACGTATCCTTACCGGTCGGGCCCCCTCTTTTAACTCCACTATCGCAGGTACTGCTGCCTTCGATTTCCCTGGCGCTCCTGTTTCCCACACCCATGGTACTACAGCCTGCTCAATCTCTGGTGGTATTTCCTCCTTCTCCACCTCCCTAACCATAAAGATTTTCGCTAAATTTTCCTCCGGTATTTCTAATTTTACTCTTCCTTTTTCAAATATGATTTTTGCTTGTAATGCTGAGAGTAAATCTCTTCCCAGTAGACACTCTGGACTGCTTGGCATATATAAAAACTGATGGTCAAACTCCTTTCCCCCAAATTTTATATCGAGTGGCCGCAGGAATGTCCTTTCCTCTACTTCCCCAGTTACCCCAACAACAAGCACTGTAGAATCACTCAGAGGTCCCATTTGTTTATTCATTGCCGAAAAACTTGCCCCGGTATCAACCCTAAATTCCATCGGTTCCCCCCCTATTTCCAAAATAACCTTTAAATCTCGGTCTAGTCAGCTCTGATTCTGATAATTTCTCATCATAAAAGCTTGAGCGACACCTTGTGGTCCTCCTACAAAAGGGTTCATTCCGTTACCAGAATTCATTCCTCCCTCCAAATTCATCCCATTTCCTAATGCATTTCCACCTATGTTACCACCCATTGGTGTTCCCATCCCCAAATTAAGTGGGCACTCCCTTTTCCAGTGTCCCTGGCCCTTACACAGCGCGCATTGATTAGATCCCAACTTTTCCTGACCTCCCGGGACTTGATTTCCAAAACCCCCAAACCCGAAGTTTCTTCCTCGTTCATTACCTCTTCCTCTCCCCCGGCCCCTTCCTCTATTATTCACTTGAGAAGCCTGTTGCAGGACTGCCAGCATGCTCGCTTGCTGTTTCTTTACTGATTCCTTTTCCCTACTATTATATACTTTCCAGGCCACTTCTAATAATTTCTCCAAGTTCCTTGTATCTTCCCCTTCTAGCTTCTGCAGCTTTTTCCTAATGTCCTCCTGAGATTGTCCCATAAAAATCAATGCCAATTGTAATTTGCCTGACTCAGCTTCCACATCCAAATCCGTATATCTCCGAGCCGTCTCCTTCAGTCTCTCTAAAAACGCCGATGGTGACTCCCCTTTGTCTTGTCTTACCAAATACAATTTAGACCAATTCAATGTTTTCGGAATCCCTTCGCGTATCCCATCTATCAATAATTCTTGGTACGCTTTCAGTCTACGATACCCCTCCCCAGAGTTGGGATCCCACTCGGGATCTTCTCTGGGCACCAAATCATTAATAGTATCACCTTTAATAACCCGCATCCTAACCATTTCTCGCGCACGATCTGTCATAGCCTTAAACACCATCTCCTTTTCAGTGGAATCCATTATGGTATCTAATAACACCTGTAAATCATTCCAATCTGGATTTTGTGCTTTTATCACCATTTTTATTACCCGAGCCACCTTCTCTGGATTTTCTCTGTATGCCCCTGCCGATTGCTTCCAAATCATCAGATCACTCGGAGAAAATGGGACCTTTACCAAAATTCTTTCTACAATTCCCCCCACAGCCTCCCGTAACGGGGCCATCAACTGAGGTTGTAGCAATCTCTTTTTCCGTTCTAACCTCCCTTTACGAGTCCGCTCTGCAAGCGGCGTTCTCGGCTTATCAGCCAACCATTCTTCAAACTCCGTTTCCTCTTCTGATATAACAGGAATAGTGACCTTATGGTCATTCAGTGGTGGTATTTCGGGGGCCGACGGCGCGCTTGGGGAAACTAACAAAGACACATCCTCCTCCGGTTCCGAGAACCAGACTTTCCGCTCCTTACAACCAGCACATTCCTTTATCTATTGATCCCAATACCATCATTCCACATTCTTTCTGCCACTCAGGTTTCCCTTTTAAATAATAAAATAAGTCAAGATACGGCACCTCTTCCCATTTTTCATTTTCCCGTAAGAACTGCATTAAGGGGGTTATAATTTCTGAATTCACTGTACCGTTTCGTGGCCACTGCATTCCTTCTGTTTCATATTCAGGCCATACGTAATTACAATAATCAATTAAATTTCTCTTTCTTAATTCCTTTCCAAAATTACCATCTTTCCAACGTTTCAATAAACAACCAAGAGGAGAATCCTCAGGGATATCGATTTCATTGCACGATAGAACTCTAAACATTTTAAACAAGATTATACTACTCACACACACACACACTCGTACAACTACAATACTATAACCCTTTTACCTTAATACCAACCAACTTGCCTATTCTCGACGCCGCGAGTGGAAAGTGCTGGCTCAGCGCGGCTTTCGCTGCATCTTACGGCCAG